>JAOXYM010000015.1:25699950-25713984 GCA_028567055.1 Leptatherina wallacei | reverse complement strand
CTATCATGTCAATATGGAGCAAAACCTCTGAGGAATGTTTCCATCACCTTGTTGGATCTATGACACCAAGAATTAAGCAGTTCATAAGGAAAACGAAGGTCAACCTGTTACTAACAAGGTGGACCTGATAAAGTAGCCAGTGAGTGTACATAGTGGGTATGAGACGCAGGATGTGACGTGTTCCAAACATTGATTAAAGGTTATTCTCGGGTTTATACGGCAGTCTGACTTCTTGTATCAGACGGCAGTTCTTTAAAAGAAACATCATGAATCCAGACACAGTATGACTGCAGTGGCTCATGATTATTGGAAGAAAATAAAATCATCCAGTGTGTGCGGGTGCACATGAGGGTGGCTGGAGGAGCGTGGCGAGGTGCCTCCTCCATCAGAGGGCCTGGCACGTGGCCTCCCCTCTCACCGCAGCCCTCTTCCTTCACTCTCCTTCAACAGCAGGTACTGTTCATCCACCCGACCCTGCCTCTTCCTCCAAAAACAAGCCCGGCTTTGTCCTCCCCCGTCACCCCACGGGCGGGGCATGCCACTTTATAAGTTTATATGTTTTGAGGGAAAAAAAAAAAAAAAAGGGGGTAGTACCCACTGCTCTGTAGCTGCCCCCCGGCCCTCAGTGCTGTAGGACAGCATATACACTCACATTTCATTCAATCTGTTGCATTATTACACCAACGTGCAGGACGATCGGATAGAAACGGCCAAATCAAGCAAAGTGTCCGAAAATCTCACAAATCGGTCAAGATGAGGTTTAACATAGACGAGTAAAGTATACTGAACAGTCCAGAAGGGATAAAACTCCTGACTCCGACGCCTAAATTCAAGTTACACAGTGGCAATGAGGGGAAGGGGGGGGGGGGGGCTAGACTAGAAACTGCTTATCTGATGTGAAATGACATAGAGAACAATTAGCTTTATTGCAGACTACAGCTGAGATAGAGAAAAAACAAACAGCCCGGAGGGTCCGTCCTGGCCTCAGCCCTTCTGGGCAGAAAAACCCCAATCGAGACAGAACAATAGGACGTGCACACGCAGGCGAACAAAGGCGCGATCACACGTCCGCGCACGTATGCACATGTGAAAACTCAAAGAGGGGGGATGCGTCCATGTTTTTCTGCAAGCTGTGTATTCTCCCGGCTATTCTGGGAATCACTTGAGTTGTGTATTATCTGAGAGATAAGCAACTCTTTGCCAGGACTCAGGAAGTGCAGAGGAATTTGCTGCCAGATATCTCTGTGTTTTTTGAAACTGCTTTGGAAGCCCACACCTCCCTCCTCTTCCTCCTCCTCCTCCCTCCCTCCTCTTCTCTCCATGGAACAACTTCCTCTCCAGGCTGAGCCTTGGCTCCCTGCACTCCACTGGTGCATCCTCTTCCTGAGGTGGAGTCCCCTTTTCCATCAAAAAACTCCCTCCATTTGCCTTTTCTCAAGCTCCCTCCCTCTCTTTTTTTTTTCCCCCCTCAGAGCCGGTGGAGCTTCTATTTCTAACATGAAATTTTGGGACGGCTCAGAAATGTTCCCAGCACAGAAAGACGACTAAAATGCAACGAAAACCGGAGAAAAACTAAGAAAGAGTTCAGAAAAAAATCCTTTTAAATTCATAATGTGGGGGGAAAAAATCAATATCCGCAGCGTCTGAGGATCAAAGGGATATTTACAGCGAATATTTGACACTTCGTTCATGTTTACCTCCGTTTGGAAACAAGGACATGTAGAGAGGAAACAGGAGGAGAAACAGAAAGACAGTTAGAGCTGAACACAGAGGACGAGAGGAATAAAAGAGGGAAGAGGCCGCTGGGCGGGGAGCAGCAGGGCCGAGTGTTGTAGGAAGGAGAAGGGTGGCCGTGGGAGGAAGGGTGGACCTGGGACACACAGAGGCAGAGGAACACTCACTCCTGCAGGGTCTCCACTCCCATTTCCTTATACTGCAGCTCCTGCTTCACCTGGGCCAGCTCCTGCTTCAGTCTGGAGAGCTGCGGACACAAGCGAGCACCGGGTTACCGTGGAGCACAATGGGCTTCTCTCACCACCGCCGCCGGACAGAACCGCTGAGTCATGACTATTCACATACAGGAATGCTCGGCTGTGTTTATACAGACACACACACACTGGATCACACACCGAGGTCTTCCATCCTGAAATGTGTTGGAGAGAAAGTTAGCAGGTCAAAAATGTAACATGTTGGGGGAATAAATCCGTATTATCCCAGATTCCTTCCCAGCGGCTCCTCGGGAACAGTTTCCTTTATTCTACGTCTATTAACCGTGTATATGCGGGAGGGGGGGGGGGGGCGGTTACAACTACCACACGATTATAATTCACACCATCATATTTGCATCAGTCTTGTTAGATGTGAAGATCAACGGTGGCATACTACCTAGTTTTCCCCTGGAGAAACCACCCACTCAACCTGGCTGGGATCAGCTGTTAGTTAGATGTAAAGCCGCCATGTGACTTTAACCCAGTTTCCACTGACTGGTACGGTTTGGTTCGGTTCGGCTCGGTACAGTTAAGCCCCGTTTCCACCAACTGGTATGGGTCGGTTTTGTGTTTGACGCATCTATCGCTATCTCGCTTACACACTGCTAACTTAACAGAAATTCAAACCCTCCCATCGCGAGCTGGTCCCCCTTTTTAGGGATGATCTGGTTTGGTCAGGTAAGCAAGTCAAACCCTCACTAGGTAGGCGGAGTTTAGCCAAATGTCTAGCATGGCCTCATACTAGTGCAGGGATCCTACGAGGGCCACAGTCCTGCAGGTTTTCAATGTGTCCCTGCTCCAACACACCAGCGAATCCTTAAAAAGAACAAACATGACTAAATCTGAAATTTGAAGAGTTCATCTCCACAACATGACGTGTGCAAATATAACATTTTGTGACTTCCATCAGTTTCTCATTTACAGATCAAACAACATTTGTCAGCAGAGGAATTTTTGTTGTCATGTAATTAGTAAACATTTTATGCTGTTTACTATTTATTCCTCCATACCGCAAATAAATTTAGCTCCAAATCTAAGGAAAGATTATTTCTTTGTTATAACACCATTTCTTGGTAATAAATATTATAAGGTTGGAAAGACTGTTTGTTTGTCCTTTAAATGAAGCCACATCTGTGAGGAAAACCCATGTGTGGGATGAGCAGCAGAGTTGAGTATGTGGGTTGAGCCCATGAAAAACTCCCCAAATCTCCTCTGCCAATGGGTCTTGTTCAGTGTTTATTGGATAATTGAACACTTAACATACATTTTCTTGGTTTTTGGGCTAATTTAATTAATTTAAAAAGGGCTAATTCTAAAAGGTAAAAGTTGACAGAAGAAAGTATTTATGTGGAATCCAAAAAAGTTAAAGGAATTTAATCTATTTTAAAAAAGTGAATATATAAAGAAATTTTCTAAATAATTCCTACATCAGATTGCGTTCTTTGCGTGGAATTTCTTCACATTCATCTTTTTTGTTTATATTATTATTTGTAAAAATGTTCTATACTCTAAAGTCAGCTGTACAGCTTTCTGTCGCTCTAAAGCTGAAACAGAAATTGCAAATATGACCAGTAATATAATGATTTTTCCTGTGGCTTTATCCGTTTTCTGTGACATTCATCAGAGAGTTAAATCTACACGACAGAATTACGTTTTACTCATCAGTTTGGTAAACGTAACACTTGAGGTTAAAATGTCTGATTCGGGAAACACTCTCATCCGTACGACTGATCCCTCAGAAATATCCAACCAGGCCGTTTGAATCAGGGACCTATCCTCTGCCTGACCCCGTGGTGATGTCATCTCATCCTCTTGAGGCCCCAGGCCAGAACCAGAGTATCCTGTAGGGGCCACACCCCAGCTCTACTCTCTGCCCGAAAGGGCCCCTCACCGTAGCCCATTGTTCTTTTCCGATAATGACTTACCCGTTCTCGCCTGCAGGCTATTTCCACTTTGATTTGGTCAGGGTCGTATTTCGCATTAGAGGAGGAGCCGGAGAGAGCTGCGAACACATAAAAAGAAAAGGACAGATGGTGATCGACAGTAAGCTGATGGTGCTGATTTTACTGGTAATGGAAGGAGATGGAGAGCTTCTGGTGTCATCTCTCTGATGCCTGCTGGATGCCTTGTATGTGACAGCTGGCTGGAGTCAGAGGGGGATCTGGGTGGAGGTGTTTAAAAGGGAGGGCAAGGTGAGGACGTTTTACAATAGATATGACCCCCCACCCCCCCCTCCCCCTCCCCCAACCAGTTCTTTAAAAGACCTCCACGATATAACATGTCCAAGTCAGCTCATTAGGTCAGGTTTTTTACTCTCATGGAGGCTTCAGGTCCAAACTTTTCTTATCTTTTCGTTCTCTCTATAGATCAGGGATACTCGGTTCAGTCCTACGGGGGCCGCAATCCAGCAGGTTTTCCATGTATCCCTGCTCCAACACACCTGACTCAAATGAATGAGTCATTTTGCAGAACTTGATTGGCGGTTACATTCATTTGATTTGATGCAGGAACACATTGAAAACCTGCTGGATTGCGGACCTCGTAGGACCTAATTGAATATCACTGCTATAGATCAAATGGGGTTGCATCAAGCAAGTTAGGCATGTCTGAAGTGGACAACGATGGGCCTTACTGCTGGTGATGGACAGGTTGTCCTCAGAGAGCTCATGAAAGAGCAACATTTCCTGCTGAGCCAGCTCCAGTCGCTGCTGCTTGACCAGGTACATCTCCTTCTTTGCTTTGAGGGCCTCCTGGGCCACCACAAGGTACTCCTTCAGCATGCGCTCCTGCTCCTGCCGCCATTGAGTCCGTGGGTTCTCAATCTGGGTGGTCTCTGACAAAAGGCACAAAAACTGAAGTGACCAATCAGAAAATAATTAAACAAAGGTCATAAAAGCTTTAGCTTACTGGCGATAGTTACAGTAAAGTTAAATATTTACAACATTATCTGGATTCAGTCCAGTTTAATGTCTACAGTGAGGAGATAAATGTTGTTGTACTCACTATTAATGTGGTCGATGTAGTAAACTCCCACTTGCTGGTCGTAGACTTCCTCCCATCCCAGAGGCAACTCATCTCCCACACAGTCAGCAAACGTCAGCGGTTTTGTGATCCTTAAAACAACAGATAAATAAGTCAGTCCACGGAGAGATGCACACACACGTCTTATCAACAGCCACAGTCATAATAGCATAAATGCGGAGATACTGGGGCATCTTGCACTTGTTTCACAGATATAAACGTCTTTTTTCCTGACATCCTCATAGCTAATGCACCCAGCAGCACAATGGTATCCATTCAACATTTTCATTTTGACACTTTCTTCAGCTGTTTGGAGAATATAATTAAACCTTCCTCCCAACATAAATCTGGTTTTCTGTCATTTTTCCTGTTAGCATTTAGTGGCCTGCAGGGTGTTCTGCCTCATTTATTATGTAATTAGAGTTTTCACTGTAAACCGAGGTTAAAGAAACAAAAAGTAAAACATTTATTGACTATACTTTGCAATATACACAAGACGATCCTCATAAAAATTCAGTAATTATCCAAAAGGACTCCAGAAACAATATTTGGCCAAAGTATAATTTCACAGCAAAGGAAACCCAATGAAAGAGCAAGATTGAATGGATACAGAAAAACTAAATTAAATCAGTTTAGCTTCTTTGTTGTCTTCTTCCTACGCTGTTTGTTGTGAGATTTACAAGATTACAAATGTGCCGTCCAAGCAAAAAGCAGGTGGACTCAGTCCAACAAAACTGTTGGCAGTCCTGATGAAGTAAAGTCGTGAAGGTACAGTATCATTCAGACTCAATAAAATGTGAATTAAACTGTGGACACGTTCAGAGGACATTTTACCAGCTGTTCAGAAAAGAAAAATATTGAAGGAAAAAACTAAACATGAGAAACATGAGCCTGATACAGGTTAAGCTAGCTAAATAACACAGCTAAAATGTTGCAGTAGGTAAAAAAAGACCAAAGAAAATATATTCCTAGTTCATTTTCACCTGCATGAATTCTGTGTTTAGATAAGAAATTAATAAAAATTTGACATAATAAACAGATGTTCTGAGAGAGCAATAGTAATCTGTCAATTACAAAGTCAAAGAAATGAGTGTGATACATGTTGAGCTAACTAAATAACTTCGCTTAGCGTTGAACAGCGCTAAAGCTAGCTTAGCGTTGAACAGCGCTAAAGCTAAGTGACATTTTGTTTAACATTTGTTCCGTTTTGTTTAAATATATTACTAATGGTTAACAAACTTGGAGTTGATTTAGTTTATCATGGTTGAATACAAAAAACAACACAGCTAAGCTATAGTTACTTAGCAACTTAGCCTAGCTTAACAAGCACATCATAGCTAGCCAACGACTCAGCTTTTGACAATAGTGTCATTGAAGTGAAAAACACTTTACTAATTACTAAAGGGAATTTAGATTGTTGCAGTAATTTAATAAAAACAAATAATAAGTTAAAGTATTTATTGGTAATTCATCATTTTGAAAGCTACTACTAGTGGCAGGAATGAGCTTCGTTATTGTTCGTTAGTGCAGAAAAAAGCCAGAAAAAAACAATTGCAAATGCAAATGCGTTGGGGTGGGGGGTGATTGGCCGCTGGTTATAGGCTATTGCTCATGGTTCTTGATACTGCACCTAGTAAAGTGTAACCTAGAAAACACTAGTCAAAAGCGGAGTTATCCTGCAATATCTAATGACAAACAAAAGAAAATACTTGGTAAGAACGTCATGATTTATTAAATTAATGTGCTGCTACCAGCACACCCTGTGACATGCTGCAGCAGTGACTATGACAGGGCAGAGCTAATGACATCAGGCTGATACATAAACCTAGCACACATCAGTGAGCTGTGAACCAGCGGGTCTGATGACAGCAGCACACACAGTAACTGATTACCATCAATCAGCACAGACAAAAGGAAGTCCAGAGACAGTGACCTCTTCCACCACAGTATGCTCACAACGCAGACAGCACAGGAGGCCTGATCCTGGCGAGGTATGCATACAAGAGGACGGCCTAGAGACACTCGCTGACACATTCTGCTTCAAATTCCTCAGGAGGTGGATGCAGCTCCTCTTTTCTTTGGACTCTTGAGGATCAACTCACTTCACAAGTGTTCTCATGCACAATACCAGCAGCTCGGAGAAACATACAGATAGATGATTAAAATGAGAAGAAAACACAGATATACACACTGTAGCGTTCTGGTTAAAAATATGTTCCAATTAAAGCAGAAGATGAGTCACACGGGCTTGTCAAAACCCTGCAATGCCTCAAATTCAATAAACTCCCTTTGCATTTCACACGTTTTTGGGACATTCTGCAGGCTATGTGGCTGATATGCAGCTGCACATGCGAGGGAGTGCATCATGGTAACTCAATATCATTGTGTTTCCTCAACTTTCACCAGAGACTCGCTCTTAAATGCTTACAAACACACATTCATGAAATATTACATAACGGAGGGCAAATATACGCCTGTAGAGCTACTGGTCCATTGCTTCATACGACGATCCTTAATCTGGAGAAGGAGTCCAAAGTAAAAAGGAATTCTAGCCAATTACATCTCTGTCGACCGACTAATCAAGTGATTCCTGACCTTCTTTAGCTTGTGACTCTGTACCAGTAAAAATTTGTCTCATGATCCATCATCATGTTTCTATGAGCGCTTTAATCGAGTGTTTTTTTGTTCCCCTCAATCTTCTCTGATGGTTTAGATTGAATCATTTTCAGCCCTGAAGAAGTTAAAACCTTCCAGCACAGAAACGACCTCATAATAAATAACAACTACCCCGTGTTTGACTGCCGCGACAACCTACAAATGACCAGAAAAAAAGATCTGACATTACCAACATACAACAAGATAACACCAGGTTGAAAGGTGTCTCACATGAGCGATGTGCACGCCGTGCCAAAACACCGGGATAGAGCAAACACAAGCACACTCCCTACCTGCCGCTGCTTCAGGGGTTTGTGAAAGGCAAACAAATGTCCTGACACTAATGACACCTGCAAATAACTTGAAACACTCAGACATGTCAAGAGTTACATTTGCTGGGATGTTTTATGTAAATAATGTCTAAAACAAGACACGTGAGAAGCCAAGATCGAGTCAAAACAGTGGTTAGAATCAGGGAGGAAAAGACTGCAAACGGCATCAGACGGGAAGCTATGCGACGTCAGAGGGAGGTTAATCCTCAGCTGCCCTCTGACCCAGTCGGAGAGACAAAGAGGCAGAGGGAAAAACATGTCCTCTCACAGATCTGAATCTCAATATCTGAATGTTTGGTTTGTTACGCAGTCTTGTGACAGCAGCCTCTGTTTTTCCAAGTCATGTCTTGCTCTTGGGAGAGACTTAACCGCTGCACAGCAGACTCAAACAGAGGACACACAGCAGTGTGGGGCAGGAAAGGGCAAAAATGATGACAAGCATTTAGAGGATTCAGCCAAAATACAGGATGAGGTCAACATCTCTAAGTCTGCTTTAAACAATATGAACATTTTTAATTGTTCAACTTGAGTCTGACAGAGAAACAACACCTGAGTATTTCCCCTGTCACACATGGGCACGGTGACTCTACATAAACCTGTCCATGATTTCTAGAACAACTATAGACATATACAGTAGCTCTATAATCATTGAGGAGGAATGCTGTAATGTTACAGTGACAGCTAGCAGGCAGATTTTAGCCATGCGTGCAATGTGACTCACCGGGTATCCACTAATTGTGGAAATATGTCAACAGTTAAATGGTTAAGAATCTTCTTTTATATTTGTACCATTTGACCTTGGATTGTTTCCAAGGTTACAAAGTTTCCACTTCTCCAGACGATGAGCCATGATCACTTTGGTGACTGCCTAACATTAAAGCTTGTTCCATGCTCCACGAGAAGCTTCGTCCACGCCGGGGCGGGGATTACTGTGCGGGGGAGGGGGGATGTCTAACGATTGGCACGGTTATTTCATATTTAATGTGAAACTTCATCCGTGGCAGGGCGGGGTAGTGCCGCGGTATCCGTGTCTTTATATACCACATGTGTTGTATACATTTTTGTACTTTCTCACCACCTCGATCAGCTGTTGATTAAAGCTATCCGTTCAACCTCGCATCAGTGGAAATGCAGAAGTGACAACGTTCTGCTTCATGCTTGTCCACGTTAAACGCGTTAACGTCACCTCAAATGTCCAACCGATAACACGATACTTCTTGGAGCCCAGCGACAAGAAAGTTCTGCCGGCCCGATGCGTCGAGAACTGTCCACGAGAACAAAATGACTTTATTTTGGTCTCATGGCCTCGAGATCAAGAACAGAGTTCGCACTTCTCGCGGAGGATGTAATTGTGCCTCTTCTGAGAAAATTAAGACAATACTTCAATGTAAGTCTAAAGTAAACATGCAACGATCTAAAACAGTGCTTCCCAATCCAGGGACTCACTGCCCTGCAGTTCTAAGGCCCATTTATGCTGCCTTACGAACATAAATGGGGACGACCGTTTTAAACGTTCTCATGCGTCGCGGTCCTCATACTTCCATGTATCTTTTTACGTTGCCATGGTTAACCTCTACTAGTGGGCAGGGCTGAGGTCAGTCTTCACTCCTGCGATCCGACCTATATTTAAAGTCAATGGATCCGAACTCAGTTTCAGACACTGGTTGGCGGCGGTAATGCGCCGCAATGAAGTTGTTTCCAACTGCCTAAAACGCCATAAACAATCGCGTAGCCTTTATTCAAAAGCTTGCGCAATTTCTGCAGTTGTTGTCCTCGCCTTCATTCTCTTCTGCATTTTTTTTTTCTTCTCATTCCTCTTCTTCTTCTCTTCTGGTTTGTTTCTGCTCAGCACTGCCCCCAGGATTTCCGGTGGTATTGCTCTCATGGCTCAGCTCCCTGATAACGGACCAAATTACACGCCTAACTCACACAGGAGACGGACGAATCTGTCCTTCCGCCTGTGAATCCATCTTCTGCGTCAAGCATAAATTGGCCTATAGACGTTTTCCTACTCAAACACACCTGAGTCAGATTATTGAACTTCCTCATCAAGTTCTTTGCAAGCATGTTAACGAGTCATCCATTTCATCCAGGTGTGTTCAGGTAAGGTTACCTCTAAAACATGCAGGAAAGTGGGCTCTGAGGACCTGGATTTAGAAACACTGATCTAAAAATACATTTTACTGAAAGTCATCCCCACAACAGCATACTACTTCCTGTAAATACTAGTCCATGGGAGCACAGTCCCCCATGAGGACTCTAAATAAACACTCACCAACCCACCAAATGAGGGTTTGGACGGTATGAATTAAATGAAAAGACCTCCTCATCAAGTTCTTTGAAAGCCTTTTTAATGAGTCATTCATTTCATCCAGTTGTGTTAAAGAGCGGAAACATCTAAAACATGCAGGACAGTCGTACGAAAGACCGGAATTGAGAAAAAATGGTCTAGTGCACCGATACTCAATTCGGTCCTACGAGGGCCGCAATCCAGCAGGTTATCGATATGCTCCTGCTTCAACACACCTGCATCAAATTAATTGGATGTAACAGCCAATCAAGTTCTGATTAATACGAGTCCGGTGTGTTGGAGCAGGGATACATGGAAAACCTGCTGGATCGCAGCCCTCGTAGGACCGAATTGAGTATCCCCGGTCTAGTGGGACTTCTGATTGGCTCTTAACTTTAGGAATCTACCAGCCACAGTGGCTGGCGATAAAAAAAGTTAATTTAGTGCCCTGTCCCCCATACAGAACATGTGTTTCCCCAGGAGACCGATGCTGCTTCTGTTTAAGAAGTTTCATGGGGGCAGCAATCATAAAAGTGCGAGGGCTCAGTTGGGGAGCACATGACATAAATATATCAGTAGTTCTCCACAGACGGTGTCTGTACCAGCAATACCTTTACCATATTTTTGCAACAAAGAGGACGATGATGGACAATAATAGTGCAACAGTCTGTATTTCTTGATCTTGGTCCTCAGGACCCCCTGCCCTGTATGTTTAAGATGTTTCCAACTCTGATTCAGATTAATGCAAAACCTGTTAATGAGCCATTCATTTCAGTCAGGTGTGTTAAAGTGTGGAAACATCTAAAACATGCACAACTTGTCAAGAAAACTGGAGAAACAGTGAATAACTTAAAGAAGTACAACTTCTTTATCAAAATAATATCTTAAAATCTCGGCTGGATGTGGTAATATCACCACCCTCAGCTAATTCGTCATATTTAAGCCATTTTCATCATAAATGTCTAAGAACGGAAAACATTGAAAGCTTTTAGCGCTGAAAAACAAGGAGAAAACTCTGATCGAAGTCCACACAAACTTATAATCAATAAATCAACTCGCACTCGTGTTTGGTTGGGCAGCTCAGACTGCAGTAAAGGAACAGTTATTAATAAAGGACAGAGATTTTTGTTCTAATCTTTTACACGTTCCCCGGGATCCTCTTTCCATCTAAGAGGAAACAGAAAATGAGACAGATATTTAAAATAGAAAAAAAAATGGAGAAGAAAATGGCAAGCATGTTCAGCTGTGGAGGAGGGAGATGCTGCACGCCTCGCTCATCGTCTCACGCAGTCCCAGCAACAATATATATAGTTGTCCGAGACATTTGCTAATTCTAGAATAATCTGTGCCATCCTGGGTTGTCCCAGAGGATATTTCTATCTGCAGCACCGCCACCACCAACCCCCGCCTTTTTTTGGCGTGGTGATGAACTGCTGCATGGGAAAGGCATGTGAAACTGGAGTCTGGGACGCTGGACCCCGTCTAGATGAGGCGTCCCCATGAGCTCCTTAGCCTTTGTTCTTTGGTGGGGATGGCCAGTAATGAGACTAAAATCTACAAAAAAAAGTTATTCCTTTTCCTTAGATTTTATCATGCCGGGTTTAACGCTTGGGATGTCCCCCTCAGCTCGGCCAAATATGAGCTCACAAAGAATCGACGGCCAGACGGTTTCGAGCGGCAAACAAAATTCAAAAGGCACTCTGACCGCTACCGTCTTTCACAAGGCTCGCTCAGTTCATTAAAGAGTTTAAAACTCGCAGCTCATTACTCCTCCAAATATTTTTTAACGGAGACAGGTTGGTCCAGCATGGGAGCGTACGCATGATACACGTGTGAATCTGGGCTTCAATCGTGCAAATACACTAAACACGTGTGTGATACAACAGTCCGCCACAGAAAACAATGTCACGATAGTGATGCAGACGAGTCCGTCGCAGGCATCCTGCAGCTCCACGGCCACCTGCTTGGACAAGCATTGTACGCTAAAAAAATCCTTTGAGTTAAAATGGAAACGTGAAAGCAACTTAAGGATGATGGGAATTTATGTCCAAGCTCTCTAAAAAGGCCTGGTGCAGCATTTCAGAGCAAGGCATACAGCAGCTGACAAGACACCCGCTTCTCCCATTATGTGTTGAATCTTATAGAAATAGGTGTCTATAAGTAGACCGAGATCCCTGTCTCTGGACACATTTAGACTGCGTCTGGACACATGGAAGGGAGTGGATCGGAGTTATTTGACTAAAGTCAAACCGTCTGGTCAGAGCTGGAAGCTCAGTCGCATTAAAGAAGATGTGGCGTTTCTTTAATGTAATATCACCCAAAAAAAACCTAGCTGTTAAACCACTATTAATCCAGCATATGAAAGTGTGAACGCACCCATCTCTGAGTAAAGTAAAGGTAGTATTTGTCTAGTTTTTTCCCCTGCCAAGCTCATTGTATTAATCATTTCATATATTAAAGGAGCAGTTTGACATTGTTGTCACGTTGGATGAGAAGATTGACAATTTTCCTGTGTTTCATGGTAGAAATGCAACTGGTTAGGGGAGTTCAGCACATGCTGGAAACAGGAGGAAACCTACCAGCAAATTTAAGCCTTCTAATCAAAATGCTGTATAATATATATATATATTGTCATTCAGTTGAAAACCAGAGATTTACCATGACAATGGCGATGAAAGTGGATCTTCACCCTGACAGTATGACTTCAGGAAGTAAGTGGATCTCACCCAGAAATATTCCCTCATGTCCCGTGAGGCTGCCGTTCCTACGCTGTACTTTTCAAACTGCAGCAAATATGTAAGAAGTGATTTGTGGGTGACTTTTGAACTGAGCCAGGTCATGTCTTTCCTGTTTTTTAGTTTAAGCTACCAAGCCAGATGCTGGTGACATCCTTCTTCTAGGAGGGGAAAAGTTAACAGTATGGCTGTCCATATTCCTTTAAACTGGTCCGGTCCTCCAGAGTACCGTCCTGCAGGTTTTAGATATTTCCCTACTACACCTCACTCAAATGAAACATTCTGCACAAGCCTGTTTTTTTAATTCTTTTATCTATTTCTTTTACTCGTCTTCTGCAGCCTCATAGCAAGCAGAAAGATGGTCTGGCGGCTAACGACCCACTGGTTCCAGTCAGGTCTCCTGTAGAAGGGAAACATCTAAAACCTGCAAGACAAGTATCCTTCTAGGAGATTCTCTGCTTTAAGTCATCACAATCATCTCAGCAGAAGTTAAACAAGAGCAATGAGACGAATCTTCATCAATTTAGAAAAATGTCACAGGAAGTGGAGGAAAAAAAGCCTCTTAAAATGTGCAGCCAATCAGCAGGCTTATTCCAGCTGGAGATGTCCAATAGGTCACACATGGCATCACCGGAGCTTTGTCAGCTATCTTCAGGGAACCTCGCTACCGTTTCCGTTCAAAACCAATATTCATGTCAATTATTTCTCTTTAATATATTTAAAATTATTAATTAAATGAGCATATATAGTTCAACTGTGTGAGCTTCCTTTCACTTATTCCACAATCAGTATCTGCTCTTTTATTGTGAAAATATTTGCAACAAAAACCTTTGGTTAGCTACGGCAGCTAAAAATAAAACCATACTAAAACAATCGCTAATTAATCGTAACCGAGGTAACATGTTCGATTAATCGTGATATTGATCGTATCGTATCGCACGGCCCGAGTTTCCATCGACACTTTCAGGTTTCTCACTAGTAAAAATGTCTAAAAACAGGCTAGAGAGACACTT
>JAOXYM010000015.1:25687803-25698979 GCA_028567055.1 Leptatherina wallacei | reverse complement strand
CCCCCCCCCCCCCCCCCCCCCCCCAAGACAAAAAAAGAGCCACCATAATGAAAACACTGGGGGAAGCAAAATAACAGCGGGGTTCAGCGCATGTGAATAACCTTTCGGTGCTGGAAACACAGCTCACCCTTTCCAGAATAATTGAATTTGGTGTGCTTTGTGACCAAGTATAAAGGCCTCCCTTTGCTGAGCGGCAGGCCGGCCATGACTGTTGCATAACAGAGCTAATAAAGGAGGCCTACAGGGCCCAGGACGAGAGGAGGAGGTAGACACGTGGGAACTGCCTCTGTTCTGCTGCTTTGTCTGGGGCCGCAAGCGAGCAGAGCCCCCGGGCATTAGTGTAGGCATGCCTAACATAACGCTCATTCCACTGTAACAAAAAAGCCCCACAGAAGCGCTCGGCTTATCTGCAAGATACGGCTGCTCAAGGTGTCCGTCGTCCTTAAAGACAGGAGCCTCATCATCATCATCATCATCATCGGTAAATGCAATAAGTACTACGGCACATAGATGGCCTGTAAGGCAAGATATATGCTCAGATACACCACAGGTCCCACATCAAACCTTCCCATCTCTCCTGTCCGGAGCACGATACAACTTGAACTCTGGCTGATACGCAGCTCTGTTACAGCACATCACGATCATCACTGACAATTATGTCTCAGCTCAATGGCTCTTGTGTTTTAGCGATTAGGCGATAATCCATCGCTGACTTTCTGCGGGTCAGCAGACTCCAGGCTCGCGCACATCGGACAAACCTCGCTGCGAGCTGCACGACACACCAGATCACAGGACGGCAGCACCTTCACGATACTCGGAACTGATACGCTTTCTACTCTGCGAGCATCAGGAGTTCAACGGGAGCTCCTAAAGCTACCGTTTAGCTTCAAAAAAGGGATTGATTGCTGATGAATAATAAGCCATATTATAAGGCCTTAAACCCTTTCAACTCACAGGATGTTCATTTCCAACACAGACGACCAAAGTCCAAGGAATTATGGCATCTGAATTCTACAAGGAGTTTTTTCAGAAGCAAGTCACACTTTCCAAATAATGTTTACGATGACAGCAGATTTTTCTTAAATGAAAAAAAAAAAGAAAAGATGAATGAATATGAAACTGAAACCAGGCAATAATTACTCATTTTCATAAGAGGACTGTATAAAGTAGTTGGTGGGAAGATCAGGGAAATATAAACAGTCAAAAAGACCCATAGATCATTTGTTATAAAACAACTGTCACTGAGGATTTACAGCAGGGGTGTCCAACATAAGGCCTGGGGGCCCCAACCGTCCCACCAGAGGCTCCGATCTGGTCTGCAGGATGAATTTGATAAATGTGAAAGTAACATAATAGATATTAACTGCAACTTTTAAATTAAAGTAACTGTAATTAAATAAAATGGAAATGTGCACACGTATACATTTAAAATAACTTCTAGCCCTTCAAAAGTTACTTTAATTATAATGTGAAATGCTTTATTTTTCAGTTTCAGATGACATCATAGACACATTATGATTTGTAAGCTGTAATGTATGTAAATGATAAACTGAGGAAAAATATATTTGAAACTGAACTTCTTTTTCGCACAAAATTTCAGACTGTTCATGTTTTCTAAAATATACTCGCTGTTAATTAGGCGTAATCGTCATGGCTGCCTCGCATATTTTACGTCTATTTGAAGCGTTGTTTGTGCACGTCCTCAGAAATTAACGTTACGTGGTGTTCGTGAATTGCAATATAGGAGTAACAGCTAGGAGCGGTGTAGGGACTGATTTCAGCAGACGTAACAGACAGCGGGTCGACATTAAAAATGACGAAACTACCCGCATCTTTATGATGTACCGTTGCCACGGCACAGCGACAAATATACTCGTCACAGATCAGAAGTTGATGCGGAGACATGCAAAAATAAGTGGAAACAAGTCAGCATGGGGGAAGATGATGGAGAAACGGAGCGGTGACAATGGGGTGCTTTGTCCAAAAGCCGGAGCTAGCTCAGAAATTTTGTAAATCACCGTTCTACCGAGATTAATTTCTCACAAAATAGTATGGCAAGTATTTTACATATTCCATATAATACATATCTTATGGGTCTCATCGCGGCTTCTTTGTAGCCGTTATGAGAAATGTCTAGAACAACGAGCTTATATTCAACATACGCTCGCCATGTTTCTTGTTTTGTTTACACCCAATAAATTCGGCAGCTCTATCCAGTATGGTTTCGCTAATGCGCCCCCCCCCCCCCCCAACCAAAGCATAGTACACAAGCAAGTATGCAAACACAAGGTTAAAAAGCAGGTATGTTCTCAGCCTAAAACAATAATTTCATCTTAAACATCTTGATAATATACTGACACTTTATCGCACAAAAAAAAAAAAAAAAAAAGGTAAAAAATGTGGAGGTTTTGTTATTTATAGGTTTTCATGTTAATATTTGCTGGTCCGGCCCACTTGAGACTGTGCTGAACTAAAATGAGTTTGACACTCCTGGTTTACGCCTCAATAAGATGCTAAATATTTGTTGGATTCCAATGAAAATGCATCCATTTTTTTTTTTTGTTTCATATCAATACAATTGTAATAATGTAGCTTATGGAATAAATAGCACAGAGCAAAGAACCGTTTAAAACTAATACATTTAGAGATAATAAGCAAGATTTGTCCCAGTAACCAAACAGTCTCATTATGCGTCTAACTAAATTCACATTAAGGTAACGTTGTTGTTGTTGTTGTTATTATTATTATTATTATGGTTGTCCCGAGGTCCAAATTAAAATACAGGGGTGACAGAGCCTTTACCTTTGTTGGCCCCAAACTGTTGAACTCTCTTCCCCTCCACATCAGGACCTCACCAACACTCCACATCTTTAAAACTCATTTTTATTCTCTAGTTTATAACTCAGATTGAGTTTTTGACGTGTTGTTTTTCTGGTATTTGTCCAGATCTGTTTGGTTGGTATTGTTTTCTTGTTTTTAAATTCCATAACACTTTGGTCGACGTCTGTCGTTTAAATGTGCTTATAAATAAACTTGACTTGACTTATGATCCATATTATGACTGTATAAAGCCACATGTATGCAAGTATGTCTGCTTTTCTTTTTTCCTCGCTATCTAATGATGGTGTGAGGGAGGAGGTCGTGACAAGTGAAAAACTTCCTCCTACTCCCTTCTCAGATATAAAAAGTCGACTTTAATCATCTTGATGTTTCTGTATGTCTGATAGTAACCTAACTGATGTGCCTTGTTTTTGTGTCTCATTAATTTAGCCTATTTATTTATTTTTAAATGAAATCTACTGCATCTACCTATAATGGCATCTCGCCCTACCAGACTTATTTTCTACTTATCACCCAACTACATTTGGATCATTCTTCTGATTCCATGTCACCTTTAAGGCATCCGATAAGTGCAGCAGTAAAACACCTTCGTTTCCAGCCTGTAACTCACTACCAAGACAAGAATCTTTAAACGAGCTGTAGTTTTCCTTAAAGCAGAATCGCTGTCAAACCAGATCATTTCAACATGGGGGGGGGGGCTGTAATTCTTATCATTGCTGCTTCATCCACCTGAAGCTTCAGCAGCTCACGTGTAGCCCAAAGAAAGAAATGTATTTTTCAAGAGTGGAAACAGCAACTAAAGCAAACTGACACCTCTTTGTAGCTGCTGCATGTTAGTGGAAAGTCCATCTTAGTGCTGTGCAGTGATGTGATTTATTGGAAAGACTGTATCAGGTGGTGACAGAAGACATTCTTCTGGTAAGATAACTAATAAATCACTGAGGCATTAGCAGAAGAAATGCAGAAAACATTCGTTTAGTCATGCAAACATACAACCTCCTCCCTCATACGTTGATGACTAAGATCTTGTGAAACTGCTATCAGCACCACATAACAATGCTTAATCAACTTGCAGGGGGGGGGGGTGGCTTCAAGGAAATCTGTTTTTTTTATCTTATCTAGATTACATGCAGCTACATTCCCACTGCTGAATCAGAAGACAGAAATCAGCCTTAGAAATTAGGGCTGAACGATTAATTGTTTTTAAATCAAAATCGTAAAGAGCGCCATTAATTTACATGTTAAGGCCCATTTATGCTCGACGCAGAAGACGGATACGCAGACGGACGGACAGTTTCGCCTAATTTGGTGGGTGGCATGATGATCCGTCACTTGATACAGCAAACGGAGCAATACCACCGGAAACCATAGGGGCAGTACTGAGCAGTATAGCTAACACGCGACCAGCGAAAGAAACGAACTAGAGAAGAAGAGGAACTGAACGAAGACAACAAAAACAGCAACTGTAGAGATGGCAGGAGCTTTTGAAGAAAGGCTGTGCGAGTGTGTCGGGTGTGTTTATAGCCGAGCATCACCGCCACCACACGGCCTTTACACGGCACCTGATCCAGGTTTCAGACCTGCAGCTTCCACAGTTTTACAATCCACTCCTTTAGACACATTTCCTGTCGTCGTTCTTGTGCGATGGTTGGGTCTTCTTGAGAGTTAAAAAAAAAAGTGCCCGGCCGTGATTCTGCTCTGAGCCTACGATATATCAGATTTGCATTGCGTTCATTCCCCACTTATATCCACTTTCTCACAGCCGGTGAGAAGGGAGGAGGCAGCGCAGAGAGGACAGAGTAACTGGGTGTTTGTGACAAACTGCAGAGAAAGTGCGAGCCACTCTTCCTCCTCATATTCACGGATGGGCATTGGACCCGTGGGACATGCGAAACCCATCAAACCTTTCCCGGTGTAGAGGATTTAACAGCCTAATAAGACGAGGCGAAGACGAGGTTGGCTCCGTGTTTACATTAAACATCATGTGACAGCGACACTCAGCTGGGAAGTTGCGTCTTCGAACCTCATCACGGACTCATTTTCTATAAATGACTGAAACGGCGAGACAGAAACTACAGAGGATAGAAAACACAATCTGACTTCTGAAATGTCCTGAAGAAGTGAATAAAGACGGTTTTGCTAAGTGGAGTCGCTCTAAATATTCTTGAAGTGCAGATGTCAGATGACGTGTTGACATTAATAAAACCTACAAAAGAATATTGGATCCATTTCAAGCCGTAATACGACTCAGAAATGATAAAACGGCCACGTTTACATGAGAGTTTAATTCCCCTTTAATCGGAATAAAAGTTAAATCCGCTTTAAAGAGATGATAAATGACCACGTAAACACTTAATCCCAAAAGAAAATGATAATTCTGATTTAAACTTAATTCTGAAGTAATTAGCTGGTTTATAACCATTTTAATTCTGAGTCCGCTTTAAGCTAATTCTGGTTGTTCCGTGCATGCTTGTCCCTTGTTTTGCCGCCATGACGCCACATACGCACAGGCTGGTCGCCTGAAGCGAGCGTTGGGACTCGAGACGAGTCTGTGCACGTGAAAGTGAAGTAGTAGCTAGTGTCCAGCTGCTGCTTCAAAACTAAAATCAGAATCAAGTGAAAACGGTTCTTATCATGCGGTTTTTCCATGTTGCAGTCGAAACGAAAAGAAGCAGGAAGCGGAGTTTGTTTTCTTCCGGTGGACATAAATACGTCACTTCCAACCCCCGTCCAATCAGAACCCTTCCCAGCCCCCAGATCTAAAGCAGAATTGAGAAAAACGTCTTTTTCATGCAAACGTTCATTCGGAATTATTTTTCCATGTAAACCTGAAGGACAATACTTTAATTACAAATTATCTAATTGGAAAAAACGTATTACGAATTAAAAAACATCATGTAAGCGTAGCCAGTGACGGTAGATTCAGCTTCAACTGCGTTTCCATGGATATAAAGTTCTCTGCATAACAACCGTGTTTCCATCTTCTCCTCCTCGGGAGAATTTAAGATCCAGGATTTCTGTCTGATTTTTCAGGTGGTTGAAGCTGGTCCTGCTGGTTAGAGTCTGCACACCTGAGCGTGTAGTTCAGAAATCATGAGGAGAGAAATGATGTGCCGAGGTGTAAATCAGATAAACAACTTCAGACTGTTTATTACTACAATAACAAGGTATAAACCTGTTCTAGAGGAAACTTTCGTGTTTGGGCCACAGGTTGAATCTTGTAGTTGGTAAGAGACGTCGTTCATGTCTCAACTTTAATATAGAGCATTTCATATTAAGATGTCATGTTATAATCCTCCACCTCATATATAGAAAAGATATTTTTGCATCAACACTGAACAGAAGCTGGAATTTAAAAGATTTAATTGCAATATTGGTCAGAAAAGTTTTGATAACTCCCCCCCCCATACCATTCAGGCCTTATGGAAAGTTTCTTTTCACATACTTCTCTCATAAAGTTATAAATATTCAGCTTATTGTATGTTTAAATGTACCTAAAATGCGCTATTAGCTTAACAGGTGAACTTACTTTGACATTTTCTAGACTTTTTAATGCACATGTACAACTTTTCAATGTTTAAGAACTAATTAAAGATGTTCTCTAACGAGATGATTAACCACGAAAAACAGTCCTCTTAATCATCCCGCTCTCATTTAGACATCGTCACACCAAGACAACACCTAACAAGTTACATTTTCATGTCATGGTACACCCACTACTGTTGTTTAGTTTAAATAAATTTGGTTGGGCATATTGATTTGTTTTCACTTCTGAGAGTTTAAGGCAAAAAAAAAAAATTTACCTGCATAAAAACATTAATTCCCTGTTTTCTGCGTCACATGATTATGGCAGCCAATCAGAGGCCATGATGATAGTGGTTCTGTTTTAACATCTTACTGGTTTAATGCAGGTTCTTGCTTATTATATTACATCTATTATATTACTATTATACATTTTATTATATACATTTTATTTTACGACATTCAAATCATCTTAATGTGAAGTCTAATTATTCAACCCATTTAATCTTATTTTTTATCTAATTTCCTCATTAATCAGAATCAGAAAGGCTTTATTGCCAAATACAGTAAAGAACATTTACAACAAAGAAGTGCAGACAGACTTTCAAAATGTTTAAAACATGTGCACAATATAATAACTAATAATAAAAAATACAATAAGACAAACAAATGAGTTATGAGTTGGTGGGGGTTTCAACTGGGGGTGGGGGGTGGGGGGGGTCCTGTTCATCAGGCTGATTATTATCATTTTTAAGTATTTTATTTATTTCAGGTATTTATGTTCATGACTTTTATTCATATTTGTAATAAAGATATTACTGCACGTTGTACAATCATGTGATTTTCCTTTAAAAAGGGCCAAAAGGTATTAATGAAAAAGTAGCGTAAACTAAAGGTATTGATAGGAAGCATCGAGGTATTCCTACAAGTTATCATTGCATGATTCTACTAAAGTATCGTACATTCATTCATACTATCTGTGTACCGTGTTTGAACAGTTGAACATCCCTATCTGTCTGTGAGTTTAGTATGATCCCATCAGTGACTCTGGGAGAACTGGGAGAAATGTTTTATGTGATTCCCTTCTTTCTTCTTATAATACGCCAGAGTAAAAAATACTTGCTTTAATTCCCAATAATCACACAAAAAGTCCGCTTTGAATGCCGTTTCTGAGTTGCAGAAAATCCCAGTCCCCCCACCCCCCCACCCCGCCCCCCCACACACACACACACAGAGAAGTACATCCTTGCAGCTTTCCCAGTGGCCCAACTAGCATTCTTCACATATTTCCACAAAGATCTCTGGGAGTTGGAGTTTTAGTTGCCTTACAACTCTCCACACTCAAAACCAGTAAGACACACACACACACACACACACACACTAATGGCTACTTTGGGATGACTGTGACACCAGCAAGGAGTTTGTTGACAAACTACTGGAGTCTCAAGGAGGTGTCTCTGTAAGAAAAGGAAAGGGGATAACTGGATAACAATAGCTCTCTGTTGAGGTTTGCTGGCCAGGAATGTTTCAGCTCACTGGAAAGACATAAATCTACTGATGAGCTGAAATGATGGCAGTTTTAAAACAGACATGAAGTTTCTTCTCCTCCATGATGATGATGATGATGATGATGGTGGGACATATTATCTCTATCCAGACCTCCAGGGTTAACACAGTTTAACAAACCCTGAAACACAACAAACCCGGAAAGGCTGAGCTGCTGTCTTAATTCCTTGTCATAACACTGTCAGACTTTAGGTTTACAGGGACATTATGGAGACGCTTTAATGGGAGAAGCTGCACTGTGGTGGTGGTGGGGGGGAATATGGGCGTTTCATCTCATGTTTGCTCCTTAAAGAGCCAAATCTCAGCTGATCTGTGGGGTCGTAGCTGCTTTATCCCCAGTAACCCCTGTATCACATAAAAAAACACAACCTACCCAGCTTGTAGTGGCATCTCTTTCTACTTTATTTAGAAATTAAACTTGTTGAAGTAAACTTAATGAGTGTGTGTGTAATCCCTCTCCTCTCAGGCCTTTAGCTTACCTATCTCTGGGGTCAATCCACGAAGTTTGCCGGGTGTTGTGGTCGATATAAAACACTCTTCCGTCGTAATCCCGAGCTTCTTCCCAGCCCGCGGGCAGCGGCAGCTCCGAGCTTTCTCTCCGCTTACCGCTGCTGACCCACGGCATAGCGTCGACACGGTGAGAGGGCTCGAGCCCCCTGCCCTGCTTTTTATCCCCCCGAAGAAGAAGAAGAAGAAGAAAGAAGAAGAAGAAGAAGTTGCTCCTCACAGCATTACAACCGAGTCCACCTCGACGCGCTGGCGAATAGAAAATACCAAACTCCGTTGAAAAAAGGTACATCCACTTTCTTCTTTAGCAACAAATCCCCCCCCCCCCCCCCCCAAGAAAAACACTACAGCGGCGCTCTCACGGTCCTCGGTCCTCCATGTTCGCCTCCTCCACCATATTTCATTCCTCCGTGTCCATATTCTGGAGCGGATTTGCATAAATGGCCGGACGTACGACGGCGCGAGCGCCTTCCGTCCAATGAGGAAAGTTCAGAACTCAACACTTTCATTAAAGCTAATCAGCTCGCCCCCCCCAAAAAAAACACGGTTTATAAATTATATTTAATGTGTTAACTCAAAGACAATAACCCAGTCGCGTTGTGGATAAAAACAGCAACAACGAAAAAAAATAATATTTAGCTACTTAAACACTTGTTGACTCTAATGGCTCGACCGAATATTCACTTAAATGTTTAAGCTATTTATTTTATATCAGTATAAGCTGAAGATGTATCCAAAAGAGTTCATTTAAAAGGCGTCAGCTGCTTTTCTATCTAAAGGCAACTCCCCCTGAGCACACGGACAGACCCGTGGTTTGTTGTTGACTGCGGGTGTGGTCCGGTGGTGCAACAGCGACACCGCGTGGCTATTGTAGGTATAACTCCACTTTCCACAGCAGGGAAGTTTGGCTCTTTTAAAAGATTTGGCTCCCCTAGAAGAGTCGGCTCTTTTAGCTCCCTAATGGCCCTTCGCTTAGTATCACTCAAAATTTTAGTCTAATGTAGCAATTATGAGTGGTTTGTTTGTTGGTAGGCATTTATTTATTTACTTTTATTTATCATAAGAGCCTTATTTTATGCATTTTTTATTCATTAGAAAATCAAGCCTCAGCTGAACACAGAAAGACACCAAGGAAATCCAGTAAATAAAGGGAATTAATCCCCCCCTGACACACTTGTTATTAAAATGTGGCTTCCCAGCTCTCTGTATACCTAGTCTATACCACTACACTCCCTGCCTATATGGCTCCGTTCACACTGCAGCTCAATTAAAAATTGTTGCGTGTGACTCATATCTGATTTTTCTATGACAATCTGAATGACAAAAATCCGATTTTTTTAAATCTGACCCTAGCCACAAGTGGCCCTTGATTGGATATATATCCGATCTGTGTCAAAGCGACCTCAGTCTGAAAGGTAATGCCGCATTTCATTCAATTTTGATGTCGCAGAAGGAAGACAAACATCACAATTCTGCACCGGTGGAAGGGGAACGCGGCAATATTGAATCATTTCATTCATCAACTGGGCATAATTTCGTTGGTTACAGCTGTGCAAGTACTTCCAAATTTATACTCAAAGACGTGAAGCGTCCATATTTACTTACTAAACTAAACACTACACACTGCGTGCTGGGTTTTCCTTTGCACATGTGTAACTTCAGGGCCACGTGCCGTTCACACTAAAGTGTGATTAAAGTCGCATTGAAAAGATAATGTGAACGACCTCGCAAAAAAAATCTAATTTTGGTAAAAACAAAAAAAAAATGGATTAGAGAATCACAACCTGCAGAGTGAATGTAGCTTAAAGGTTAAAGGCCCACTACATAACTTTTCGACCTTAAAACTCTGCTTTCCGGACTGGTTTGATGGCACAGTGACATCTATTATGTACATTTCTATGGCTGGCCGTGAACACAAGTCGGCGGATTCAGCAAAGAAACATTTGAAGACTTTATCGGAGGAAGAGAGGAAACTAAGAAGAGCAAGAGATAAGACAAGAGTCGAGAAAAGACTGTTTTTTACTGTATGGAGGGAGCTCACAGTACAGGTAGGATCCAAGATGGATGACGAAATAGCCGTCGACAGGGAGCATGTTATATAGTGGGCCTTTAAGAGGCTGCTGCCCTTCCTCCTATAAAGTGATATGAACCTAGTCTTTGCTCGTATGTAATTGAACACATGGTGTGCCCATCAAAATAAAGTCCCGCCCCTTCTAAAGAGTCGGCTCGCTTAGACAGGAATTAGTTATTCTCTTTCACAACAGAGAATCGGCTTTCAGAGCCGACTCGTTCATGAACCACACACTGATTTTGGCCACTGAAGGCTACTGTCCATTCACATCTGTGCTTGGAGTCATTGCCATGCACATCTTTACCACTAGATGTCAGTAATTGTCACACACTGTACCTTTAACAAGCATGAATCTGGGGGACTTATTGGCTGTTTAACTTTGTACTGTCATCACATCTGGTGGTTTTATGACTTTATGACAATCTCTATAAAATGTTAACAGTCTGGACAAACAGGTATTATCATCCACACAGGCAGTTGTTGGGATGACATGATCAAGGGCAGAGTTGATGCTGCTTTCACTTGCACTTGGGCATCTAAAGTTTACCCTGGTAAAAGTCAGTTTACACTAAGTATTGGATCGTTTATATATAATGGTAAATGGACTGTACTTGTATAGCGCTTTTCTAGTCATGTGACCACTCAAAGTGCTTTGACACTACATGTTCA
>JAOXYM010000015.1:25648182-25659080 GCA_028567055.1 Leptatherina wallacei | reverse complement strand
CACACACACACACACACACACACACACACACACACACACACACACACACACACACACACACACACACACACTTATTAGGGATGCACTGATATGAAATTTTTGGCCAATACCGATATCCGATGTTAACATTTTTGCAATGGCTGATAAACGATATTTTCCGATATCGTTTTAAAAAAAAAAAATTAAGTTAAGATGATCACTTATCGGGCCGATACAGATATTGAAGCCGATATATCGTGTTGAATTTCTCCACGGAGATCAATAAAGTATCTATCTATCTATCTGACATTTTGGGTGGGGATTTGGGGAAATGCTTATTATGCAAATACAAATTCAGTCTTTATTGACGTATATAAATTTAGTTTGTAAAAAAAACTAAAAAAACATTGTGAACCAACAAACCCAGTATTCAGCCAATTACATGTTGTAATTAAGAGATTTAGTAGATTACTACACAATATTTAAATTATGTACCCGTATAAAGAGTTTACAAAGAGGGCAAAGAATAATGAGCTTAGAGGAAATCATGTGTTTGGTGATCATAATTAGTGTTTTCTTGACATATTTCTCTTATGTTTAATCTGCTTTTATTATTTTGTGATTATGTTTTAACAATTTATTTAGTCATTACTTTTTTGACACATTTATATTTTTTCACATTATTAATGAACTTCTTTTAATATTCAACCCATGTCTTTTATACCATGTTTTCCATCCCATTTTTATAGTGTCCCATTTGATCTTATTTCATATTATTTTTAACCTTATCTTATTTATCTATTTTATATCGTTTTATTTTTTGTCAGCTTAACATTTGTCCCAATGTTTTAATTTCCCCAATGCAGTTGATAAGGGTTAGGACATCATTTCATGTACTGCATTTATGTGTGTCTAAAAGTCGGGCAAAATACGATTCATTGAAAATGTTACTTCTGAGCTCTACTTTGAAATCATTTTTAAAAATGACCAAAAATGAGAAAATAATGAAGTATCATAACAAATGAAACCCTAAAGATCATGTTTTCTTGTTTATCTTTTTCCTTTTATCTAAAAGCACTCCTGTGGGTTCATATTTGCAGCACTAAGCTCTAGCTTCCACCTGCACTATAGCTTGATTTTCCATGGTTTGTACTTCCTTTATGTCTTTTATTTTACTTTTACTCTACTGAATAAAGATCATCTAATCTAATGGACTTGCAATATCTAACAACTCCAACAAAATAGTTAAGTGCTTCTGAGATGAAAGACAAAGAGACTTTAGCGTCTCACCTGTCCGTAGATGTCTGCTGAAGGTGAGGATCGCGATCTCTCATGAAAACAGGTGCTCTCGGTTCTGTCCTCTGATCCTGGATCCAGTATGTTGTCAGCTGATCGGTATCGTCCAGAGGCTTTTGTCTCCGGAGGTTTCCTCTGTATATTCCACCTTGCCTCATACTCGGCAAATGTGCCCAATCTATGCTGATCTTGGACGGACTGCGTAGAGTAAGGAACACTTCGGGGCTCCTCGGTGTACTCTCTACCCTCCACACCTTTCATCGTGTCCTCTGCTGCACTGCTAGAAGCAACATCTTGGCCTTGGATCTTGGTATGGCTTTGAAGGGAAGTTTGATTAAAGAATCCCGGTTTTGCCATTTCTTTCAAGAGTTTTTGCTGGTCTAGGGAGGAATTAGCTTTTTCAGTGAGAGTTGCATCTTCATTAACCCCAACATGATGGATTTTGTCTGGTTCAGAGAAAGATCTAACCTTCTTTTCTGCATGGAAGCGCCTCCGGCCACCGATGCGAGTGACCTGGCCGCTGGAAAGTCCTGAATTACTCGCCACTGACTCCGAGACGGTCGGCAGAGGGTTCACATCTTTGTGAGCATGTACTGAGGATTGGTAGCTGGGCAGGGCCTCGGCTGCGGAGTGCTCCAGTAAAACCGGCTCCAGGTCTCTCCTCCTGAAAGAGGTAGCCTTCAGCACCCTCGCTTGTGCTTCCTTCAGATGATCTTTATAGGTGTTGGAGAAAGAGCCATCTGCGGACGTTGGGGTGGAGCTTTCAGTGGACTTCCAGACATCCTGAGCCTCCGTCTCACATTCAGCACCAGGAAGAGCAGCTGCACTGTTACTTTTCTGCAATTTTGCTCTTCTCATCTGGATTTCGTTTCTTAGCGTGGTGGCAAAGCGGTTGCTGCGCGTCACCTGCTTGTTTTCCATGGACTCCTCCAGGCCGGCGGTGTCCATGGACAGAGAGTGAAGCATCGGGGTCGCCTGGGGGCAGATCTTGTCGCTCGCCTGGTTGTTATGTCTGATGTCTTGGGGCAGTTCTCTGAGCTGTGGTGGCAAAGACCGTCTGTTTGGGGGATTACTGATGTACTGAGGTTCTGCAGTTTGTGTATTGTGTCCTTTCTGGCCTCCCCTCTCATCAGAGCTGGGTTTTGGTGCAGAGTCTTCTTGTACATTAGTTACTTGGAGCTTGCTGTACATGCTAGCATCTTTACTGTGTGAGGAGTGTTGCTGCTGTTGGGGCGGAGGATACTTGAGTTTGGCGATGGTCTGTGGGCTCTGTGTCAGATCCACACCTGACGAGCTCCTCCTGTCCTCCGGTATTCCTGACAAAGACGGGGGGTTGGGCTGTGTGGGCTGACATGTGTACACGCAGTAGTATCGGTTATGTCCGCTGCTCTCAGTGTTTTGATCTGTGGTTGCGGAGGACAAGGCGGAGCTCAAGTTCCGCCTCTGGTTCTGGTTTAAGTGTTGTGTGGAGCCGTTAGTAGGCAGCTCCTGCAGGCTGCTATAGTAACCACCTACACTCTGTGGCTTTGCTGCGGATGTGGTCCAGGGCTGAGGATAAAAAGTGCTTTTGTCACTGTGGTGTCTTTGATGGAAGGGCTGGCTAACGTGTGGGACTTGGCCTTGCCGAACATCACTGCTGGAGAGGGAATGCTGTTTATTCGAGCTGAACTGGGCGTGACCGAATTTATCAGATGAAGTGTGAACACTTTCGCCGTCAATCTTCGGGGACATGTTGTGGCTGCGTCGGGTTTCGGTGGAAGCTTTGCAGGCCGAGTGCGAGTCAGGTCCTTCGGGGTGTGTGGCGACCAGCCCTCTTTCGTGCACCCGTGTTGCGGCAAAGCTATCGCTGCGTGCAGGTGGAGGAGGAGGGGGAGGAGAGGGGGAGGCGGTCTTCTTTTTCTCAGGGACGTTCCACACAGGTCCGTAGCTGGTTCTGCTGGAAGTAGAATGGCGGCATCCAGCGGAGTCCTCAGCGTGGGGGCCGTCGTGGCCGGAGCTGACTCCTGGCATCTGAAAGTATGCTAGCCTGTCATCCTGCTTGACTCCCTCTGCAGCCAGACTCTGGCCGTTCCTGCTACTGTTATGCTTTCCTCCCGTTTCCCACTGACTGACTTTATAGAGCACGTTCTCTGTCGAGGCAGCGTTGCTTTTTGAGATGGTGTAGTCCGGAGTACTAGAGCTGGTGGAGAAGGAGCTGTAGGCCGAGTCTCGTTTCCCTCCTCCGAGGTGCTCCATACTGTTGTTTGACTTGGCAGGTGACAGCTGGCCGGCAGGATATGAGGGCGAGACATGCTCTAGGCTGTCCATGCTGCCGAGAGAGCTGAACTGATCAGACACTCGGCACAGATTCGTCTGCTCCCAGCTGGCTGAAAGATCAGTTGCAGATGAGCTGGAGGTTAAAGGAGATTACAAAGTGAGAAAAAATAAACAACAGCCTGTTTTTGTTCAGTTAAAGTAGAAATATACCAGAGCTTGCTGTTAATCAAACAGCTTAACCAGCTTATTTCAGGTCCATTTGATTAGATGTAGATCCTCTCAACATTTACGTTTTTTGGACACCAGAAAATGCAGCAACTGGATTAAAAGTATTAAAACGCAGCTTAAAATATATGAAATTAGAATGAGTTTAATTACAATGAACAAATCTGTGTTTTTGTCTTGGGTTACAGTTGTTTGTGTGAAGCAATGTCGAATTAGAGCATTATATATAATATATATATATATATATAGTTAATTGAAAGGGCTTGATATGTCCAGCTGTCAGACTTTAGAGAAAAACTTGGATCTTAGATCTGTTACCTTGCGTCATATCTGGTGTGCCAGATTACTGCGGGTGGAGACTGTGTCTTGCCAGCCTCTGATTGGCTTTCATTGAACTTGGTTGAGTGCCAGGAGTGAGGCCTGCTTATGGGTTCATTCCTCCTGCAGAAAGGGCAAAAAAACAGACCGGATCAGAGACCAAACCATTACAGAAATCAGAATGTGCTTCCTCATATTAACCAGTAAATCTGAAAATCAAAAGTAAAAGGTAACGGTGGAAGTCAGTGAAACAATACGTCATCGTAAACAACGATTTTTGTTGAAGGCCAGATGCACAATTCTTCCCCTCAACCAAAAGGTTCTAGTTTCTATGCATTTTTTTTTAAATCTTTGCATTTCTTTAATTTCCTTGGGTTAGTAATAACAATCAAAGCCTTTTAACAAATGGTTAATAAAATAGAAACAAATGGTCAAAACTTGAAACAGCAACAGGATAAAAAGCAGGCAGGTTTACTTCCACAAATCTTTAATAAAATTGATCATAGTCACCAAAATTTTGCTCTATCAAATGGTAGAAGAGGCAGTTAAAATGTTAAATACAAGGTTAAATAAAAGGTTTTTTGAAAATATCATTTCATTTATTCACTTGAAATCTTTGATAACTCCTATTGGCCCTCAGTGGATGTAGATGTTTCTGAGGAAATCTCAGCTTTAAAAGTGTATAGTCAAGAATTGCATGAACACATGCTGTGATTTTAAAGAATCATAAGAATTGTAAAAGAACAAAAAAAGTACTTTTTAGGGCATCTGTTTCAAAATTCACTCCTACCATCCCTGATGAGGATTTCTCTCCAGTAGCTTTATTAGACAGAACTTATTAACTGTTGTCAGTAAAATAGTTAAAACATACCCTTTATAGCAGTTCTTTCTGGGATAGCATGTAAGAGGGTAAACAAAAGACAAATTTATTTCCTGGCACAAAATTCATTTTACTGATGATACAACACATGCTGTACAAATGGGGTGAACATTATTCATCTAATGACATGAACCATGAGACACTGCAGAAAGGCATGCCGGTGAGGGCAGGTAACGGACCACAGGAGAGCTGCTACAAGAAGAATGACGGTGACGTTATTAATAGATGAATGATTTCTATGATTACGAGCACAGGGCAGGCAGGAGGGAAGCACGAGTACAGGAGGGCAGGGGAATATCTACTACTTCTTTACAGTGAGGTCACGGAGTCGTACCTCATGGAGCTTCGCAAAATCTTCGTAAGAAAGCTTCTTGCCACATGCACGTCATTCTCAGAGGGCATTTTGTGAGCTACAATATCCACCATTTTCAAATTCCTGGGGAGCAGGGGGTGGGGGGGGGGGGGTGGGGGGGAGGAACACATATCAACACTTAGAGCTGACTGAGAACAATCAGGACAACCACCTTACACTTCAATCTGCTGGCTTGTTCAACATTTATTTACTTTTGTGTGATGCTGCAAAAAAAGGGTTAATATCTCACGAAGTGGACAAACATTCCCTAAATCTGTTGTGATGTGAGTTGTCTAACTGATGGGACAGCTTTGTAATCGATGTAAAAGATGACGTTATAGCCCCCTCTCCTGGACAAAATACACTCACGTCATGTTAAGACAGAATTATCTGACTGGGAAGTTGCAAAAGCTCAAATATGATGGACAGAACCGAACCAACCATCTCTCGTTGGGTTCATTGTCGGAGCAGGACATAGCTGAGGTGAACTGGTTGTGGGCAGACTTTGCCATATGGTCCACGGGGGGAACACAAAGCCCAGCAGGAGACAGGGGGCTTAAGAGAATACGGAATCTCCTGCACAATCAGATCAGCCACCTCACCGCTTCATCCAAGCTGTCGTCTGCCTCCCAGACATCCTTTCTGACCCCCCATTACGTCCAAAAATGACTCAGTTGAATAGGCGGGGGGGGGGACATGGAAGTTTACACCTGGAGTGATACTATTAAGGTAGTTAACTTGCATGAAACTAGTCACCCATCAAATTCTAGCAAATCAATTTGTTGATGCCAAAAGTCTAGAAACTTAAAAACATCAAAGTTTCTCAGGACACAAAAAGCTGAGGTCAACATTTCCTGCCCCCCCCCCCCCCCCACTGTTCATTTAGCTGTTGAAATAACAAATATTTGCATCCTTTTCCCCAGATTGAGACAGCGATTTTGTTAAGCTTAAATAAAGTGGGACAATTCCACAAAATGAGTTGTGGATTAGAGTTAAGGCCTATTTAGAAGACAAAGACAAGCCGACAACGTGGAGCTCAGTCTTCCTGGTCTCATCGCAGTCCCCATTTCTGGGGCACTACCAGCTAACCACACATGGCGCCTGCTATTGGTATGCAAATGAAGCTGGTTTTATTAGGCCTATCGTCAGGGCTACAGCTGGGCCAGCACAGATATGCCTGGAAAGTGAATCAGTTGGCTGCAGTGGGGGCAGGGGGAGAGAGCGTTTTCTGAATGATTAGTTCAGAGCCCGATTTCACTCCAAATGTGTCCAGTCCAGTTACCAACCAGTCCAAATAAAAAAAGATACATCTGGCACATATAATACAAAACAAAATGATGCTTAGTTAATTAGTGACTCTTTAAAATTGTGTTTTCAAATGATTGATTTTGTTTAACCTTGAAGATTCATTTACATTTAAGCTTTGAAATGCTAAATCTCGCTGATCATGGCTTAACCTAAATGATGGATGACCTCCGACTGAATGATAAGACAAAGCATTGACAACAATAACAGAGTATTAGGGTCAAAAGCCAAGCAAATAAGGCCCCCGACATGTTGTCCAATTATTCCCTCACATATAAACCAGTAAGAATCAGGAGGAGCGGCCGCCCTCATGCTACAATAAAGTTATTCAAACGTTTAATAAAAGTACAGCCGGACTCACCAAACACCTGGACGAAGGAACACACAAATGGCACAAAGAAGAAACGTGGTATTCAAAAACAGTCCAATAATATCAGGCTGGAGCTCAGTTTGGGCAACAAAGTGCAACCAGTTTCACCCGTGAGCTGGTCAGGCACCACATTCCTCGGACACTTCAAAGACAGGCCAAAATAATGGGACATGCGACCACTGAGATCCAAGCATCATCTACAACTCTACACCTGTTCCTCCTACATACTACCGACAACTTCCATCATACTGATTACCAACACAAAGTTTTCCTGACAGAATCACTTTGAACAGAGGGGGAGATTTCCTTCAGGATTACTGGGGTTTTTCCCCTGAGAGGGGGTAGAAAAGTGTAAAAGAGGGAGGAGGGCTATTGTCACAGCCAGTCCCCTTTGAGTATTCCCCCTACCTTGCGTCATCTCATTGGTTCTAAGGGGCTAATATGCTAATGATGCCGGACTCTTCTCTTCCCATCTACCCTGTTGTGAGGCAGACATGCATTTCTAACATTACTATAGCAACAGGTTGATCTTTGGGTGCAAGAGCACCCCGTTTCCTGGAAGCTCAGGGTAAGTAGCATTGCAACTGCCCACAAGGCGGATGTCAGGAGCTCATGGCAAACACAGCTCAGTAAAAAAGACTATTTTACATGTTAATTCAAACAATCGAGTTGATCTTTTTAGTCTAGTGCCGACGTTTCAGATAATAAAAATAGTGTGAGCTGTCAGGATATCTGATACCATCATGTAACTTATTTGTTATGATCTGGTTCCCTAAATGTCCAATGTGTCAATTAATGTATGGGCTCCTAACGTACAGCACAATTAAAGGCAAAATATATCTGGAACGACTTTCTTGGGGAAAAAATTCCTCTACTCCTGAGTTTTTTTCCTTATCAAAAAATGTGCTCTGGCACACCAGCTAGAGGTCTGGTGACAGGCAAGTAGATTAGTGAAGAAAGATTGCAACCTAAAGCTGGTGAAAAGGCAAAAAAAAAATAAAAAATCACAGTCTACTGTTGTGGGGGAGGAAATAAAGCAATAGCAGTGATTCTGTTGTGAGGGTAAAATGTTTTCCTTAAGTTAAAGAAATGCATTTTAATTATATCAAATAAGTCAGCTAGAATCAATGTATCCAACAATTCCTACATTTGAAAAGATGGAGGATAGATTGTGATGTTCTCGAGGTGCATTGAACCATTATTAATAATCAGTTTTATGCTGATCCTTTACATTACAGATAGCTGCTAATGAGCAACCAGGTCAGTGAAGTCAGCAACACAGTGACACAGATAAAAGTGCAGCATCACATCAGAAAAATGCTGAAGCTGAAAGCACCGAACCTATGCAGGTGAGCTGTTGGATCTCATTTGCTCACAAAGACCTTCTTCAGCTAACCCTACAATCAAACCAGTCATGTTTCGGGTGAGAGAGGTGAACCGTGAGCAGCATGTAATGACCGGCACATTCCTGGGCTGAGTGGGATTCCAGCTGTCAAGTCACAGGCTGCCCGCGCTGACCCATGGCCAAGAAACACCTGGATATTTCGTTTTTTTTTCTCCTAACTATGAGGGTAGAAGTACATCCCAATAAAGTCCTTCATGCCATGTGTCTTAGATATTGTCTGCTTATTGCATCTCTTGTTTTTCAAGTATAATCAATGGAGTGCATCAACCACCTGCTATTTACAGTGTGAAAATGGATCTTAAATGTCCAGAGCAGAAGACCAGAAAATAACAGGCAAAATGTACACTGTCCATCCAAAAGTCACCACCTGGATTTAACTAAGCAACTAGGTAAAAGCCTCCCATTGGATAATTACTGCATGGATGATGATGTTTCAGCTGGCAACAAGTTATTTAACCCTAACTGATGCAATGAGTAGCTTCTCATTTCTTAAACAACCATGATGAAAGACGCAGTGTGGTCGTGGAAAAAAAGTTCATCTGTTTAAGAAGGGTCACATTATTGGCTTCAAGCACAGAAAGCGTCTAAAGGAGATACAGAAACTATAAAATTGGGTTACAGACATGTTCAACACATTATCAAACATTGGAAGGATAGTGGGGAACCATCGTCTTCCAAGAGTAAATATAGTAAGAAAAACATCCTGAACGATGGTGATCGATGATCACTTAAACATTTGGTGAAATCAAATGGAAGAAAAACAACAGTAGAACTCAGGGTTATGCTTAATTGTTCAGATAAGAACATTTCCACACAAACTTGTGAAGGGAATTCAAGGGATGGGACTAAACAGCTGTGTAGCCCCCCCCCCCCAAAAAAAAAAACACTTATCAGTAAGGATAAACAGAAAAAAAGTCTTCAGTTTGCCACGGAGCATACAGATTAGACTCTGGAGCAATGGAGGAAGGTGATGTGGTCTGATGAGTCCAGATTGACCCTGTTCCAGAGCCATGGGAGCATGGGGATAAGAAGAGGAGCAGATGAAGTGATGCAGCCATCATGACTAGTGTCTACTGTACAAGCCTGTGGGGTCAGTCAATGAACAGGTTATTCCTGCTTCCATTATGACCATATTCCAAGATGACAACACCAGGATTCATGCGGCTCAGATTGTGAAAGAGTGGTTCAGGGAGCAGGAGACATCGTTTTCACTCATGGATTGTCCACCACAGAGTCCAGACCTGAACCCCACTGAGAATCTTTGGGATGTGCTAGAGGTCCTGCTCTCTCACCTTTACAAGATCTTTGAGAAAAATAAATGCAATTCTGGGCAGATAGAAATGTTTAGATGTTACAGAAGCTTATTAAAACAAGCTTCCAACAAATCCAACAAATAACAAGGGGGGGGGGGGTATATTCAACAACTTTGACTTGTATGAAGACAATATTTTCTAATTTCAGATGTTAAGTATTTTGGTTGAAAACATGACAAAAATGGGAAACAGCATGACTGTATAGTGGTTGATTTGTATCAAACTGGTGATCATGGCTTTTAACAAAAAGCAAATATAATTCAATAATAAAACATTCCCAAATACATGAATGTTTTTTTTGTTAAATTATGAAATTATGGATGGATGGAGTTAAAGAAACAAAACTTCCCGTATAACATGTATAATCTACTCTAATGACTTGCTGTTGACTCACTTTGGCAGTGGAACAATCCATAATGGACCGGGAGGGGTGCAGTTAAGACCGGCAAACAGCAAAATCTCTAAACTATGATTTCCTTGCTTGAGACGCAAACAATTTTAAGAAATCTACTTAAGACAGGAATTCAGTGAACAACATTCCAAACATACTACATAGGCTTATTTAGAAAAAAAACAAAGCCCACTAAATGTAAGCCAATGCTCTGAGGCTTCTGAATGCCTCCACTGTAACTTGCATCTGTAAGCTTTTCCAGGTATAACTGGACTGTGCACAGAAACTATGCAGAGCTTTCACTAATCTAAAAAGCAGCCACTTATGTACATGATGGTACAACAAACAGCTTTTTGGAAACATGAAAAACAATAAGAAAGTGGCACAGAAAAGCCTCTGCCATGGCAGACTTCTTTTCTTTGGTTATGAAATGATGAAGTAGGATGACTGATACTTCTGTGACAATTCCAGAAGGGGGAAACCAAAAGCCACGACAACCTTCAAGCCTCATGTTGTGCAGTTTGATCACTTACTCCGCAAAAATTTGGGGAAAAAGTACAGTCTGTAAGGATTCTTGTGGAGAACTGTATAAGAAGTAGATTATACTTTGAACACAGTTAGGAAAAAAACTAAAGAGAAAAAACTAAAAGAGTCTCACTGTTATAAACACTTTATCAGGTCTACCTTGCTAGTACCGGCTGGGTTAGACTCCTTGTTCCTCCAGAACTGCCTTAATTCTTGGTGCGATAGATCCAACAAGGTGATGGAAACATTCCTCAGAGGTTTTGCTCCATATTGACATGATAGC
>JAOXYM010000015.1:25619595-25637582 GCA_028567055.1 Leptatherina wallacei | reverse complement strand
CTATCATGTCAATATGGAGCAAAACCTCTGAGGAATGTTTCCATCACCTTGTTGGATCTATGACACCAAGAATTAAGGCAGCTCTGAAGGTAAAAGGGGTCTGGTACTAGCAAGGTGTACCTAATAAAGTGGTTAAGAAGTATATATACAGCATATATCAGCTTAGCTACTACCCCCGGCAGCATAAACGTATATCACAAATAGTATCCATGATGCAGTATTTAACAATGATATTCCATGTCTTCTTAATATCATGAAGCCCCAGCGGTCATTACGAAAGACAGATCAGGACAGGACTGAAACATGTTGTCCCTTTATCTTATTTTGTGCTATGGATGCGTTCATATCAAACATCTTCAAAACTTTGCACTCACCAAATAATGTCGACTTAACAGGCTGATACAGAGGTAAAGTGAGTGACGCTGATTAAGGTATGAGGATTATTAATTGCAGAGGGGTGTGCGTTTGAACGTAGTGTGAAAAGCTGAAAGGTGAGGATAAGTTCAATGACACTGATGACAACTTATTGCGTTATAAACTTGATAAAAGGTTTCCAAGAGGAGTTAATCCATCTTAAATTTGTGTTGTACATTCATAGACCCCAAATATGTCAAGGACAAATACTTAAAACATGCCAAATCTGAATTTAGAGACTGTGGTGACAATGCTAGAAGCTCAGCTGTTTATAGCGAGTAAGCTAGTCCTGAAACACTTTCCTCTCAAAGGCAGAGGAGAACAATCCGGCTGTCTTTTATAAAATCCTGTATATAGTAAATACATAACAATGATGTTTTAAAGATCAACAACTGGCTGACAGGAGCCTAGAGGTAAATGCAAGCCTTTCCTTTTGTTTTTTACCCAAACAGGAAAAACTGCTCCACACGATGAAAAAGTAGCATAAATAGTAACAACTGATGTCAAAAAATATATAAAAAGACAAGAAAACGGAAAACAAAGCTGGTCAAGGAAGGAGGTTCAAACTGCTTTTCTAAACACTTCTCACCAAAGACTCATAATCAGCACAAGTCACACACAACCATTGTCGCCCACCTTCCCCCCCCCCCCAAGCTGTAATCAGCCCAACTGCAGCCATCCTGGATCGTGGAGTATCCTAAAAAATGGCCTTATATCCCTCTGTGAGTAAAGAAAGGAAGGATGTGGTGGCGATGAGGGTGAGGAATGTGTCTTTTCTGCTGACAGCGAGCTGACAAGGCACTGAACCCTTGTATAGTTTTGTGCACTACCTACACACACAATTGAGAATATTCTTTGTAGTTTGGCAAGGCATGAGCAACCACGTTTTTAAAAAAACGTAACATAAAAAGAAGGCAATGGGATATACATATACAGGCCATACCCACTAGGTTCAACATCCATGTTATTTATCAATAATAATGAATTGAAAGTCAAAGTCTTGTTCCGGAGGATGATGGCTGCTCACAGGAATGGCTTCCTGTACTTTCCTGTCTTGCAAAGGTACTATGACTGAACTGCTGTTTCCTCACCGTGTTGTATCAAGGATGTGATTAATGGTCCATTATGTTCAGCAGCATTCTTCTCTGGGCAATCAGCTCCAGTTATTCCCAGCACAGAACCAGTTTGATTAGTTTGTTCAGTTTCTTTCAGTCTCTGGTGCTGCTGCCCCAGCAGATGCTGCAAAGCAGACTGAACTTTCCACAACAGGTTCATTAGAAGATTTACAACATTTTGAAGGATCTCCTCAAGAAGTAGAGTCTGCCCCGTCTCTTCTTCAATGCTTCTGTGTTGCATTTCTAGTTCGGTCTTTGTTTACTCCGGTTCCTCCTGAAGTCGTCAATCACCTCTTTTGTTTTGTTTGTATTCAAGATGAGGTGATCATTAATGATTTCTGCACCATCCCACAAACTGACTGACCAGTTCTCTGCAACAGCTTCTTCTCCATCACTGATACTCCCCACAACTGCAGAGTAATCAGAGTATTTTTTCCAGATCACAGGACTCAGAGTTGTATTGGAAGTTTGAGGTGTACAATGTGAAGAGAAATGGTGAGAGTACAGTCCCTTGTGGTGCTCCAGTGCTACTGACCACCATCTCAGACACACAAGCTTTCAGTCTGTTTGTTAGGTAGTAATAAATCCAGGTGGTTGTGGAGGAATCTATCTGGAATTTATGGAGCCTCTCGCATAACAGGGCATTGAGGTTATGTGTAATGAAATGTCCTGTACAACTAAGGGTGAATTCACACTGGTACTATCAGCTATAAACAAACCGTGGTCTGGGCAGTCTTTAGCTCAACCCCATATCTGAGACTGTAGTCCTTGATGCAGCCGACCCAGGCTCGAATCCCAGCCTGGGACCCTTTGCTGGCTGCATATCATCCCCCATTCTCTCTGACCCCCTTTCCTGTCAACAAGTTTTTCAAGTTGTTTATTTAATCACATGCACATAAAAGATGGCAGTGAAATGTAGTCACACGTACTTCTGTGGTCGTGTACACCCATTTATCATGGATAAAAAAAATATAGGAATAAACTTGAAATACATAAATATGAATACAATAAGCATGATTGTGTTCATACTAGTAGTAAATTCATAGTATTCAGTATTTATTTTACAACCTACTGTAAAATAAATTCCACCAAGGCCCAAAATCCTTTAAAAAAAACAAACAAACCCTGGTCCGCTACCATGGATAGTAGGATTCATCTGGAGCAGTGTGAACGCTCATTCAGACTCTGGTGTGGACCAAAGAAGCGAACTCTGGTCCGCTTGAAAACCGGGGGTCTCTGAATTTTACACGGTGAATTATGAACACAAAGTAGTTCAACTTTAATCTGTGTGAGCAGGAACTTAAAACTTGTTCCCGTGCAGTGCGAACTTGCACAATACTGTTGTAGTTAAATCAGTGCCGTGGTGGATCTAGTTCGTGCTACTGTTAAACTATATTGCATTTTAGAGAGAGTTGTTCATACTGTTTGGCCTAGCCTCCCTGAAACTAAACAGAAACATCATAACCCTGGAGAAGGTAGGATATAATTCAGGACTTTTGGACTGTACTTAAGTGAAATTTGCATTTAAGTGTATGTGAAAACTTTGAGCTGAAAATGACCAGACTAAATGACTATACAAGCCTGAAAAGTGCTCTTTTTTATCAAGACTAATGTTTAGCCCGAACTTTTTAAAGGAACACTACATGATCTTACAGTCAGTCAGTGTGATTGATAAGCCCTGAAGCAATAATTCATTAGCATAGCTAAACAAGCTATCCTGTGCTCACTGAATCACTTTTGCTCCAGAGGTTGAGCAATCTTGGGGCACTCAAACCTAGCCCTGCATGTTGCCACACAAAGGATTCAATAATTGATAAAACCTGTTTACCTGCAGGTGATTTATTACAGCATGTAATAACGCAGATATTTTTGCTATGTGGCCGGTACTGGCTCTTAAACAGCCAACAATATTTTTCCATATAAAGTTGGATCCTGGCAGAGGAAACATGTGTATGAGCTGCAGGCCCAGATGTCTTGTGTAAAACAAGGATTATTTAAGTTTATTGAGACTAAGGACTTTAAGTCCATGAGGACCATGAGCATAACCTGAGCTATGAGAGGAATGTTAAGAATTTTAATTAGATCCAGGATTTTTTTTTTTAACCAATTCTCTGAACCTGTCATCAAACCGTGGGCCCCCCATTTTTTGAAAATCATATTTAATCGAAGCAAGCTGAAAAAAAGAAAGAAAAAAAAGACTACAGCTGTGAGAATACAGCCAACAAAATGACTGATGTAAGCCCCTCTTATTAATACATAAAATGCAGAAATCCTTGCCAAAGAAAAGCAAAGTGTGCTTACTGCTCACACTCAAAGTGGATTTCATGATACCACCTTGAACACGTTTTCTAATCGCTTCCAAGGGGGAGGGTTTCATAAAAGGTGGACTTTGGCTGAATTGAAGATAGTTGTTGGAAAGATCATTTTAACATTTTAAAACTCAATTCAACTTGATTTACAAAGCATAAAGCACATAAGAGCAACCCAAAAGGCTTTACAGAATAAGAAACTAAGAAAGAACAATGAAAATAAAAACAGGTTAAAATCAATTGATAAGAATAAAAGTATTTTGCAAAAAGAAAATAAATAATACATAATAAAATAGAATAATAAAGTACATCATGTATCATAATACCTGAAAGGCAAAAGAGATAAATTAACAGAAAGCTCTGAAACCCGACATCAAATTGTATAACTTGTAAACTTCACAGTATTTTCCTCAGAGAAACACAGTAAATTCCGAGTTTTCCGAGTCAAATATAAAACTACTTCAGGTCATATAAAATCTACCGAGCAGCATGCCGAAATGTAACCTCCTGCGATTATATACTTCCACAAGTTCAACCAGAACAATACAGTAAACATCTAAGTGCAAAAGAGCACTTTAAGTGCACCGTTTGTATCACAATGTTCGTTTTATGTCCACTTGTTTATGTCGGATTATGAAAATTAAGACACTTCAAAAATTGCCTCCATATACTGTAAAGCGACAAGCAGGTTCACCCACATATATTTCAACAATACACCATATAAAAATCAATGGCTGTAATCTGAGAGGTGCTGAAAGAGAGTACAAATCTCACCGAATTCATCCCATGATGCCATACCAACGGGCTTCAAGCTGTCATGGATAATTCACTACATTTAGAAAAATCAAACAAAGCTCCAGCATTCCTTCCCGGCTCCTGGTACCGCTAGCTACTGAAATCTAACCCAGCACAGTGGTGTGAGAAAGCAGATGTACAGGTGAGACCTAATAACACACCACATAAGAGGTCACAACGAAACATTAAACTCAGCTTGAAAAACAAATGTTAACTCTAGTCCATGACTAATTTTCTTTATGAAATAACTTTAAAAAACCCTGAAGTGCCAGATGGGAAGACTGTAGAAAAGCTATGAATTGTTATTGAAAGGATTCTTAAATCGAACAGAAAGTAGAAAAAAGGAGTAAATTTCTCACCATCTGATGCAAAAAACATCCACTTTCTTATTTGATTCCCATGTTTGTGAACCCAGTGGTAATATGTTCGTTCTTGGTGGATGGCTCTGAGCCCACACAGTTAAGTTTCAACCATCTGTCATGAACTTTGGACCCCCAAATGACAAACAAAAATGAAGAAGGGAAGCAGCCTCTGACAAACAGGTGCTGGTATTTTAACGTGCCAAATTAACCAGCAAGGTCTTTTGTAGTAAATCATTACACAGTCAGCAGAGAAGTGAGGATACTGGCCCTCTGAATGCCACAGCGTACGTTATGTACAGTAGCTTGAAACACCTATTTAACAAAGTCAAGGCATAAAAGAGTTACATGATGATGTAATGGATGTTTAGGTTTGGATTCAGCCTAAAATCAAGCAAAACTTGGAAAATAGACCACTCTCTCCACAGAGTAGCTGCATGTCCAGATGTGTTTATTCGGGAAAAAACCCTGGTCTATAGCCACAGTAATGGCTGCAAACATGTTGATGTTCAGCACATATGTCAACATCATTCAGATAACAGGCAGATATTTAATCACATATTGAAAGTATTGAATAAAAAATATGTTGACCTATTCATATCGTTTCGCAAAGTCCACAATCAACAAGCTGTATTTTGGTTGTTGAATTCTGATAGTAAATCTTAACCTGACCAGCCAACCTACAGGCTGATACTTTATTCTTCTAGCATGGCTGTAAGCAACAGGTTCGTATCAGTGATGTCACTGAACAAGACAGAGAGCTGAATGTCTTGTTCATTAGGAGAGGCTTTAGAAATGAATGAGTGACTGATAGACCTACACTGACATTAAAATGCACTCCTCTGACCAATATTCCTGCAGTATTTGGTCAAGTTTATGAGCCTCAGATTTAAAATAATGAAATTCCTTAGGTGGAATATTACAATTGAAATATGAAAAACTTCAATTCTCAACCATCTTTGATATATAAAAAAAAGAAGTCATGTTCATTTACCTTGGTTATGAGCAGTGGCTCCCGATGCTCCAGCCCCCCTCTGAGTGTAAATCCCCACGGTGCGCCTCCTGAAAGAAATACCTCCACCAGCTTCCAACCTTCTCCATCTCTGGTCCTCTGATCTCCTGATTTTGGCGTCACATACCAAAAGCTTTCGGCATCTGCACAGCGCCGGTCATTTCTGTATCCCTCTGCATCCATTGCACTGTTAAGAAAAGTAAAGAAACAAGAGCATTTAAGCTTCATGCATGGAAGACTTGCAGTAACACAGCAACCATCAATGTATTGTATTAATTTCTAAACAACAAAAAGTCCTGCATTGGCAGACTTAACATGTTGCACAATATTAGGAAACAGAAGGAAGAAGAAATATCTGATTGGGATTAATAGCTGAATATCATCAGCATAACACAGCAACAGAGCACACTCGACAGCTTTGTGCCTGCGTTGGACACTGTGGTGTTAAATGTTCTCTGTTAGGTTAGGAAGCATAAACTATTTTTTAATGAAGTATTTATATTTGTTTGTCTGAACTTGCTTTAATGCTCTCGTTTCTGCCACTTACTGGGTCTGAAACACTGGTTTAGCACTTAGCTGTCTGACATCATCGTTGTCTTTAATGTTAATAAAAGAAAAGGTGATCACAGTGTGTCAGTATTGAGTGATAAGGAAGTTTACGTTCAGACATGGCAATTAAAAACAGAGCTTGTCATAAAAGTTATCAGAAAAATAAACATGAGGTCATTTCTGGGCACTAAAGCAATAAAAAGCACAAATACATTTTTATTTTGGCACAATGCTGGAGTTACTTTACAATTTGCAGTATGCATAAAGGGCAATTACACTGTTTTTTGGGGGGACCATGACAACATTAGACCAGGTTCTGTTCAAAACCTACAATACTTAGGATGTTCAAATCTTGACTGGATTATTCTACAGAGGATATAGATTAATTACCACACCATTTCTGATTCGTGGCTTTTTTGTTCAGGCACTAATGTGTTGAAAATTTAAGGCGCTAATTTAAGATTTATCTCTGAATGGTTTAATTTTGACAGTCATGACACAGATCACAAATTTATTTGATAAATGTAAACTATATTTTTTTACAAATGATCTTGCGACCCCACGGGGATCCAGACCCCCAGTTTGAGAACCACTGCCCTAGAGGGCAGAGTTCACCTCTGAGTTCTAACGTCAGTTTCAATAGCAGTACAGCAAACATGGCGATGGCGAAGGACATGATGACACACATTTTCAGAAAGAGACATAAAAAGAGGCAGAGCAGTAGATGGCGATGGGCTTAGCGACTTCTTCTTCCTCGTTTCTTTTGCTAGTTGCACATCAGCTATACTGCGCAACAGTGCCCCCCATGGTTTCCAGTGGTACTGTTCTGTTTACCGTCTGGCTTTTATCTACAAGCTCTCTGAAAACAAACTGAAATTTTGTAAAGTACGACTTTACATTTAGCTTTAGACTCTTCATATCTGGACTGAATTATCCAATATAGCATGTAAATACATTAACAGTTTATAATTTGTGGAACCTTTTTCACATCTCACAACCTGAATCAAATTATTATCATTATTATTATTATTATTATTATTATTATTATTATTATTATATCTACCATACCTTTACATTATTATTGGTCTACTATGGTTGGATGTCAAAAAATTTAAAAAAGTCTCCCTCCCTCCATTTTCATAAACAGAATAAAGGTTTACTAATCAGAAAGAGCGTGGTGATTAATCTATATCCTCTGTAGAATAATTCAGGCCAAATTTGAAGAGTCTCAGTATAGTGTTTCAGCAAGACCCGATCTAAAAAAGTCTGGATGGAATTTCTTTTTTTAACATTCAAAAAATTTCTTTTTATTTCTTTTTTTCAACATATTCACAAATCTAATAAAGGTTTTAAAACTCAAACTCTGTGGCAATTAATCTATATCTGCTGTAAAATCATTCGGGCTGAATTTGAAGGGGTCAAAGTTTTGTAGTTTTTAAGCAGGACCTGGACTAATATGGTCTAAATGGAAACAAATAAAACATTTAAAAATTCCTTGAATGCTTATTTTGTGTTTTTTTTTATTTAACAAATTGAATAAAAGGTTTAACAAAACAGAAACAGTGTGGTAATTAATATACTGTATATACTGTAGAACAATTCAGTCAAGACGTGAAGATCTTAAATGTTGTAGTTTTTGAGCAGTACCTGGTCTAATCTTATCAAGTTCTCCAAAAAGCAGTGCCCTTCATCTGTATCACGAATCGGAAGCTAACTTCAGGATGTGACCACATAGAGATAAAAGTATCTATTAAATTAGGTTATTCACATTTGACATTTAAAGAAAATATCCATCTTAATGTTTGGGACACGGGCAAAATAAATAAAACATGTCTTTTAAGCTGGATGGTGTGAATGTTCGTCAGTTCACTTCCACCGTCATGAAAGATGTTTTATCTTATTTTAAAAACTATAAAACGTAACCTTGTGTGACTATTGTAGAGATTCTGTAACACTAAGTAAACACCTGTTGTCATACTCCAGACGGGCTGATTTAAACGTAATGCTCTTATATGTGAGAGAATTAAATACATCATCACTGTCGACCAGCACAATGGAAAACATGCTCGACTACAGCAACAAATGAAGCAAAGTTAAAACAGACCTGCTCGTTAACACGTATTCATTCTTACTTTTAATTAAACACAATCGTAAAAACTGACTTTTCCAACCCATAAAATCCGAGGTGAAAAACATAGGAAAACTTCCAGAAGAACAGCGGCCCTTACCTGGAAATTCAACTTAAAGACAAACCGGTGAAGGCGAAGGGCTTCGTCGGAGTTGCACGCAGCTATATCCCAGGTTTACGCTGCACATACTTCATCTTCTTTAACAGGTTTTGTTTGTTTTTGTTTTTTTTTTACCCTCGAAATCGTCCTTGTCGCTCGTTAATCGGCGCACCGATTCGTGCTTTACAAGCCGAGGGGACGTGACCCGTTCGGAACACGACAGTTCAACCCGTATCCTGCTTCATGATACAATCCCGGACCGAGACACACACTCCGGGAGAGTTTAAATGAGCTAAGCTAAACTAGCCCATCCATGGGACGACGGGGGGGTTAACAAGTGTGGCAGCACGGCAGCGCGAGCGTGCCATCTACCGTTGGCGAACGTGTAAAGGTAGACTTTTGAGGGGGCGCTTCTGCGTTTCCATGACAACTCGTTGAGTTAAGGGTTAGCGTTAGGGTCAAAACAATCCGATTCACGGAAGTTATTGAGTAGTTTACGTCACCAGCTACAAAAACTATGAGGAAAAGTCAGACTTCATTGGAAAAATATCACCATAAGAGGAGCTTGAAGAAGCCATTTGACTTTTTTAGAGAAAAAATATATAAATTATGTTAAGGACCCGTTGGTTTAACACGTAAAAGTAGACGTTTGAGCTTCTGCGTTTCCATGACAACTCGTTGAGTTAAGGGTTAGCGTTAGGGTCAAAACAATCCGATTCGCGGAAGTTATTGAGTAGTTTACGTCACCAGCTACAAAAACTACGAGGAAAAGTCAGACTTCATTGGGAAAATATCACCATAAGAGGAGCTTGAAGAAGCCATTTGACTTTTTTAGAGAAAAAATATATAAATTATGTTAAGGACCCGTTGGTTTAACACGTAAAAGTAGACGTTTGAGCTTCTGCGTTTCCATGACAACTCGTTGAGTTAAGGGTTAGCGTTAGGGTCAAAACAATCCGATTCGCGGAAGTTATTGAGTAGTTTACGTCACCAGCTACAAAACTATGGGGAAAAAAGTCGGACTTCATTGGGAAAATATCACCACAAGAGGAGCTTGAAGAAGCCATTTGACTTTTTTTCGACAAAATATATAAATTATGTTAAGGACCCGTTGGTTTAACACGTAAAAGTAGATGTTTGAGCTTCTGCGTTTCCATGACAACTTGTTGAGTTAAGGGATAGCGTTAGGGTCAAAACAATCAAATTCGCGGAAGTTATTGAGCAGCGTACGTCACCAGCCACAAAACTATGAAAATAAGTCGAACTATTAAACATTATAGCCATAAGCGGAATTTAAAGAAGCGGGTTTGGCATATTGGACAAAATATATAAAGTATGTTAAAGAACTGGGGAAGCTGGTTTGGAACAGACACCGAAAATGTCCAAGTTAAAGAAGAAAGCGTTGAAGTGAGTAAAGAAGACAACAAACCGACAAATGTTGCAGAAACAGAGCAGACCACCGAGGCTGACAAAGATGCTCAACCACCTCAACTTTCCCCAAAAGCTAAAGGGTTTGGTGGTAAGTTTGCCATTTGCTTTGTTGTAACAAAAAAAAGAGATGAGTTTAATCCCAGCGATGATCAACATCTGGTTTCTTTGTAGGTTACATCTATAGTTTTGCCAGCAATGCCTCTAAAAAACTGTCTGAGTCTGTTGTTGGAACAGCTCAGGTCCTGAAGAAAAGCGTGGAGGAGGGGAAACTAAATGAAATGATTGACAAGGTAATAACTTCTCTGTGTGTAATAAATCACAACTTCTGTGTACTAAATTAGTTTTTTGAAAGGTTTGAGTAAGTTTATTCCCTCCATTTAGACCATCTTGGGGGATTTCCAGAAAGAGCAAGAAAGATTTGTTCTGGAAAAAAATGCCCAAAAGTTTGGTAAGTACGTCTGTAATATGCCTTTTTGTCACCACATTTAGTACATTAGTAACCAGGGGACAAAGGGGTCTAGAACCGTTTTTATTTTGTTTTATATTTACCAAAAAACTAGTCAAGTATCAAAATTTTGCAGGTAATTTTTGCACATTTTTAGGGGGCACTACCCACGTGTCTAGCTGTATTATTCATTGCAGAGAAGCATGATTCTTACGAGATATACCTCTTTGTAACTGTGACTAATCAGGCTTTCCAACAATGTATTATTAAAGCGGAGAGATAATCAAACAAACACACATTTCCTTACTTTTTGTTTTATGTTTAGGTTTTTTTAGACCATCTTCCTTTTACTCATAAGCCTGAAACTCACTACCCGTGAGGTAAAACATCTTCCAAGATCAGCCACAGAAGATTTCTGAGTGCCACAAAAAGGTTCATCACTGAATCTCAGCCCCAGCAGAGCTTCATTTCTCCTCCTCAAGACTCAATTTAGAGCAGAAAGTTTAAAATATGAACAAAAACAGGGATCCATAGATTTAAGAGAGATCATTTTAAATGTGAATGCCCTCAAATTAAAGCTGACATCACTTTAAGACAAAATTCACAATATACAGACCTAAGAAAATGTTTGGACATGCTTACTCACTCAAATAAATAATTTTGATGCTCAAACTTTTAATTGGTCATGAATATACTGTATGTAAACATGTGAAATTAATGTTCATGTATTAGAATAATTCCACTTTTCTCTGTTCTTAGATGCTGCCGTGCCACCGTGGGTTGGTTACAATGAGGACACTATACAGGAGCAGATTCTAGCTCTCTCAGCTGTGACTATCTAAAGAAAAAGACATTCAATCTGATGTGAAAAATACTTAAAGTACATCCTGTGTCACCATATTGACGTAACAGTCTCAATCTCCCTGATTGGTTTTATTAGGACAAGAGGAATTTTTTGCGAAACCCTCCTGCTGGTGTGCAGTTTCAGTTTGACTTTGAGAAAATGTATCCTGTCGCCATGGTGATGCTGGAGGAAGATGAACTCCTCAGGAAGATGCGCTTCCATCTGGTCCCCAAACAGTGAGAACGGTTTTACTTGCATCTTAAGGTTGTTTTCTCCATCTGCATGTTGGGGATGGAGCAGCGGGGCGGTGTTTGGAGTAGAAAAGGGTTTTTTGCTGAATTAAGAATAATAATTTTATAAAAACCTTTATTAATCCCTCAGTGGGGAAATTGCATTGTTGAAACAGTATAAGTACAGTAAGTAAACTGGTGATGTCAAACAAGAACACCAAAGAGTACAAAATAAAAGCTCTGTCTGGCCAAAGAGAATTAAGTAAATAAAAGATTAAACTACACTACAACAAGTTAAGCTACATAAGGTGAAGCTAAACATATTCATGCTGCTATTAGTTGCTGTGCATGTGGAGATTTTGTTGCACTTTACCTGCACGATTAATGACCTCCACAGTGAGCACAACGGGCCTCATTTACCAATATCTTCTTATGAATCCTCTTAAATTTGTTATTAAGTTGTTGTTTTTTTACAAAAACCCTCCATCAGATTTACATACATGATCGTAGACCACAAAATAGTTTTTAGCTCGTAGATTGGTGAACATAAATCTCTCCGTAAGTTAAATGGACGTGCCACCTGGCACTAGTTTGCAGGTAAACACCCAAAAATGCCCATAAAAGGTCAAACTGAAAATACAAACTAAACTTCCTACAATTTGTAGAACAAATGTCTTCCCGCTGTATCCAAACACATCCAGCATCCTTTTAAAGATGCGGTGATGATGGAGCGAGTGGATCTGATTACATGAAAGCTCCAGGTGAGTCTGAAGGTTGGTTAGCGGTGTTATTAACCAGGAGGTCCGGGCATAACCTCCATCTCCCAACAAAACTATATTAAAAAGCAACTTCCAGCAGGTGTTGAAGGTGACTTAGACGTTTATCCAGCGATATTATTGCAGTTGAGGAAGCAGATCTGGTGAGGTGGCTTTAATGTGTGGAGTCTGTTGCAATGGTGGTTTTAGGAAGACCAGAAAATTATTAAATTATTAAATGAATGAAAAATAGTTTCATTTCTCCCTGAGGTATATTATAATGTTCTGCAGTATCTTGCTATTTATTTTATGATAACAAAATCCTTTGTAAATGACAAAAAGAATCTGACAAAATAAACCATTACTGTCATTTTATTATTGTATTTTAATGAAGTAAACAGCAGAAAACAACACAAACACTGATTTTGTTCAAACAGGTCAACACTTTACTGTTCATAAGAGAAGTCCTGATTGTTTTATGATAATAAGTCAGTTTTCATGAATGACACAATCTTCACAAAAAGTTCGTAAATGAGATTTGAGAAGAAATTTATAAGAACGGTTGGTGAATGAGGATCAATATTCAGGGGTGTTAAAAGGTGAAACCTTCCCCCTTGTGGCTGTGTGGTGAACTGCAGGTGTACTTTAAATTCTGTGTTTCTTTGCTGGTTATTTGATCATTAGGCCTCTTTTCTACTGAAACAGTTTGTTTTCTTTTGTTCTGTCTTACATTTTAGAGTGAAGGAGGAAATCTTCTGGAAGAATTACTTCTACCGTGTGTCTTTGATAAAACAGTCAGCTCAGCTCACAGCCCTGGCAGCACAACAGGCTGCCGGAGCCGTAGATCCTCATCAGAAAGGTACCTTCTACCATCTCCAGTAAAATCTCATGTGCATTTCTTTGGTTTTGTATCAGGCTGAGATGTGATCAACCAAAGTGTGAGTTAACGTTTGGATCTTTGAGTCCAGCATTACAGGTTTTGTGATATGACAAAAACAATTGAAAGATGATTTCTTTCTTTTTTTTTCTCATCAGAGTCAATTAAACATCAATCTCCCTCTACTGCCAACAGTCCCGAACCAATTGAGGTAATTAAGCAGCTTTGATAATATAGAAATAATAATTAGAAACTGTGACTGGACTAAATCTGCCAGTTTAATGTTTATGTATGTCATGAAGGAGGAAGAAGAGATTCCCACCAGCCTTCCTGCGGCGGAATTCATAAGCGATGCTTTTGACTCCTGCAACTTAAATGCGGATGATCTACGGAAAGGAATGGAGCAACTGGTTTTGGATCAGAGGGAGGGTCCAAACTCACAACAGGGTACGTCTTTGGATTAAACTGGATTATCATAAACATGTGGTCCTGTTCGTTAGAGTTGAATGAGTTGCTGTTATTTGTTTTCCAGAGGAGTTGGCGGACTGGGAGCGAGAGCTGCAGGAGGAGCTGCAGGAGTACGATGTGTTGGCTGGTAACGAGAACCATGATGAAAACTGGGACAGAGAGATCGAAGAAATGCTACAGTAGGACGGTTAGACCCATGATGCACACTACAGCACCTTCAAGGTCGCGAACAGCGTAACGGCTAAACTGTAACACACAACTTGAATGAGTTTGGAAATTAAAGCTTGGGAAAATGGACTCAACAATGTTTGCTCAAGAGCAGTTTAATGGTTTAGTATTCATGTTAATAAGCTACCGGTTGGACCAGAGCAAATAGGACTGTTACAAAAAAACAAGTTTACACAGGTTTGATTGTCAAAACAGCAGAATATGATGCATCAGACCAAAAACAGGCTAAAATAATCCAACCATAAAAGCCTTTTTACATCTGTATGTAATGTTATCAGTGATCTTTTGCATAGCTTGCCTTTAGGAGCCATAAACACACAGTCTGTGTATGTTTAGATAAAACAGGCGCACCTCTCCTCACCGTTTGATATTTTAAATCAGCGGGGGAACTCTGGTCTTCGAGGTCCACTGTCCGACAGGTTTTACATGTTTCCTGTTTCAACACATCTGTTTCAAATGATTGAGTCACCGAACAGAACTTGATCAGCTGATTTCAGTTGAATCAGGTGTGTCGGAGCAGGAAAACGTGTAAAACCTGCAAGGCAGCAGACATGGAGGACCAGGGTCTCTGAGCCTCCATGGGAGGACAGCTGGTTACAGCCCTAATTTAAACTAATATATGTTTAAATACTAGTATACTATATTTTTCTACAAAGGTTATTCTTTGACAGATTGAGCAATTTTTTATATTTTACATAATAAATAAAAAGCCATATTTTATATGACTTTTTAAAGTACTGGTTAGACTCCAGCGGCCTGTAGACGAGTCAGTGGAAGGCTGAACTTGTTTCTATCTTCTCTCTGATCAAGCGCAGGATCCTTCTAGATGTGAATTTGATATATTTCAAACAAGCAGACTTAACTATGAAACAGACCTATTTTTTCCTGTAATGCTGACTGCAGTGATCTGTATGAAACATGACTTTTATCAAACATTAAATTAAGCTCTCGTTTCTTTTATTGCATCTATCTCTTTCACATCATCTCATTTGTTTGGATTTATGCGGATGATCACATAGAACATGACAAAGACGTGAATAGAAAATATAAAACAGTGGTTTAATGTAAATAAATTACATTAAATAAATAAAATAAATTACATTATGCTGAAATCTTGATTAAAAAAAAAAACATACTGCGAAACTATGAAATTTCATATAAAATGTATTAAAATGGACAAAATAAGATAAATTTAGTTTATCGGTGTTTTTATTGAGGAAAATATATCATGGAAGTTACATATTAATGGTAAAAAATGGCAAAAAACAATGGTTATGCTACATAAAGTCAAGGATTTAGTGTAAAATAAAGCCTTATATCTACTGTATAATTCTTTAATCGTACCATATCTGATTTATGTGTTTTCTAATCTGGAGAACTACATGTAAAACATACTTTAGTCCAGATTATTTAAATAAAACAAAAACATTTAAAGCCGCTATGATAAGAAAATGTAATAAAATATGTTGATTTGTTTTGTTCTGTGTTGATGTTTCATTAAAGTTTAAAAAAGCAAACCAGCAGCATGTTTTTTATACGTTGAAAGGGGCAAATTATATAAGATTTTTCTTCTTTCTGCTCCCTTTTGTTCAAATGCTTTAGATCTATGTTTGTTTCGTTTAGTAAAGAATGAAATAAGTAAAAGAAAGCATAAATTTACTGAACATTTTCAAAGAAAAAAATTCAAATCACGCCTCACATAAAACATAAGAGACACATTTTCTTTTTGTTTTAGCCTAAAACTTTATTTCCTCCCTAATGTGCCGCGAGTCACCGACAAAGAATGGAAGAGACTTTGCTGCACGAGTGCTTTTTATTGCTGAACATGACAAAAACAAACATAAATAACAGAACTATATATAATGTATATATCACAGACTGCCACTGATCCCCTCAGTCATATATCAGTTTAACATGAAAATGCTCATATCAAGTTAGATATAAAAATGGGAATATCAAGATTTTGCTGTTTCAACATGAAAAAAAAAGTCAATTTAAATGCAACATGTGTTACAGTCCTGTGTCCAAGGCATTTAATGTGTTTTTTTATAACCATACAAGTGCCTTAAAATTACAGTTTAAATACATCAAAATACACTGTGATATGACGGTTCTTCATGCGTGGCCACTTGAGCTCTTTTTCTTCTCTGAATCACAGTAAATAGGTTGTTTACATGCTTTACGGTGTCACATGTGGCTGTTGGGGCCGACGGTAAAAAGCTGCTCATCGCTTTGAATGAAGTTTGATACCCCCCCCCCGTACTAACACTGGTACACAGTAAAATCTTTTGTAAACCCCATTTTATTAATCTCTTAATCAATAAATCATTGAGAGAAGGGATACAGGATTTTCGGATTTTTGTTGATTATTTTACGACTCATTTGCCGGGTAAACGATACCGATACCGATAATCCCCCACACACCTAATTGCAGAGATTATCTAGTTTCCTCGGTTGTGAAATTAAAACACAGTATCATCTGCATAACGTTTGTCATGTTGGCCTGTTGGGAAATGGAGACGTAAAATAAAAAAAAATAGGCTGAGAATGATGTAATATTCATCCCTTGTGCAAAATAAGAAAAACATTTCAACCTGCATCATGTACAAAACGTCACATTGAATCATGACAATTGTTTGTAAACAAAACAAGTAAGATATGTGCATCCTGTCCTACTCAAGACTTTGTTTGTGTTCCTCCGGCGCGTTTTTATTTTATCGGTTAATTATATCGACCGAACGTCAGATATCCAATATTTAATTTTGTAGACGATATCGGCCGATAATATCGTGCATCTCTGATTGAGAGTAAAGTTAAAGCTGTATTAATCCTTGTTTTTCTGGAGTATGTGTAAAGTAAACATTTTGTTTCTGGACAACATGCAGATATTTTTATATGTGGAGTTAAAATGATGTGAGAGTACCAGAATGATTTATACCAACATGAATGTGATGGAGCAAATCTAGACAAAAACTGGCAAAAACGATGGAATCGCCACATTTTGAGGAGGTTAATTCAGCTTTTTATCTTGTGAAAACGACACAGATACGACATAAAGATATTTTATTTAATAAACTTTTTGGCTTTGTTAAATATAACTTTTTCTAAAAAAGGTTGGCAGCTTCTTTTTTTATTGGATCAAGTAGAGGAAAAGTGATGAAAGCATCGTATAATTTCATTTCTAAAACAAACATTCAAACAAATCTCTACGTGAAAGAGTGGTTGTGGAGGTTAATGAAGGAAAACAGGAACATGGCCTCAACAGCAAGAGATCTGTCGGTGGAAACAATAGAAAACAAGATGATAAAACTTGTGTTAAAAGATGTTGGTTGTTTCCAGTCAGCTGCGTGGACAATTGAGAACAGCTACTAACAAAATGGAAAGGCTATAAAAGGAAAACGTCAAAGCATCAGGACAGAAACTAGAAGCTATTAGTCTTGAAAACAGGAAAAACAACCAAAGAAATGGAAAAATCAAAAACAGGAGACAATGTTTTTAACAGAACTGATAGAAACTGGCCGAAGGAAACAGGATTTACATCCAGAAAAGTCTGATATTACTTCCACCAGACAGAAGAAAGAAGGGCTGAACTGAATAAGACATGAAGTGTGAGATGATGCTTCATTTATTGTTTGGTACAGTTCCAGTGAAATGTATAAGTACGACCTCTTGAAGAAAATGTGGTTGATTTCAAGTAAAAGATCAGAGGAGACGTCACTACATCTGCAGGAGATGAACAGCTGGACGGTCAATTTCTGGACAGTTTTCCTCCCATTTTCCCTTTTTATTGGGATCCCACAGCTGCTGCTATTCTACCTGGGGTCCACTTGTTAAGTACAATAAAATGTCTGCACATATACACACACACACACATACACACACACACACACACACACACACACACACACACACACACACACACACACAC
>JAOXYM010000015.1:25597016-25607836 GCA_028567055.1 Leptatherina wallacei | reverse complement strand
TGGGGATTCAAAAAAGTGCAAACTTCTTCCCACTCCTTTTTCGAACTTGTTTATTTTGTGATTTGACTATGAAATGTTTTCATTTTTTTCTTTGAAATTCTTTTTTCTTTAAATTTTAACATTTTATTTTGTTTTTTGTTCGAAATAAAAAAAATCATTCATTCATTACTCATTTCTAGATGATCATAAATAATGGAGGAACGTCATTGCTTCTCTTGAGAAGCTGGTGTTTGTTTTATTCTTCATTTATGTTTCATACTTGTGTTTTTCTGTATTGATTTTGTTTGGATGTAAAAGAGATTCTTAAAATCAACGTCTTTTGAGTTCTCCTCTTACTTCCACTTATACTGACAAGTTTACAGGCATTTTAAAAGTCTCATTTTAACAAGTATGCTCTTTTCTAAGCATAGGAGTTTTGCATTCATATTCAAAAACATTGACAAATAAAGAGTTTCAGTGTTCAGGAACAGTGTCTTGTAGGAAAAGATCTCCCCGGAGCGGGAACTTTATGGCCCAGAGGGACGGCCCAAAAGGATTTCTAATCAGATTAAAGACAGGCGACGTGCTTGTCTGACCAGTTTTCACTCTTAGTAAAGTGTGATTTTCTCAGAGTACATTGGTTTGTCATCCTGCTGTCTGAGTCACATCCTCAGTCATTCATGGTGCCATCTTTAAATGTCATCTCTTACACCGATGCAGTCCCACTTCCCACAGTATTATCACTGGTTAAACAAACTCCAAGTTAACAGTAAAATGGCTTCTTTCTATATTCCTGGTGTTCGTGTAGTTTTATAACAAATAAGAAAACTTGATTTCCCTTCTTTTCTAAATCTGTACAAGAGTCTGGTTTTAATTGTTCACAAATAAGGTGAGTAAGCTTGAGATGATCTGATGTTTGGGGATGTGTTCAGGTTTGTACTTCTGAAATGATGAGCATAGAAGGAAGGAGAAGGACTTACTTTGGCATCCTAAAACAAGGTTCAGCACAAAGGTAAAGAGAAGAGTTTAATCAGAGCAGTGAGACAGAAATATTTCTTCATACAAAGTGAACAAAAGAACCCACATTTCTGTAATTGGAGAACAAAAAAATCATTCTGCCATCACATTTTCTTGGCATGATCACCTGCAAATGTCTTAATCTACAGAGAAAACAGGGCTTTGCACAATTCTGTTGGTTTTTTCCAGACACAGAAGTCACCTTATAGGAGGAAAGCTACATAAACTCAGAGTAAGGGAAAACATCAGTGTGCTTAATGGTTGAAGAATCATTCTTTTATTCATTGTTTACATTGATAAGTGCATCGCTCTGTCCATCATGGTGGTTGTCATGCAACCAGGACTCAGATGAATAACAGATCAAATGGATGATTATTAAGTGCCTAGTCAGTCTGCCTTTATTTATGTAAGATAAATAACTTGTAAGGTTTTATTTTACATGTCTTTTATCAAAATAATGCAAGCAGACTAATGCCTCGTTTAATCTGTGCAAAGTGCAAAATCATTTTCACATAATCCCACTTTTACCACTTACCTCGAGAGCCGTGTTTATTTAAATAGGAAATAAATCACAATCATATGTTTTTTTTTAAAGATTAAAAGTACATCTTTAGCTAAGTATCAGTATAAAACACTTATAACCACCTCTAGAAATCATACCAAGGACTACAAGTCAAAGCTGAAATTACACAAAGTAAGAAGATAAAGAGAAAGCTGACAAGATAAAAAGTGTAAAAGGGAAAAAAATAACACATGACTTCTGTTGCATTCCCACTTTTGGACAGAGTTAAAACAAAGAACATGAGCCTGGAGTCTGTGTTTAAGTAGCTTCAGAATTCATCCGATCTTTAAGCTTTTCCTTCTTAAAAAAAAAAAAAAAAAAAAAAAATCTAAAATCCTCCATTACTGAAAGCTTGTCGAGTACAGAAACACAGACTCTTTGGTGCAACGGTACCACAGCCTCTGCAACAGAGGGCAGAGTTTCCCCAAACACAGAGAGGCTGGAGTACACATGAACAGATGGAAATATAATGAACATAATACTGATCTCATGTGTTCCATCTAAAAAGAAAAGAAAAGAAGAAGAGGTCTTTAATCATGTGTCATCCTGATCACACACTAGTCAACTTGTCGGTTTGGTGTCAACCTTGTTAAAAACAAAAGAAGAAAAAATAAACTAATAATTAATATTGATTGGCTAAATTTTCTTTCAGAGCTCAAAAGCTTTGGAAGTCTGACGAATGTTAAAATTGAGTTTAAGATTATTTGTTAAAACAGCACATTGTAGCTCACGACGACACATGATGCAAACCTGCTGCTTTACGGTGACAATAAAGAGATGTGATACCGATGACAGGCATGTAAACAATACGTCACAATAATATGAAATGACTCATGTTGCTCTATCTGTGATATTTAAAAAAGGAGAGATTTTCACGCTTGTGTAACAGGACACTGAGCTTTCTGTCCTTGCCATCAGAAAATGTGCCAAATCCAGCCTGAATGTTAGCACTTCCTTTCATTTGTGGACCGTATTGTATCATGACCGTCATGTATGAAACAGAGTATTGTTACATTGCCAAACCAGTGACAATATCAGGTGCTCAGAGGGCAGGAAAAAAAAAAAAAAAAAGGTGCCAGGCACTGAGGAGCTCAGCATGCAGGGTGGATAGCAGCAGCAGCAGCAGCAGCAGCAGCAGCGATGGCAGCCAATCAGTACACAGGCACATTAAAGTACTCATGACGGGGCTGGGGGAGAGAAAGGCAAACAGCTTAGAAGACAAGACAACATGCATTCACACACACTTCATCCACAGGACATGCAGCAGCCGCCAAGAGACGTCATTTTAAGAAAAAAAAACTACTTTCTCTAACCTTTTCTTAAAGCAACAGTTTAGTTAGACGAAAACATTCGTAACAAGTTCATGTCTGGATGATAAACCTGAGGCTGGAGATGGGTGGCTTAGCATGAAGTCTGCCAATAGAAAGCCTGAATGGTTGACTTTGCTTCACCTTTAAAGTCTGACTCAGGAAATAATGGGCAGAAAATTCTAATTTTTTTAACCTGACGTCTTTATTTGTCATTTTAAACTAACTATAAAAAACAATTTAAAAAAACCAACCTCTTTATAAGCACCGTTTATCACTATGTGATATGTTAGAGTTATTGTACTGCAGCAGGTTTCAGAAGAATCCCATCAGATTCTAAGCAACATGGCTTTTGTGCAATATTTTTTTACCATGAAGTGATGCAATAGGTCTTAGAAACAGTATATATAGCAAATATGATATACACGCATTAAAAAGTTAACTGAAGAAGAAAAAAAAAAGTTCCCAGACTTTAGTGGAGGGAAATGTTAACATGAGGTGCTCATTTCCACTACAAGTATATAAAGCCACATCATTATCACACTCAGTTTTATCCAACTACGAGCACAAAGTCAACCTAAATGTATTCATATAAAAACACCTGGTCGTAAAATAACACAAACAGAAAACAAAGACAAACTAGGACACACTTGTTTTCAACACAAGTGTGTATTATCCACGGAGGAGACGGCTACTATTCAGGTGGAGACCGTCCTGACGGGCAGGAGCTGAGCTACACACACACACACACACACACACACACACACACAGATACACTGCTTACATAAATATATACACACAGTGAGAGGTCTGGGACTACAGGGCTCTAGTGGTACAGACAACCTAAATACACTAACACAAAGTATTCACCTTCGTGGGCCTAATTCTGGAAAAGACCAGAGGATTCTGAGGCCATATTTGGGACCATCACACCTGCGAGGCAAACATTTCCATAAGCACAAACAGAAGGATGCACCATCCGTAAGACTCCACCTCTACAACACCACATTCACCGAGCACCACCTCAACGTGGAGACATCCCTTCGCAGGGACACCGCCACTCATTTTTGTTGATGTTTTCAATATCTCTGATGTCCTTCATGGAGAAACAGGGCAGTAAAACTTCTGAGGCTTCATTACTCTAAAAGAAGATCTGCTTGCTGACACCAAAGTAATGACCAGCTCTTGAGAAATATTTCATTAAAGGCTTATCAAAACAGCCCCCACTAAATCCTCTGTGGAATGTTTTCTGTATAATTAGAGCACTATGCTCTTACTAATGCCTACTAATGCTGTTTCCAACCCTCCCCCCCCCCAGCTGTATCCTTTTAACCACATAACTTTCATTTTCTCGCGTCAGGAAAACAGAATAGATTTTCCACGGACACGATAACCAAGGAATAGATGTTGTTTATCTCTTGCGCCTCCATTACAACACTGTGGTGTTTAAGAAGCTCCAGCTGAGCAGCCTGATTACTAAATTGCACTGTTAAGAAGATTGTAGCAAGTAAATGGTTTCTCTCTGAGACACTGTCAGGGACTCCAACGTCACAGGCAGATGTAGTTAGATCTAATTATAACAACCATAATGATAAGATGTTCATTAAATCAGCTTTTTCCTTTGGGTTTTAAAGTTTCCATTGAATTTAATAAGCCATGAAAAAGCAAAAACCTATTCTTTTTTCCACTTTTTCTGTAAAGTTTACAGGACGTACAACAAAATAGAAACAAGCCACAAACTTTCAGTATGTTTTTGGAAGCACAAGACAACTACATGCTTGGTCTCTGCAGCCAGAAATGAGCCTTTACAGTCAGTGCCACTCTTACGTGGCCCACAGGAGACTTGCCATAATCCAATCCAGGCTGGCAGATAACATCTGGTCCACGTCTGGCCCACACAACACCTGCCAGTGTCGTAACTGAGCCATAAGTGCAGAAAGTAGCCCAGATTCGGCCCAAACATGTCTGCTATACGGGAAGTGATTGAATTATGACCATTTCCAGTACAGCCATAGTTAAACGTCTTTGACTTCTTTAAAGGATGGAGCTCAACTCTTCTTACACTTTTATATAGTTAGGAAGCTGCCTTGTGGAAGTGGGTGAAAATACAGCCAGTCCTGCAGCTGGAAAGGTCCTGTAATGCGCTGAATGTGAACAAATCTGGTTTCCAGAAAAGCTGGAAAACTATTTTATCAACAGCTGATCATTTGTTTAAACTTTAAAGTAACAGAAACAAATAAAAAAAAGGAAGAGATGTGCAGTGTTTTTAACGATATGCAGGCAAGTGGGAAGTTTTGCAAGAGGAATCAAAAGGATTTTAGTTCCTCAACAGTCCATGATTGTCAGTGGATTCTCCTGTTTATTAAAGCTCCTTATACTTCTGATAGAAGACAGATGTGGACTGAAGCCGTTTATGACGCCACAACGTTGAAGTTGTGTAGAATAAAGTTTGCTTAATATAAATTCAGTTTACATTCATGGTGCAGAGGCAGACTGGGTTGAGTGAACATGGTTATCTAAGCTCCTCTCATGCCTCTGCAGCTGCAGTGATGCAGGTGACGTTGCAGTGATCTCTGACAGCTTGACGGTCCTACAATAGATTCTGTTTTAGCCTTTAGACACAGATTCAGCCGGACATCTACAGTAACGGTTAATGTGAATGTTTTTACAATATTAAGCACTGTGTATGTTAAAAGAACACATATAGAGGATTCTTCTCGCCGAGTTTGGCACAAAGTGAGCCATGACCCATCCTTGGTTGAAAGAGACCTGCTCCCATTTCCTCCCCTTGGCCCCGTTGTTACGTTTTGAAGGAATAAGGTGTCAATTCATCTAATTATTTAAATGCTCATCAATACCTCGACTGAGTGGCAAGATGAACATTTCTCCTTGATTTAAAAAAGATAAAAGGGCTCCTTTGTCCCTCAGCAACTGTGTTGCCGCCATCCAATTCTTGATTTCTTTCCATTTTCTAAACAGAATCCATTAGTTCAGAAAAGACACTGAAATTGTTTTCTTTGTCGAGGGTCTGTTCATTTGTTTGAACCTTAATTTAACAGATTACAGTTGTTGATGCTGGAGATTCAGGGTTTCAGTAAGAAAAGGTATTGACAAATCAGCACTGTGTGTTTTCTGCTGAGACTTGTGGAGTAAACTAAGAAAATAAATCATCATTTAATCGCCTGGCTGGAAGAAATCTTTGGAGTAAAAGTAATAATTGTGTGTCAGATAAAAAAGAAAACAAACTCTTGTAACTTACTGTTAAAAACTCTGTTATCCGAGCAGTTTCATTGTTTGCTGTTAGTATAACACCAGGCTGGTCTCAACACAGGCAGCACAGCTCTTTAGCTTAAATTCAATACATTTATTTTCTAAAGATCACCGAATGCACTGATGAGAGAAACCAGATCAGTTCAGATTTTCTACAATCACAAAACAAACAAATAGAAAATCACCAACATCTTCTATAAAAGTGGAACTGATTGAACTGCACTGCCTGTTAGTGAGACGGAGCGTTTTCAGGCATGTTTTAAACTCATGCCTGCTTGGACCCTCGCAGAGCGTTATATAAGTTTCCCTCAGAGTAAGGAGACAGTCGGACTAAGAGGTGCATGCAGGTAGAAATCACGGCACGCAGGAAACCCATGCGGACTGACTGCACCAGTCCAGTAGTTACCAGTTGCCTGGGTGGGGGCATGGATAGACTCGAGGACCTTTACAAGATCTCCTCATTTGGCAAACTTCCCTAGTCTTCACTCTGGCTCTAGAAATAGACAATTGAGCCAATCAGAGACTTTTTTTTTTACTCCTCTTCCTCCAAGGGTACGATGGGATTGGCTCTCTTGTGGCTAGCACCACTTCTTTCTGTATCAGCACTTAATACACAAGAGTAAAAAGCACTGAGAACTTACCCAAAACCTTTTACAGTAACAGTACAGTCTCTTCTGGACACTCTGGGTAGCTGATGGTCCAACTGATTGTAGATCAATAAACCACTTCACGTTTGTTCCAAGGCATTAGGAACTTGGCTGGGCAGCTGATCGTTATGGAGCTTCTTTACATTTACTAAAACTTCCCCATTTTAGGCTCATTTAAATTCCAGGTTTAAACTTTGTTGTCTTCATTTTATCTGAATAATGTCTTATTCACATGATGAAGATAGATCTGCCCGGTGTAGATAACATAAATACTTACTTGTATGTTTATTTTTCATCTGTGAGATCATGTTCCTGTTCCTTAGTCACCAGGAGCAAACTTTAGGTTTTAGCTGCCTTTGTTCATAAAGAATATGTCCAAATTAGCTGTGGCCTTTTTGGGCAACATCTGACTAAATGTTGAGCAAACCAATGCAGCAAACCCATCAGCCTGACTCATCACATGTGTGGTAATTTATCAGTGAAGTTCTTAGGGCCACCATTTCCTGGAATGAATGGAAGACTCTACAATTATTCCTCTTCAGTGATTTGACAGATTAGACTTGTATTCTTCACCCCTCTGATGACAACAGGGAAAAGATTGATCATTTAAATGCTTGTTTTTAATAAAACAGCATCACATTAACAGCCTGATGGAGAAACTCTTCTTTAGTGAAGCTGAAAAGCAGCTCTAGATAGAATGCAAATGAAGGAAAGAAGCATTTCTGTGGTCTCAGCAGGGCAGACAATTACACTTTGTTTCTGGGCTGCAACTTGAGCTCTGCTCTCTTCCACCTACAATTTGTGGCAGCTCTGAAGGAACCATAAAGACTGTTTCTCAGGCACAGAATTACAACTCTGAGGAGCTCTCTAACAGGTGTACTGATGGGTTGCATTTATGTGCTGCCTATGACCTAAAGAGTTACTGGTTAGTGTTTGGAAATACATCTCTATGACAGATAGGAGGGTTGCTATGGGGTCAGTATCAGGCAGAGAAAACACTTTAGCAACCTCAATATTCACGGCCTGCTTTCATCAGTCATTTATGATATTGTTGTTGCTGATGTGTTGTTGCCACTGGTTTTAGCATTGTGTCGGGTACTCTACAGTCTATCTAACGCTACTGACCTAAAAACTACAGCAAAGTTTATTTGGAGTTTTACAAACTGTACCTGCAAACAGACGCGTCTGAAAGTCTATATTCTGCAAATCACAACAGTGAAGTATACACATGTCAGAGACAATTTAGATAAAAATCAAGCAAACTAAAGACAGAAAAACACAAAGCGTTGAAATAGCATGTCAAACAGAAAGTTCATGTTCAAGTCTTCCTCCAAGCAAAGGTTAGGGAAGTAGAAATGTTCTATTATTTCTATTTCTCATTAGGATTCACTACTCTGAAACTCTAACAACAGAAATTCCGACTGAAATCCAAACTTAATTCAGTATATTTACACTAATAGTTTGGTACGAAAACTTCTACACCAACTGGAACAACTTTTGTAAGACAAAATAAAAGAACAAAAAAGTTCACTCTTTTTCAATCTGGGGTTTACCACACAAGGGCATCACTGGAAAAAAACTTTAATAGATTTTTCAAAACCCAGCACCTGTTTATTACCCTCTTAATGCAATAAGGTTGTTGTTCATTTTCTCACACCAGCCGGGCGCTGGAACAAAATTCTGAACCAAACGACTGAAAAAAAGTTGGTTCAGAACCTGAAAAGTCAGTTCCTCGTAAACCATGACATCATCAGTGGGAAAAGGCGGAGTTCAGCCAAACGCCAGTATTGCTTATGTTTCAATGAAATAATCTTTTTAAAAGCCAATTGCCAGACAGATAAGTAGTAAAAACAGGATGTCTCTCTTTTGTTTTGGGCAAGTTTCCACAAACACACTTCCAGCTGAGTGGTGATAAAAAAATCTTCTCAATGTCAGCTTTGGAAAATGTGTGGACATTTCGAAGGGTTTTAAAATGTCCCTCCAGCCTTTATATAATCTTATTAACCTCTCAATGAATTTCCATCCATCCGTTTTCTACACGGTTCTCATTTTGTAAGTGTTAAACGGTCCAAACTAGTCTTTGGAGGTGCAACAGAGTGTTACATCAATAACTAAAAAGTATTAAAACCACATTCACAATCAGAAATGTCGGTGCATACTGCAAAAGGAGTACAAATACAGATCATTTGATGCATCTTACCTCCTGCAGAAGGTCGGCCTGTTCGATGGCCTTCAGAACGGTCTTCTTGGACGTCTCCTGGGCCTCCCCGCCCAGCAGGAATTCATCCAGAATAAAGTAGGCCTTCTCAAAGTTGAATATAATGTCTAGTTCACAAACCTGTTAAAAATCAAACAATCCTACATGTTATAGTATTTTGAGTCTGAGGTTACAGCAAGAAATGACACAATAATCCAGAAAGGACAAACGCACGCTGCCAAAGTATTTATCCAGCAGCTCGACGTATCTGTGGATGATCTCCAGCGTGATGAGCTCATTGTCCTGGTCCTCTATGGCACAGCAGAAATACAGGCTGGCATATCTGCAACACAACAACAAGTTAAACAACTTCAAGCCAAAAATAACCTGCTGTCTCAACCTGACACAGACAGGATCTTCATACGCTGCCTGGTGCTGAGAGAGCTCTTCTCAGGTATTAATAAAGGTAGCCGTTTACTGTGAGATGCAGGGCTTTCATTTAAGAAGCAGATGCTGATTCAGTTCAGCCTCATTCTGCCACAGTTCTTCATCTCTGATAATCCAAAAAGCATTTGACGATTGGCTAATAAAGGAGGTGATTAGTTGATCCCTTGCAGCCATAAAGGCTGGAGAGCAGAATGGACTATTGATTAGATGTAGGAAATAAGTGGTTCACGACTCAAACTAAACAAAATGGCAGCTTTCTTTTTTCTTTTTTTTTTGGTTGGACTGATGTCTGAAACTAGTTTAGACCCTCTGGATTCTTAATTCATTCATGGTCCACTTCATTCTTGTCTATTGTCTGTGCTAATGAGTGCTATGCAGAGCCAAACTCTGGGAACACAAAGGGCTCAGTTCAGCTGTTCAACTGCCTCTGAAACATAGAAGTGAGGGAGCATTTTTAATTGTGGCTGATTCGTGTCAGTGTGCACGGGAAGACCAAGTTTAAAATATGTGCACACTCATTAGCCGTGTTCACAACAGAATAAAACCGCTTCATGTAAACATACCGATCAGAAGATCCGACCACGCTTATTCAGATGATAATTTCATTCTGATTGAGACGGGTGGGTTATGCTCAGCGTGCATGAAAACATGTCGGGTGGAAATTATCCTTATTGTCCACGTTAACGTAACGGAAAACGTGCACTTTGTCACGGCTTGTATTGCTCTGTTCACTCAATAAAGTTTATTTTAAAAGAAAAAGAAAGAAAGCCCACTGGAAGACACGGTGGGACCAAAACAGAACTGGTCAGTTTGTGATACAAATATATTCCTTCCCAATCAGCACGTTCATGTGGGGCCCACAAGGCTTAAACATGGGCTATGTGGGTACTGAGTGGGCATGGGGTTGAACTGGGCAAATTTTACAGTCCCATGTGGTTTCAGTTACACGGGCTCCATATGTGAGGCCCATGTGGGCTGGTTGTATGAGCCCTGTAAGGGATGCAGGTGGGCTGAGTGGGCATGGGCATAAACAGGGCAAATTTAAACCGCATGGGCCCTCACCAAGCTGAAACCCTGTCAGAACCAACCTGAAACTCATATGGGCAAACTCAGGTGAGCCCATTGTGGAAACTTTAGACAAACCTACTTGGGACCCTTATCTGCAGCCCAAATTTAACCCTTATGGGCCCCACATGGACATGCTGGCTGGGTTAAGATTTAAGAAATGAAAGGGATACCGTGTAACTTGTGACCCACATATTAGCCTAATGTGAGTAATGATGGATGATTTCTGCTTGATGTGTGTCAGCGCTCCGAGGGGGCTGCCCTCTTCAGAAACCAGACATGGTAACTTTGCAGGAGCGGATCCGTCTCTCATGGGATCATGTGACCTG
>JAOXYM010000015.1:25582065-25596916 GCA_028567055.1 Leptatherina wallacei | reverse complement strand
ACAACACATTCATACAGCACCTATATTTATACATACTTGGTGCTTGGTGTAAGCATTCATACACCCGATAGGCACATTGGGAGGCAGTGTAGGGTTCAGTGTCTTACCCAAGGACACTTCGACATGTAGTCAGGGGAATCGAACCGCCGACTTCCTGATTAGTAGACGACAGCTCTATCCACCTGAGCTACAGCCCCCAGGTTTAGGACCCCTAGTGGCCAAAACTTACACGGTATCCCTATCAAAATGATTAACCCCCTTGACACCTATTTTTGCTAATTTGTGACAAACCACCTCCAGCCTGTCATTTTATTTTCGTGATTTCATTAATTTATTCTTATTTACTATTATGGATTTATTTCTATATTATTTCTATTATTATTAATTTATTTTCTATTATTAAATGTATTATTTATTTTAATCATTGATTTATCTGATATTCAATTGTTGTTGATTTCATTCCAGTCTTTTTTTTTGTGTTATTTCCTTATTATGTTTATTTTGCTTTTATATAAAATTGTAAATAAATTCAGGTGTTATGGGAGGAGAAAGTTGAAATCCGTACGACGGTAAAAAGATATGCACATGAATCTGTGTTTGTTTACACCACAAAGCACAGTTTTTTTTCTTACTGCTGTTTCAAGAAATTAAGACGGCGGTACAGTTGCACATGTTAAAATGATTCACTCAGTTCAAGCATGTAATGCATGTAAATGCACGCCACGATGGGAATAACTTTTTCAGGCTCAGGTAAACAATGCAGGTCTGGTCCAAACTAAGAATACATTTTGTGCCTGTAAACATGGCTACTGTAGAGGTTCTCTGAATGGTACACATCTTTATGTTGTATTTGGAGGCTTGAGAACACAGACACTGTTTTAGCAAAATAATTTGTCCATAATAAAAATATATATCTGGTTCAATGAAAGTTCGTAAACTTGAAACATATCAAATCAGGCAAAAATCAGATGGGATAAAGTATTACGTACCCAGCTTTTCAGTCCGGTTAAGAACAAAATATAACCGTTTTCTGCTTTTCACCGTCAGATTTAGTTGAAACGTAATCATAGTCAGGTTTTGGATTTGTGATGAGATCAAACAAATGGCCTTACAAATCAGTGTTTTGTTTCAGTTTGAGTCATCGAGACAGAGTTCCTACTCTTCATAACTCCTCTTTCTCCCGCAGCTCAGGTTTAGTTCAACCATGGCAAAAAAAATTTGATCCCAGTTTGTTTTTCTTTTTCTTCTATGGAAAAAAAGATGCTTACCTCTGCAACATAGTCAGCAGGCCTAATCGCTTTTTAATGACACTTAATAGCCTTGCCTTAATATAATCCAATAAGTGACCACTCACTTGTTGCAGGCAAAAAAAAAAAAACACCTGGCATGTGGGAATAAACTATTAATACATTTTAATGGTTTAATTGTAGAAGGTAACTAGCTCAGCACTACTGCTGTCGTTTTTGTCTGTCCCTATTGGGTCACCCAGGTTCACCAGAGAGTTAGCCTGCTTGTCTGTTGGCATGGCAACAGAATATAATAAGGCAAAATGAACACCCTTTATTATTGTAGTCTGAGTGCAGCTCATTCCTGACTCCCCAAGTGTATGCATATAAATGATGGGTTAATGAATTGCCCAGGAGAGCATGACTGTATTTTAATCCATGAAAATTCAACCTGAAAACTAGTCCAGAAATTACCCACCTCTTATATACAACTTTTAGGTCTCTCCACTCTAGAAAGCTGCACATTTTGGGCTTGCGAGCCAGGACCGTCTGCACCAACTCTCTGGTGATCTTCTTTTTCTCCTTATCAGACAGAGGCACGTACCATTTCTGAAGCCTGAGCTTGCCTTGTCGACTGAACAGAAGCATGAACTGCATCTGAAATGAAAAAGATGACAGAAGATGTGCATGAAAAGATGAAAGGAAGGAGTGGGTGGTTGCAAACAAAAAGCATTCACACGAACAAATCATCGCACTTATCGTGAATCTGTCAAGTTAAGCCAAATAAAGTTAATTATTACCATGGGGGGGGGATAGACATATAATGCATGACTAATTTGACTGAATCGCATTGAGTGGTCTCCAAAAATGGTGATGCAAAGAAACAAATCACTGTCATAAAGTAAGAAAACAATACTAATATGTTTATAAGTTGCTCTTCATACGTGCTCTACATGTGTCTCAGCTTAAAGCTCACAATTTCACTTCCAGGATCAAATTCTGTCTAAATAATTGTATTCAAATTCACATAATCAATACCATATATTGGCACACGTGAAAATAACGCGACATTCTTTTCTGCAGCGTGTTATTATGTTAATAATAAACATGTAAGTGGACTAAAAACACGACTGCTGTCATATTGACCGACATCAACACAGTGTGACGGAAGTACCGTCAACACCGTTATTCGGTCGTTAGCATTAGCATTAGCATATGCTTGTTTGAAAGACGACACGCGAAGAGAGTTTAAAGCATATTTTAACATAAAAAGCCATAACAAATATGTATGTTACTTACCTTGAATATTAACAACACTGTATTCCCTACTAAAGATATGAGCTACCCAATACCACCCTGTAACATGACCGGTTGAAAGCTAGCTTTTTATTGGTTGCGAGGCGCTCGTGGTGTTTTTAATTGGTTGATAATGTTTCGATAATACCCGCCTTCTCGACGCTTTAACTTCGTGTCTTTAACATTATTGGCTTGTTTAGCCATCAATCAAATCAAAAGGTTTCCCCCATTAAAAACTTCACCATGACAAGAATTCCTTGGATGTTAAATAGAAACTAAACCAGGAAAGTATTTATAGCTTCAAAGTGGATACAAATTAAGAGAAAAAACATCTGTCACGGGTTCTGATACCTTATTTCTTTAAATAACATTATATTAGCTCAAAATATTTTCAGAAATCGACAAACTTTCTGACTGTACTTCTATTGCTTTTTTATACATTTCTGACTGCAGCACCAAACACTTTAAAAGCTGAATGAGTAATCTTTCAATAGACTCCTTTTCTCCTTGTCAGACAAAGGTACCATTTCTGAAGCCTGAGCTTGCTTTTTGAACTGAATAAAACAGATATGAATGAAAAGACGTCATATTACAACTTGCCTGCATTCTCATTTAACAAAAAGAAGCCCCTCATCTGGAAGTCAAACAGGCTGATCATGCAGCTGATGTCAGGGCTTCTGGTTAGTCACTAACTGGCTGAGTGGCTCATTCAATTATTCCTAAATGGACAGGTGAATCCAAGCTCAGGTAGCCAGACTGTGTTAGTGATAGGAAATAATTTACTTTAGGAACATCACGGTCAAGCCACGCATTCTGATCCAGGTGTGGGTGCTGAAACGAGCCGGGTCTGTGACCTGCCCAAAGTCTGGTCTCCCTGCAAGGTCTGTGGTTGGTGCCAGTATGGCTAAATGTGCAAGCACTGCCCAAACTGGTCCAAATCTACATTCCTAAGCATATAATGTCTAACTTAGCAACAATTACTGGAACAGAGCTGGTTAACAAAAACAAATAAAACAATTCCTGATCAAAACTGAGTGTGCTGACACTTAACCTTCCACGACTCAAAATGACTATGCTACCTTGGGGCAAATAAATGATTTTACTTCAAAAAGCAAGAAGATTGACTTATTAAGGAGTATTTTCTAGAAAAGCTAGAAAGGACTTGATGGATATAAATCTCCACCTTGCAGCCAGTAACTGTAGCAAAATGACTGGACACAAGGAAACAACCAAAGTTTAAAAAGAAATGTTAAAAAAAAAAGATCCCAACAATGTTTCTGAAGCTGCATGTTCTGCAGAGCACCTCTCAACGCATCAGACCCCAACGCCACCACTGCTGTCAAGAGTCACTCCCGACTTTTGAGGTGGTGGTATTTACAGAAATACAGGTGCAGTACAAAAGAGCTCCCTTAAGGGAGGTGTCTAAGGGCCACTAAGGAGAATTAGATAAGGCCATCACGGGCCTGTGGATTACAGTAATCCTGTCCAGCAGAGTTGGGCATCACACACATGCCATTCCACTGCAGCTGAAGAAGAAGATGGAGGTCACCACTCGTTTTGTTGCTGTGTTGTTTTTCCTCCTTCTAACTCAGGGTAAGTCTCAGCACAGCTCCATGAGGGGCATTATTACTGGGTCGTTCTGGACGAAATGAGGGATATACTCACTGTTCTGGTGTTGATACTTCTTGTAATCTCTATGATACAGGCTTGTTCTGGTCATATGTAGACTGAATGATAAATATCTCTTCATGTGTGCAGCTGCAAACTATCCACATGTTTGTATCTCAGTAGGTTTGATTAGGTTTCCTCTTTAGTGTTTTATTTGTTTCTGTCTAATTCTGCTTTTGGTTGCACATCTTCTTCTACCATCTGCGTCCTCATTGGCACAGCCCTGATCACTGTTCATTCACAGGAGGTAAGACTGCAGCCCACATAAAGGTATGAAATGTGATTTTAAGAATGACCTTGGATTCACTCCTCCCCTGGATGTTCTTCAGGAGGAGGAGGAGGTGGAAGAGGTGGAGGAGGTGGCGGTGGAGGCCGCCCAGGTGGAGGAGGAGCTGCAGGAGGAGGAACAGCAGGAGATCGAGACATGGACGCGGAATGTCAAAGCCTGCACCTGTGACTGCGAATCTCCTGATTCGCCTACACGCGCGCCCACTGCCTTCTCACCTGTCTCACCGACGACGCTGCCACCACCTCAGGGTCACTCACTGAACTGCATGCCAGGTAAAGATGAACAACCAGTTATGTTCATCAGTATGAATGTCATGAGCATTAAGATTAGCTATGGGCAGAGCAGATCCTTTGTTTTTGTTCTGGAGTCTGCAAGCTGGATTCCAGATGATGTGATGGAACTGACTGCTGATAATAGCTGGCAATGTCCCCTCCAATGCCATTTAGCCTAATTATTAGTCAAGACTTTGCAGCTAACTTACTGTAAAGGGAAATGGGATTGGATGGACAGCCACGCTGAGGAAACCTGGAATGACAAGTGCTGCTCAGATAATCTTATTACCTGTGCAAGGATGTGAGGAGCAGATTAGGGAGCTCAAAATAGAGCGTGCCCTTCATTCAGTACAGAGTGAGAAGGGGGACATCAGATGACGCTTTGATCAACTTATCACGCAAACCCTCCTGAGTATCAAAGCTCACTGTAAGCTAGACCGCCACAAGCAGTAAAGCTGGACAGGAAAGACATTACCACCACTGTATGGGCAACCCTTTAGAGCACATTTGGAGCAAATGTGTCTTAGGTTAGGTCATTTGGTCAAAACTTGATGGCTGCTCAAATGTCATAAAGAGGATTGTATATATAAATTTGATTGTATAATTGGGGTATATGTGTATATATATATATATGTGTATGTATATATGTGTGCATATGTATATGTGTGTGTGTATGTGTGTGTGTATATAAGTATATATTTTTCCCCTTCTTAAATTCATTAGATTTGAGAAACAGGATGATTATAAAGTGTAACTATTAATTATTGGTGAAGGGGAACAAATAAGTTTTACTTCTTCCTACCCCTTTTCAGACTTGTCAATCGGGTATAGTTGTAGTGTTAGATGCCTATATGTAGGAAGTTACATATGTACGTATGAACATGTGTGTATGTATAAGGGTATGTGTATGCATGTACTGGCATATATATATATGTATGTATGTGTATAGGTGTATGTATACATATACATATGTGTACTTATGCGTGTATGTATGTATATGAATGTAGAATGTATATATGTGTGTATGCGTCTATTTAAATGTATTTTGGTATGTTGTATGCAATAATTTTGACCTGTCTGAAACGAAGCAATAAAAAAAAAGAAGAAGAAAAAAAAAAGAAACATAATGCCAGTAATTTTTACCATGTCCTCCACAGAATGCCCATACCACAGAGCTCTGGGATTTGAATCTGGATCTGTAACCTCAGACCAGATCAGCTGCTCCAATCAAGATCAATACACTGGCTGGTACTCCTCCTGGATCCCCAACAAGGCTCGCCTAAACAACCAAGGATTTGGGTGAGCTGGGCCAATCTGCTCTCCTCTCTAGCTCATGTCACGTAAGCGTGTTTGTATATTTGTATGGAATAAAAAACGAAAAAACAATCTTCTGTTAGGTGTGCATGGCTGTCCAAGTTCAATGACCAACACCAGTGGATCCAGATTGACTTGAAGGAAGTGGGCGTGGTATCCGGGATCCTCATTCAGGGCCGCTGTGATGCTGATGAGTGGATAACTAAATACAGCATCCAGTATCGCACTGTGGAGCATCTCAACTGGATTTATTATAAAGATCAGACAGGAAACAACAGGGTAGGTACACAAAATAATCATCAGATCATGCAAGGCCGGATTATCCAATGGGCATCATGGGCACGGGCCCAGGGGCCAAAGCTCCAATATTTTGTGGGGCCCACAACTGCTCATGTGGGCCCCACAAAATTCCAGATATTGGAGCTGATAATCAATAAAAAACATGCCAAATGGAATTATTTGATTGGTCAGGTGCGTTTGTTGAAACCATGGTAACCTGCCTCACGGCCCCGCCCCCTTTCCACCATCTTTAAACTAGCCGGCGTTGAACTGACCGAACTGTGGGAGGGATCACGCTTCCATCTCATATATTACTCAATTATCAACTTCTAAACCAGGGGTGTCAAACATATAGCCCAGGGGCCAAAACTGCCCCGCCAGAGGGTCCAATCTGGCCCACGGGATGAATTTGGTAAAAATCTGGTAATGTGAAATACTGGATTATTTAGTTCCAGTCAGATACCTGTGATTGAATGTTTTGTGACTGTTTTAGATCCATTGTGATCTGTAAGTTGTAATACGAGTGGCATCTAGTAAGAAAATGTGTAAATGAATAAATATAAATGAAAACCTTATACAAAATAAAAATATAAAGTATTTTATTCCTCTTTGGACCAAATTGCGCTGAACGTGGCCCCCGAACTAAAATGAGTTTGACACCCTTGTTCTGAACCGTCCTCTCTCTGCAATGTACATCACACCTTGCTCCTGCGTGTACAGACATTAGTAAATACTAGGAGGAAACATGTAAATCATATCCTTTTTGCTTTTTTCTCCTTAGGTCTTTTATGGGAACTCTGATCGCTCCTCCATGGTGCAGAACCTGCTGCGCCCACCCATCGTGGCTCGTTACATCCGCCTGCTGCCGCTGGGCTGGCACACCCGCATCGCCATGAGGCTGGAGCTTCTGATGTGCATGAATAAATGTTCCTGAGGTGTACTGCCCTGTGCTTATTCCTCACCATCACCATCCAGTCCTCCCCCCCGCTAACCTGCCGCATGCCAAGAGCATCGTTCCAGCACTGAAAGAACCATTATTTCACATATGATCTTGAACATGTCTATCTTTGGCAAGGCTTCAAGATCACCTACATCCTGGCAGGTGGACATATTTGGTGTCCTTGGATGCACTGCTTATTTGTCTTAAAAATGACATCAATGTATTGTCTTAACATATCATGTATATCAGAGTTTCCAGCTCAAAATGCGGCATGAAGGCGGTAAACTAAAATAAAACTAAAAGGGAAAAAAAGAGAAAAATAAAAGATGAAGACACTATCTCAGGGAAATAAAAAATGATCGAACAGTTAAAGAGATCAAATGAGCTTGTTTTTATTGAAGATTTACTGTTACATATGTAAACATGAATATTCTAAAATTGTTAAGCATTCATTAATTCATGGGTTTATATTCTCATGGAAATGCTCTGTTGGAAATAAAAAGCAGATAAAACACTGACTATGCTACTAATTTGTGTCTGTAACAAAAGCACAAACTTCATACTTGATTTCATTTAAACAGCTGATAAACATTTTTCTGTTATAAATATTACCAAACAAGTAGTCACACATCAGTATTAATATAATACACGATGTTCCCTCAGCAAAAACAATGATCCAAAGAGAGAAAAGTACTCTGGTGAGTACAGTGTGCACAATCCTTACAGTTGCACAACACACAACACAATACGGTCATGTCTGGACTCAGTGTGTTACTGTTTCAGTCTTCTTACACTGTGTGCACGTGACAAAACATGAAGTGAGGAGGAATTTACAGAGTCAGGGAAATATTGCTGAGCCGCAAAGTCTCTCTTCAAAGTGCAACATTTAAAAAGGTTAGGATTTATTTCTGCCAAGCTAGTCTCATGGCACATTATTTCCAACTAAAATCGATGTTAAAGAGCAGATTCAAGCCTTCACTGTTCTTCTCTTCCCAAGTGGTTCACCGTATGCAATCAATTCAAAACACAGCAGTGCAGTGATTCCCAACCAGGTACATGGAAAGAGCCAAATGCATTCAAACTAAAACTCAAACACAAACTATAACTTGATTTAAGTCATCAGTAATAAAATTTATCGTGTTTTGCAGATGAAAAGTTAGAAAACAGCGTGAGAAAAGCATAAACTGTATATTAAAGATGGACAGAGCCTCCATGACGTCACCCTTAGTTTACTGAAGAGCTGAAGCTCGGTGGGCGGTTCCCACCGTCGCCATCTTGGCAGCTTTGCCCGTCTCATCACTCTCAGAAGATACAAAAATAGGCAAAGGGGGGGGGGGCTGTGAGTGTGGGGACGGATGATTGACACCCATCAAACTCTGAGCTGCCTGTAGCTAAGAGCTAACCGAGCTAACCCAGAGCTAACAGAGCTAGGCGGGCTAAAGCTAAGGCGCGCTGTTACCACAGATATCTGACACCTGTCAATCAAAAGGACACGCCCCTAATTATGAAGAATTTCAAAATTCCAATTGTCCATCTTGCCGGAAATGACGAAACGATCTCGAAATTCCAATCTGGGAGCTCATAATACACAGAGGACCCCTAGATACCAGATTTAAACATGGCTGCTCCCGGCACCACTTGTAGTCTTTATTAAAATTCCTTATAATACATTTTGTGTCCATTAAGTTTCCAGTACAAACAACAGCAGGTTATCGAGAATTACATTGTAACGGCGGTTTTGTTCGTGAAAATTACATCAAAATGTTTGGTTTATTATTTAATTACCACTGAAATTGGCTGGATCTCTTGCAGAGCATGTTTTTACAATGGGTCTGTGATCTTCTAGTTTTATGTGGCATTTGTAGATGTTCACAAACTGGCTGTTGTGGAGGCATCCTTTTTTTCCCCAAGTTGGTGCAACTGGAACGCCAACAAACTGGTAGTGACGTCACTTACTTTCGCCCGCTTGGATATCCGAGACAACTGCAACGCACCATAAATGAGTTATAAAATCCCCCCCCTACACAATTGTCATAGCTTAACGTATTAAACCTAAAATGGTTCTTTGTACCAGGCTGTAAACATGTTTATTTCTGCTGTGAAGTTGGCCTTTTTAACATGGGAGTCAATGGGGATTGACTCCCTTTTGGAGCCAGGCCTTAGTGGACGAGGGGTGAACTGCAATTTTTGGCACTTTCCCATAGGTTTCACTTTTAACCGCCAGAGTTTGCCGCTTGGTGAAAAGTTAGCAAACAGCATTTGAAAAGTTAGTTAGCAGCATGTAAAGTTAACAAGCATGTGAAGAATTAGCATTAGCTAAAAGTATAAACAAGAAAATGACTAGCAAAATTTGACAGCTAGCATGAAAGTAATCATAAAATGCTGGGTGATATTAACAAACAGCCAAAATTATTAGCTAAAATTCTGCAGAAATAGCTGTAAAAAGCTAAAAGCAGATTAAAAGATATAAATTTGCTACTAAAGTTGCTAATAATTTATTGAAATGCTTTGCTAGCTGTGTTTTAATCAATGAAACAGATAAATAGCTAAGAGTGATTGAAAAACGATATTGATCTAATTAACTTAAACATTCTCATTTCAGTGTGTAAAAACAATTGTAATATCCACTTTTATATGACATGTAATAACAAGTCAGATGAGCACAGCAATGGATGGTGGTGACAAAAGAGTCCTTAAATTCCTCTCGATAAGAAACAGAAAGGTTGGGAATCATTGCACTAATACACCCAGAATGGCTTTTATGTTTCTCTAGCTGCTGTAAAAAATGACTTTTCAACAATGACGAGCAAAAACTCAGTTCACGTATATCAAACTTTTACAGCAGTTAATTCTATCTATTATATCAAGTGTATTTGTGCATTTTTATGACTGGCTAACCACTTGGAGATTGCTCATGTGAAAAAGAGCAACAGAGAAGACTTAGTGAGCAAGAACCACATCCTTCAAAATCAGCTTCAGATGTTCTTTGCCATCAACTGGATCCTTGAAGTTTGCTCAAAGCAGTGCAAGTAGTAAGAAATCTTGGGTGTGTTGCAACACTTGTATAACATTTTAATACATCATTTTACAAATTTTTGAAAATTAGATTAATGTTAAAATAAGCTGCATTTGAAGGTATAATTATTGTTTTAATTGAATAATATTCCTTATATTATAAAACATGGATTTTACACACATTGTGCATGATGTGAGTGCTCATGTTAGTTTAAAAACCACTAAATGCAGTGCTTACTTATGTCCTGCAGAGGGCAATATAGGTTAGAATAACTATTAGTTTATGGCACCACAGTTTCTAAAATGGCTGCATTTCGTAAAGATGTAATAAGCTAAAAGATCCTAAAAAAAGTGCAATCAGATGTAAGCTTTTAGATTGTCAGATTGCCAGCAGAGCTAAGAACAAGGTTGCATCGACTTGTGGTTGCACAGTTGAGCATCTGTAACCAGTATATGACAGAGCACATCCAAAGACCAGGCAGCTTAGACAGAGAGTTACAATCCTGGATGAGATGAACAGAAGTTACTGACATTACCAGTCTTTATTAGTTAAGAATGCCTTAGATTAATCTAAAGGAAATACTACACCGTAAAATGTACTATAGTTCTATATTTAATAAAAACAAAAATACTTACACTTAAAATCTACACTTTATCTATCCATATATATATTGAGTCTGTAATATATTTACTTTATAATACAAGTTATAATCAGAATTACATAGGTAATAATATAAAGTCTATCAAACATGGAAGCTTTAAAAAAATTAAGACATAAAAAGGCTTTTGGCCTGATTGCAAGCAGTGTTTACAACAGTAGGTTTGGTAATTGTGTGTTTGTGTGTGTGTTCAGCAGGTGCACTGATTTACAGGGTGTTGAAGGTGTAGGAGCAACAGAAGGGAAACAGGATGCTGAGGGGGATGTGAGAGACCTGTGGGTGGGTGGGGGGGGTGAATATTACAGAGCTGTCTCTTTCAGGTCATTGAGGTTTGGTAAGCGAGATCTGGACGGCCGTCCAAAGCCGTGCCCGTTCTGGCCTCCTTTGATGCCCATTTGCTCTGGGTAGGGGTTGCCCTCTGGGCGGCCCATGGCGGACGGGTGCCAGCCAGACTCCAGCTGTCCAGGCAGCGGGTACCCTGTCTGTCGGCTCTTAAGCTGGGGCGTGCTTACCCCTGTGTGACCCCGGCTTTCGTTGAAAACACCTTGAGCGGACGCTGAATTAGGCAGCGGCTGGTAGCGCATGTCGGAGGACGCCGTCTGGTTGGAGGATGAGGAGGAGAGGTGCAGGAGCTTGCGCAATGACTTCAATGGCTGACTCTGAAAGACACATGACACATTTCAAATAATCTGCATCACGAAATCAAACATTTCCGAAGCAGGTTTTTCTTTGGTGACTCACTGGGGAGTGTGAATCGGACAGTTTCTCAGGCGGCCAGTCCTTGTCCCTATCACGGTCTCGCTCTTGGTTCCGGTCTCTGCTCTTGTCGCGAGACCTGTGGCGACTGCTCTGATGACCTGATGACCTTGAGGACTTCTGGATGACTGTGTCGATACCTTCGCTTGGAGCCTATCACACAGAAAATAAATGTATAATCCAACCATATCTCATTCAGAAAAGACATTTGACGCCTTCATGCCATCCTTGACGCACGTTATTATCAATATTAGTGAAGTTAGTTTTGGAAATAGACATTAGTGTTGATTAGTTTCAAGTGCAGTTAATTAAAAAAACTAAATAAAACAAAATAAAACAAGATTGCATGCATCTGGAACAAATCCCTAAGCAGTTCCTGAGGAGGAGACGAGACAAGTCACACTTTCAAACGATCTTCACAAAACAGAAATTATTTTCCAGCAGCTCCGACTGTCTCCTGGCCAGATTGTGTTTATTTGTGCTCTCTAACGCCCCCCCTCTCACCCCTCCTTCTCCCAGCATCTGAACAAACTGTCACTTATAAATAGAAACATGAATGGAGTCTCATACACCCGTTTCATACTGAACCATTACTCCCACAGCTTAACACGTCAAAATGTGGTGGCCTTTATAATTAGGAACTATTCTTGCTCCCCTCTTTCATCTATACTCTGTAATCAACACATAGGCTTAAATACACTTTTAGTAGTTCATCAAATGCTTTGGTGGGATGTTGGTGAGCTGCAAACCTTATATGCGTATATATGCTTGTATGACAAAGCCTCTCGCTCATCCTCAGCTCATGCAGCTTGACCAGAGATGGGCTGTCGGGTTGTGGCTGATTTTTTTTTAATAAAAACTGATCCAAATCAGATGCCACCTGTCAGAGCCATCACTTTAACTGAAAAACTCCTTTCATTTAAAAGATCCAAGTCTAAAACATAAACTTTCCTTCTTGTAGATTTTGATCATTTTTCTTTTATGAGTTGCACTACATTTGTCTCTGTGTAAAGGGTTCTGACTGGGTAGTAGTTGTTTTTTTTTATCAGACACAACTCTATTGTTAGAAAACAAAGCAAGCAAACAGGCTAAAAATGAACCAATAAGGTTAATGTGCTGATTAATGATGGAAATGCATGCAATGTTTGTGTGACATGGAGGTAGGAGGTGATATTGTAAAACAAACATGTACCATGGGAGAGGACACTACAGGGAGGACTCTCACTGAGGATCTATGTTTTATGTTATTCTTTGGACTAAACAGAGGGAAAAGACATTTCTTGATGACAGGGGGTCTTCCATCAAGGACTTCCATCTGTAATATAAACGCACATGACTGGTGGCACAGGTAAGCATGATGCACATGAAAACAACAACAAATGGTTTCTGTAAAAGGTGCCAATGAGGCAAATAATACCGAGATCCAGCAAGTAGACAGACAACAAAGAAGGTATTGATGCAGTAAACTCTGCATCCAGAGCAGGCCGTTTGTCCGCAGATGTACTTTGCAGAAAACTTACCATTTGGGATTTTTTCTTTTTCTTTTTTATTGCTCTGAAGAAACCCTGCTTCTCCTTTTCTTTGGATGGCTCGGATGCATTCAAGACTACAGTATCTGGACCATTCCTGAAAATAAAGGAAAAAGGACTGAAACATGATATTTTAGAGACTTGACGATGTGTGTCAAACCCACCGTGTTTGTCTGGCCAGCGTGCAACTACATTTGACAGCAATGTTTCAACCACAGCAACAAACAGTGATCTAATTAGTGCTGCTGTCATGTTGTCAAGGATTAGAAAAATATTGCTTTGGCAAACAGAAGAAAGTATTTTTGGTTGTGTTTATGTGATATAATTACCAGGGGTCAAATGCAGGCTGACGTTTGGAGTGATTTGTCAAACTGCTGCCATCCCCAGACAAGCCAGAGCCCCGGCTCTGACCCCTGCTGTCGTGGAAGGAGTTGTCTGGCCGGGGTGAAGGAACTGTTCAACGAACACAATAAACATAGTCAATCTCTTTTATATGCAGCCATGTTAGAGAAGGCCTGACTAATGTTTTGATGGATAAAATTAAGAAAAACAAAATACAACAAATTCCTAAAATATAGAAAAGAAGAATGTGGATGAATCCTGCATATTGTGTAGTAATTTGCAGCTGTCAATTAAAAAGGTACTACGTGTAGAATTCAGGGTCTATGGCTGTGGCGGCCCATTCACTGTGACGTCAAAACGATATAAAAGCAGACTGACCACACCAATATCACCAAATATCTGAATCACTGAAACTATGGTTGAAAATTTATTTACTTTTTAACCTCACACTCACTGCCTGGGGATATACATAGAAAATGATATGTCAAAATTATATGTGTCATAAATAATTTTGATTTAATATTCTAGTTTTATGATGAATTATAATAATAATAAATCCTTTTTGTTGATATACATAAAACACAAACAGTGAATACAGAAAACGTGTGTGCTTGGTTGATGTTATTGCAGCAGAAAAAACAACAGCTCTGGCATTGTAGATGTTGTTCAGGGGCCTTAAAATTAAATATGTTGGATATCCAAATATATTTGCCTCTGAAATACATCTTGTGTCACCTATTACATCCTCTATTTACATGTTAATTTTAGCAAATATACAACTGCTCTATCTAACAAAGAAGAATTAGAGGTAGCATTGTAACCATGAATGCACACAATTAAAATAAGTAAATATTCAAGCTGACATGTTATTATTTTAACTGGCTCTTATTTGTAGAAAAAATGGGTTCAAAGTTTATTTTTCAATACAAAAGAGTGCATGCCATCAAAAAGAAAAAAACCTCAATATTAGCCATTTGTGGTATGCTTCTAAACGAGTAACTTCTATTATTATATTATTACATACTAAGAAAACTACAGTTTCTTGCTCTGTACATAAAAATTTACAACTTTGAGCTAAGCGAGCACAATGACTGTAAAATGAACGTGTCTGCTAGCTTAGCTTACAGTATGACTGCTAGTTTAGCTAAGCTAACATGGTAACTGCTAGTTTAGCTAAGCTAATAGTATGACTGCTAGTTTAGCTAAGCTAATAGTATGACTGCTAGTTTAGCTAAGCTAACATGGTAATTGCTAGTTTAGCTAAGC
>JAOXYM010000015.1:25564317-25576690 GCA_028567055.1 Leptatherina wallacei | reverse complement strand
ATCTATCTATCTATCTATCTATCTATCTATCTATCTATCTATCTATCTATCTATCTATCTATCTATCTATCTAGATATTTTGCAAAAAAAGTCACTGTTGCATATAAAGTGGATAAAGATCTTTAAGATGGTGTTACCTGAACACAACTGGTCACATCTGAATGTAAAGACACGTTAACGAATGCATCTAAACAACAGGGAGATAGTCACAAGATTATACAACCTATAGTGTTCACCGCTGACCTGCTGGGGGTGTTGTTGTCTCCATGGTGAGGCTTTCTCTTGGAGGAGCGTACAGGTGTGGGGGTGGGTGGGCCCGGCCGCTCCACCAGCCGCAGGGTCTGGAAGGTGTGGTGGTTCAGGCACTGCTCTGTGAGGAAGCGCTCCGTCGGGTTCAGTAATAGGAGGTTCTGAGGCGCGAACACAGAGAAAGAACCTGTGAGTTCTCGAGACACCCCGAACATCCGGACCTCCCAAACAAACCGAAACAGTCATGCTCCTGTGAGTCATCGTCATTATCATGAAAGTCAGCCTGCTGCTGCGTTTAACAGCGTCTTACAGTCACTGAAACAAGCCGAACGATGATGTGAAATATGATTCGTGACATTTGCTTTTTCTCTTCCTCGAATAAATACGTTCATTAATCTGTCCACTAAAAAACCTCCATCGGCTGCTACTTGTTTAATCTCTTTGGGTCATCAGAAGCCAAAAATGTGACTCTTTTCATGCCGTATTGCTTTGGAAAAGCAGTTAGCAAACATATTTGGTTAAATTAACTCCTGATAACGTCTCAAGAATGAAGAAGAGTGATGCTCGTCGTCTCTGAAGTCAGTCCTGGTATGACATTATGTTAAGAGTGAGTCATTATCTGCAGGGAAAAGCACAAGTGCACAAGCACAGCCCACATTCTTGACACAGAGCTCCTGTTTACAGTGCAGACACAGCAATAACAGCAGAGCTGAAGCCGAGGATGTGAACCTGGAGATGTCGAAGGCATCGTGCAGTCACGATGTAAACACAATGAGAACGGCACATTGTGTACCACGGGGGATCCTCAATCCTTGTGTCCTGCAGGTTTTAGACGTTTCCCTGACTCAAATCAGTGGGTAATTAGCATCTGCACAAGTCTGAATTAGATGTGTTGCAGCAGGGAAACTTCTAAAACCTGCAGGACACCAGCCCTCGAAGAACCAGGACTGAGGATCCCTGATCTAGCGATTCTTACCTTCAGCAGGTCCAGCAGGCCTCCACCGATGATTCCCAGGTACCTTCGCTCCAATGTCTGGGGGTGGTTCACAGCAGGAAACTAAAGCAACAATAGACAATGATACCATTAGGATTGTCCATGACGCTACTGAATAAATAATCAATATTTTTAGCCATTGCATCCCCAAAATGAAATGAGTACATCTCTGCAACCACAAGGTCTGTTTGAATGCTTTTGGAGGCACAGTAAAGAGAGATTTGCTCAGATGTGTAGATATCAGTATATGTGTTACTGGTGAATAATAAATGAAGATGGCACAAATGAAAAAAGCTTCAGTTTTGCCTTTAAAAAACACTTTCAGGATGAATATGAATATGTCGTTGGGATGATGCGGCTGTAGGTCTACATCTCTATGAGATCATAGTACAATATGTGAACTTCATCCCTGCAAACACCAGCTCTGATAAAGTAAAGCAGAACAAAACTAGAGGTTTTAGTACAGAAGGTTCAGGCGAGGTCTCCCACATGGCCATCTGTTCCCTAACTGGGGAACCTCATGTTTCAAAAGGTTGAGCAAAAATCAACGATCTTGGCTGTTTTCCTCTTGCTATAGAAGATACGGGATTAAATGTAATAAATTCACTACTCACACAATTCATTAGAAAAGCTGTGGATAACCTGAACGGCTACTTAGCAACACAAGCAGAGAAGTTACTTAAATGTAATGGAGGAAGTTGAAAGAGTCAATAAATGTTTATAAAAGACCCAGTTCAGGATATTTGTCCACAGCTCAGTCGCCTGGTTTTGTTGTCATTTTAAGTTTTACTTGCAGAGAGAAGAGCTGTCCCAGTCTATGGGTTTTGGTTCAGTTCTTGGGTTTGTGTTTCATGGGTTATTCTGTCCGGGTTGAGTCTTTGTCCATCTTGTTTCCTGCTTCATGTTGTAGAGGTTTTCCCCGTGTACTCAGTTAGGTTTACTTCCTGTTTGTGACACACCTGGTCTTCTTTGCTGACTCCAACATGCCATTTTCTCCCTCTGTGTAAATACTCAGTGTCCTTTGTTCATTGTTTGTTCCTTGTCACTACAAGTCCTGTACTGGTTTTCCCCCCTGTTAGCTTTGGTCAGTCAGTCAGTCTTATGGTAATTTCTGATTTACTTTATCGACCTGCCTTTGCAGGATATTTTTGTTATCTTCAACCTCCAAAGACCTGAGCTTTGGTCCGGCCGGTTTGTGTACAACAGGTTCCAGTTACACAGAATTAAGTATTGTGGTGCAGAAAACCAGAAAGGAGTTTAAAATAAAGTTCTTAGTTGAGTCCTTAGACTCCTGCCCATGAGGTTCTCTTCCTTACATGCTGTAACTTGAGCAGGATTATTAAACCCGAGTCTCGACTCCTGGGTTTTTAGGACTAATTTGTATTTTTTTTTCTTTACAGTCAGTCTGTTTTTGTAAAGGCACCAACCGGAGATGCTGCACAGCACATTGACATGCAACACTTTCTTGCAACCTAATTTGTGACTTGCAGTGTAAAAATAAGGAAAGTGCATAATCATACGTAATCATAATGGAAGTCATTCAGTAAACAGTTTTGTCCATTAATCCACACAGTGTTGGCAAACCTTAACAGGTGAAGGGTTTTGTTAATAAAAAACAAAACAAAAACAAGTGATAACGTCCCGTTTATATAGAAGCAAAAGTGCTTCTCCAATTCTTTCGATCCTTGACACATGTCGAGGATTTTACTTCTTATGATCTGAAAATAGAGCGAGTGCCTTTTTGGCGAGCTCTCAGTGGGCCGTCGTAGGTCTTTTAGTGGGAAATGGCTCCTGTCTGACCACTCTCCCATCACATCCTGATTGGCATTGAGTACCAGCTTTTCAGTACATGTCTGAACAAAGTTCTTCGTCCTTGATCCCTCGGTTAGACTCGACAGGCAGATCTAAGAAGTCTATTAGTGAATCTTGACGGGTACAGCTCATTGAGGCTCTTTAATGCTACAGCAATGCTCTGGTATGCTTTCCTAGATCCGTGCCTTGATCTGATCTTGTCTCACAGATTTATATACATTCATCTTGACCCGATGACTTGATTTTACCTCCCATCGTCTGTGCGGCCTCATGTAGGCAGGTTGGTGCTGTCCTGATTATGTCAGATTAATTCAGCTGGGATCAGAAGCAACTTGCGAAGGCATCTCGAGGACCATTGATAAGAAAAGACTGCAACTGGAAAAGACTCATTTCAAAGATAACAAAATATAAATCCTCTCTTAAAAATACAGCTCTTATGAAAATAAGAGCAGGCTGGGTGGAGGAGCTGGGAGCTGAAATAGATGAGGATATCAGGAACAGTGCCTTACAGAGAATGAACCTCTTCTGCAAAATTAATTATACAATTTAAAGTCTTGCATAGAGCCCATTTTACAAAAGTGCATCCTCATTTAGATGCAAATTTTGACCGATGATGAAATAGCTGTGCCAATCTAACCCACACGCTCTGGTCACGCCCTGGTAAATTGGTCCTTAACCAATGATTGGTCTTCATTTCTAACCTAATGCAGTAGCAGCAATTGTTGGTGTCGCAGGCCAAAATCATTTCACAATAATGAAACAGAAATAAAAATATATTTGCTTTTGAAACACTAATTGCACAAAAAAAAACAAAAAAAAAACTAAAACCACTAATTGCACAAAGAAGAATACTAATCCATTGAAAATCAACAAACCCCCCAAAAGCATCTTTGTGGCAAACTGATTTGATTCAGCTCATACAGTTAAAAAATAAATCAATCCCTCAGGAGGTCTAGAGATAAATCCTTTCACTGTCTGTGGCCCAATCTTGGAATATGTATCTAATTTAAACCCTTGCCTGAAGCCCCTTCACAGCACCATCTTTCAGCTGGCAGTTCAGAAAACATCTCAGTCTGCTGCATTTCACTGATTCCTCTCTCCTTTCTTATCTATTCATTTTTTTAGTTCACCTTCTTAATCAATTTATCTATATATAATAAGGCTGTCAGAAAAAACCTGCGTGATTTATGTAATTAATTGCATTGACATTTTTAACTCATGCGCAGTACGACAGCCCCAGATAGTCATCTCTCTGACGGCGGTGAACATGAAGGTGTTTAGAAGCAGGATGGAACAAGATGAGCCGGCTGGCCCGATGGGATGGATATGAGTATGAAAAGAACATTGATGGAACATCCAACAAAAAGGGATTTCCACAATCTGAAAGAAGGAGTTTCACTTTCACCAAAGCCGTTTAAGCCATGAGAGCATACAAGAGAGGTAGAGAGGGACGAGTCATGGTGGGGAGCATCTCAGGTAGAGGTTCATATTGACAGACGTCAACAACTCGTCCAACCCTGACCCAGGAGCGGCTTTCAGAAAGTTTAGAAAAGAGGAGGAAGAAACGAGGTACAAGTGTAGAGGTGTATGGTTTCATCTAACATCACAAATGCTGTTAAGGCTAGAGAATCTGGAATAAAGCAGAGTTTCCACATGATGATGCTGGAGATCATGGCTCACAGTTTTGTCAACCCATCTTTTCACCGCGTCGTTGCGCAGACCGTGTTTCCACCAGTCGAATATAACTTTGCCTGTCACATGACCAACACACACAAACCATTGGCGTCATAGCAACACAAACAAACTCTTCATAGCAGACAGGGAATGCACAAGCAAGCGATCAGAGCAGCAGTCTGTGATGTGATGCTGAGTGTGAGGAGGATGAACACCTCCGGCCTCAGAGGCCAAGCATGTTTGGAGAATAAAGTGGTTTTTGGTGGATTCTGTTCACCGCTGTGACGAGACACCTACACAACCAGAATCAGCTTTCTGTTGAATGACATGGTAAAATACTAATATATATATATATATTTATCTCTGGCTCTGGTTAACATTTTGTCCACTACTTACTAATCAGGCTTATAGATATTGTAATGGTTCCAATGTTTTGGGTTATTGTGTTGGTGTTGACAGTGGGGTTTGGGTGTTCTGGGGATGTAGGAGGAGAGAACGGGTGTAAGGGGCGGAAGTGGAGAGAGACGGAGACGGAAATGGGGAGCGTGAGTTGCGGCTGTAACAGTGACTCTGTGTGTTTAAGGTTCAATAAATACCTGAAAGTGAGTTAAGTGGTCTCCTAGTGTCTGCCCTGCGGCAGCGGGTCATTACAATATGTTGGTTAGTATTACTGTAACATACAGGCATAACTTTGAGTCTCTACATATGATTTACCAGTAATATGGCTTTGTTGATGTATTCTGTGCTTATGTTTCTCAGTGTATTGTTTTTTTTTTAAATTTGAAATCTTTTTATATATTTTTCCCCTTCCTGCTTCTCTGGTAGAGCTTCTGTGGTTTAGGTGTTTACCCTCTTTATGTTTGTTAGTTTTTTTCCCTTCAGGTTTAAGTTAAAACAAAGGGAATTCTGACACAAGCATATTACAAGCGCTGTCCTTTGAGACCTGTTTTGACTCGCGTTGTTTTCTGCTGTTGCTAAATTTCAATCACATGCCGCGGAGCCTTTTCAAAATACCTACGCAGGGTGTGGACAGTGTGACCGCTTCTCACATCCAGAAGCTGTTCTTTTTACATCACCCATTTCCAAGTGTTACAGAAAGCACCCCGTAGGTGGACAAGCGTGATTAAACAGCCATCAAACATCCTGCATTTCTGACTGGATTCTCTTTACATAAACACAAAGCGTGCTTGCATCAAACTCTTTTCTCATCCCGTTAACATGGGAGCAGATGTGCATCAGTTAACAGGCTGTTTAAATCAAAACAAGCAGAGAAATACGGTGGAGGTAGGGATTTTTATTGAGCGGGTGCTAATAATAGCAGGTGCGTAATGTCCAACGTTTGCCTGTTTTACTGCAGAGACCTTTTCACTGGAGAAAAAACAACTTGTGTATTTCTGAGCTTAATTAGGCTCCACGCTACCAAAAATCTCCAAACGACGCCGGGGGGATTTCACTGTCAGAGGATTGGTTGTTGGCAGGGGAAGGGAAGGAAAAAGGACGACCCAGGTCTGATCTACCAGCAGCCTGCCACAGAAGACTTATCACAGCCTTCCTTCACAGTGCACACAGGATACATGATACACGATGAGTCATTGTGATCCAATCAGTCACGGCACGGCGAACTCAGCCAAAAAAAAAAAAATAAGAGTGTAGAAACATCGCAGGGAGTGAAAATAAATAAGGGAAGAAGAGAAAAAGGAGGAGGCAGAAAGAGGAATGAGGAGATTAAATGGGAGAGTGATGGGGAAGAGAAGCAGTAACAACACGGAGGGATGGCTCGGCCTGACGTTACCCTCAGCCCGTGGAAGCGGGGGTTGTTATAGAAGAGCTTCATCTGCTCTGGTGGCAGAGGTCCCAACACTTTCTGGATGGTGAAGAGCTGGTCGATCTCACTCTCTCCCGGGAACAGCGGCTGCCCGTCACTCAGCTCTCCTAAGATGCATCCCACTGACCACATGTCCACCGCCTTCCCGTACGGAGCCCTGCCACCACAGATTTAACGGGTTGGTAATGAAAGCCAGACATAAAAATAGTTCCTAAAACAATGTGTCAGTGCGATCACTCGATTCCCCAAACAGAGCTTAAAAGAATGATCAAAATAGTGTAAAATACCCAAGCAGGAGCTCTGGAGAGCGGTACCATCTAGTGGCCACATACTCGGTGTAATTGGCATCAGTTCCTTCAGAGAGATTACGTGCAAAGCCTGGCAAAAGAAGACAGAGCGAGCGATGTTGTTTAATGGCGAGCTTTTTGATATGCTTAGAAACCTAAAATTGATTTCAGCTGGGCTTCGCTCATTGTGCCGCAAAGTAGGTGCGTTAGGGTAAAAGCTGTACCGATGTAGCAGATTTACCCTGATGCTGATGAGGGGGAACTCGTACTGCTACGATAACTCTACTGTAATCATGTTACAACTGGAAGGCGTTTAAGCATCATTAGGTAATGCGGAAAAATTAAATCATAATCCTGAAGCTACTTTAGAGAATTAGCTGTTGATGTTTGGTGAAAAGCTCAATGCTACTCTCATTTATCTGTCTATTACATAACAAAATACGGTCAGGAGGTTGTTAGTTTAGTGAGAAAAAGTCCAAAAATACGACTTTTAAAGCTCACGATTGACAGGAAATATTTTCCTTGGTTTAATCAGAAGCAACACTTGTAGTTGTAAATAAGCAATAATTAAACTTCCTGCATGACATCTCATTTAATGACATTAGTCACAATAGTTTCAGCTAATTTCTGCATATTAACCTGTTTTTATTTAATTTCTTTTTATCTTATCGATTTACTTATTTGTTTTTATCCATTCTAGTGTATGTATGTACGTTTCTATCATCAATATATTCATTATTTATTTATTCATATTATTTTATTTAATATATAATAGTAGTACACACTTTTAATACAGAAACAAAGAGTAATATGGGTTAGTTTTGTTTCGTATTTGTTATTAAGTGTGAACTTCTATTTCTTGTTTTTCTTTTGTTTTATGTTGTTTTTAAAAATTTTATTTAATTTTATTCCAGTCTTTATCTTTTTGATATTTTTTCCCAGATTTTTTAAATGTATTTATTTTCTATTCTACAGTCATTTAGCGGACGCTTTTGTCCAAAGCGACTTACAACTCACAATTTTGTTCTTATGTAATTGTAAATATATTAACGCGTTAAGTATTTAACAGTACGTAGAAAATAAAAAGCTCTTGTTAGGTCATTTTAAATTATTCAGATGTAGCTACACAGCAAAGTTAACGGTAAATTCCTGTGAATGATGATTTTCTTTTTCTTTATAGAGCTGTGACACACTTTAATCTCCCAGACTGCAGACAGTACTACACTGTTCAAAGACTAAAAGATGTTTCAAAGAAAAAGATTTTAAAAAAAAGTCATGAAGGAAGTCCCGTACTTGCCCAAGACAATAGTTTGGTGAATAATATAAAAAAAAAACTAAACATTTCAGCTTCTGATGTAATCAAATTAAACACAAGACCAAATAAACCGACAAAAAGAGAAAAAACAAGATACTGAATGTTAATTCAAGTTCGGAAGGCAATAAATAAAAATAAATTTATTTAGTCAATCAATGAATGAATAAACAGAGATGGATAATGAATAATTAAATAAAATAAATAGATAAATAAGCAATCTAAAAAATAAACAATCGATTAATTAATTCATTAATGAAGGAGCAAATCTGCCCTGAAAAATGAACACAAAGAAATCCCTTTATATTTATATATATATATATATATATAATTATATTTGACCTTTCGTTTAATCTATCATCCACTTTCTTTGATATTTAAACTCTGTCGTGTTTTTCCTTCGAGCTTTCGCTCAGAGTCAGCTGGACTGGATCATGAGGTGTCTGTTTCCTCTCCTGTTGCTTCAGATTACATCATTTATTGTTTATTTCAACTTAAACATCCATTAAAAGCTGTTTCTGAATAAATTTTAGATGAGAATCAGCATAGTTGCCAAATGTTCGCTCAAACAAAGATAAAATAAGAAATAAGAGGGTTTGTAAAAACTATTGAAGACACATTGTGCTACACTTCTGATGTGACCCAGTACAACCCAGTAAGCATGTCCATAAGGGTTATATTTGGGCCCACACAAACATGCTGGCTGGGCAAATCCAGACTTTTATCATTCCTTTTAAAAATGCAGACTTATGTCAATGCAGTCGAGTCAAATTGGTCATTTCTCAAAGCTGCTCGGCCTCTTCAGCAACCAAAACAACACATGATGAAAATGACTGTGCGGGGAGACACGGCCCTGAATGTAAACCTTTGCAGCAGAGTCTGTTTGGCCTGTTTGTGCTCTGACACAGAGCAAACAGTCTCTCACTCCAGATTGCCTGCATGATGTTGGCGATGCCATGTTTTACGTTTCCCTCTGCTTGTTGTGGCGCCACGGACTGAATCAAAGCACGATCAGACACTTGTTTCCCAACATGTTTCATTAATTGAGATGAGAAGAATGCGCCGCAGCTGGCTGGGAAGCAGCAGAGAGGGATGCACGCAGAGCTTTAGATAACCACATGAACCTGCCGGTTGCACTCATGAAGCATCGGTTTGAGCCAAATATAGCATCTGTTGAAAATGCTCCTTTTACATCACAGATCTGAGTGTTTGGCCACCTTTCTTCCAGGTCTGAGAGCTTGAGGATTTAATTGAGGTGCTCACCGAAGTCGCAAAGCTTGAGGACGTCATCGGAACTGATGAGGAGATTTTCTGGCTTTATGTCTGAGGAGGAAGAACACAGATGGGGAGTAAAGCTGGCCGAGGGGCAGCTTCATTACATCATCGCTTGCATGAATTTCTGCCTCCACACGTTCACCTCATTGAGATGACTACATGAATGATTTATCTTTTTTAAAAAATAGCAACAAAAAAAAGAAAAAAAAATCTGAGGGAAGGACTTCTATCAGGAAAAATGCACAGATTGTAAAGAAAAACTAGACCCCCTCCTTCACCAAACAGTGTCATGTGTGTGCCTGGGGATCCTGCAGGCCGTTTGGATGCCTGCTATGTTGCTTTTACAACGCCAAAAGCTCACATGGGCCATCTGGTTCCTTGATCTGCTGCCTGTGATTCACCTAAAACTTTTCTTGTGAACAACATAAAGGTTTGTTACAATCCATCAGGCCACCTTAAAAATCTGCATTACCATAATGGAAAAAAAATTGGGCTTATTTTTTTATTTTAGACTCTTGAAATAAACAGTACTAGACTGAGCTGCCCTCTTATTTCTGCTTGATTGTGATTTCTTCTCTGCCCCACTATCATTGTTTCACTCTGTGTTTTTAATCATGTTTAACACATAAAGAAAAAGACAGAAAAAAGAAAAACATAGATATTACCTCTGTGGACAATGTCATGCTTGTGGCACCAGTGAATAGCTTTGATTAACTGGAAGATGTAGCTGCGTGCTTTTTCAGTCGTCACACCGGTGGGTAACTCCTCCAGCAGCTCCAGCATATTCTAAAAGAGAGCAAAAATAAAAATGAAATTAATTCAGTTATGGAATATTCAACTAAATAGAATAAGATAAAATACAATGAAATTAAGTCAAATTAAATCTAATAAAAAATCTAATAAAATTTAATAAAATAAAATAAGATTAAATTTAAAAGATTAAATAAAAATGAAGTAAAATAAATGAAATAAAACAAATAAGATAAACTAAAATAAAACAAATAAAATAAAATAAACCAAACTAAAATAAAATAAAATAAATCAATGAAATAAAATAAAATAAAATAAAATTGATTAAAATCAAATAGAAAAAATTTGAAAAATGAAATAAAATAAAACAAAATACAAAATCAAATAAAATCTCATTTAATCTAAAAAATAAAATAAGATGAATGAAATGAAATAAAATAAATATCCCAGTCCTTTAAAAAGACCCTCTGTGTAGATGATGCTTACCTTTTCGACATACTCAAAAACAAGGTATAGCTTCCCTCTTCTGCGGAAGGCCTCCTTCAGCTCCACAATATTCTCTTGCTTGAGTGTGCGGAGCATCTTAAGCTCCCGAAGGGTTGTTTCTTTAACCTCTTCATTTTCTGACAAGACAGAGAGACAGAAGAGAGAGAAAAATCATGATGACACAGAGCTTCTTCGTGGTGATGAATACGGGATGCAGGCCAGCAGAAACAAAGAAGGTAGATCACTTGACAATAAATACCATAAGTGTCCCCTCATGAGGACAAGAACCTTCTTACCTTCACTGTCCTTGAATTTCTTAATGGCCACAATTTCATTGGTCTCCTGCAAGAAAAGCAAACAGCAGTCTGTGAGAAATGAGTCCTGCTTTTTACAGCTTCTGACATAAATCACGGTAATGGAAAAAGTCACAAAGATTGCTGAAGGCGTGCAGCATAAGAACAGCCTCACTATTGCTGCTTTCACTGCTGCTTTTTAGAAAGATAAAGTATTGAGTAAAAGTTACCATTGGCAGTTCTTAATATAGTGTTGGGGGTTGTTTGAGGATAACTAATACATATATTTGCCACCTTTTGGCTTTTCCTTTTGAATCATTGTCATGTTTTTACCTTTTCAGGCGGTTTCTTTTAACATTTGGGAGTAAACACATTTGTAAATTGCCTAAAAATGTATCATTACATTAGAGCTGGGAGTCAGGCTTTAAAATCCTAGTGACAAAAAAATAAATTGATGATCTCTGGCATGCACAAATAAATGATTCACTTAAAAAGTGAATGGCTCAGGAAGCAGAAAACTTGGATAAGTTTATTATTGTGGGGGGGGGGAATAATCCTCGTCAGCTGTTTAAAAGGTTTGACCGACTTCTCGAGTCTTTTCTTGTTGTTGCTTTACAAAGTTCTCTGTCAGAGATGCACAACCACCACCAGCCCTGTTTCTCCACATGTCCTACTTAGGCCTGGTATTTCTGCCTGTGGCTCAGAGCTGTGCTCCAGTTCACCCCCCACCCCTCCAACCCTCCTCACCAAGCCAAAGGCAACATCGCACCACTCCAACATGGATCACAGCAAACAGTGAACTCCCCTCCCAGAGATATGTCACAGATCAGGGTCAAACCTTCATATGCATCACTGTACTGTATTTATGCAAGAGAGCCTGAGCAAAGTATTGCCACGATAACATGTTTTATGTCTCGTCTTTGACCACTCGAGGACAAAATAAGACTTGATCAGTACAAGATTTCAGGATCAGAATAAATGTATATCTGCAGGACTGCATCGTGGTAATCTGAACAGATAGTGATGGACATCCTCAGTGATACTACTAATACTATACTAAGCCATATAAAATCCTGATAATAAAGAATGTGTCAGAGAACATTTAACTGTAATGATGCCCCAAAAAGCCTTTAACATTAAATACCTCGATATAGCTATTACAAATCTATAATCCATATCATTTACATACTAAGTAAAAAAGTGAGCAAAATTAGATATTTACTTTCAGAACTCAGTGTTCGTCTACTTTCTGACTACAGGATTCTTCAATATGTTGCACAACATGAACTTTCTGGGTAAGTGAATGGAAAACTACGAAATCCTCATAAACTCTGTTAATGCTAGATAGATAGATAGATAGATAGATAGATAGATAGATAGATAGATAGATAGATAGATAGATAGATAGATAGATAG
>JAOXYM010000015.1:25527535-25548073 GCA_028567055.1 Leptatherina wallacei | reverse complement strand
GCCTATCCCAGCAATTATCAGGCGAGAGGCAGGGTACACCCTGGACAGGTCGCCAGTCCATCACAGGGCCACACAGAAAGATAGACATATATAATATAATATATTCAATAATATATCATAATAAAATATTAGTAATATATTATAATAATATATCATTATATCAAAAGATTAAAATGATTAAAACAGCTTTTTAATTTATTCATTTGAAAGGCATTTTATATTTTAAGAATGTGATCACCTTTAAAGGCCCACTATATAACTCATGCTATTTTCTCAGTGACACGCCCCCTATCTACGGCTAATTCAGCATCCATCTTGGATCCTACCTGTACTGTGAGCTCTCTCCAGACAGTAAAAAACAGTCTTTTCTCATCTCTTGTCTTATCTCTTGCTCTTCTTTGGCTCTCCTTGGTTTCCTCTCTTCCTCCGATAATGTCCTCAAACGTTTCTTTGCTGAATCCGCCCACGTGTGTTCAAAACAACCGGTTTGTTTACATTTGCATGCTAGCGTGTAACGCATGCGCAAAGCGAAACTTAGCAGGCGGCGTCCCGGATGTAAAAGTTCTACAGTTTTTCAGCCAGCGGGGCTGCTGGGCCTCAACGGCTCTAGAAATGCACATCATAGATGTCACTGTGCCATCAGATGAGTCCGGGAAGAGGAATTTTAAGGTGTAATAGTGGGCCTTTAACCTTTAAGCTAAATTAATTATGACCGACTTAAAATCCTTGTTTTATTTGATGGCCTTCCGGCCCTGATATTTGGCCTTTGTGCCTTTAAAAAGTTGACAACACCAAAGGCCAAGTGGCCTTGCCCCTTAAATGACGAAATTCCTGGTGTTATCCTTTCGGTCTGGGCATCACATCTGTGATGTAACAAACTCAGAATAGACTTAGAACAAGCTTATCCCATCTATCAAACATGGTCGTGGTGGTATGACAGTCTGAGTGTATTTTATACCAACTGGGTCAGGACAGCTTATTATTATTGATGGTGAAATTAATTCTTAATCATACCAGTAAATTATGAAGGGAAATATTAGGAAATCTGTACATGAACCGAACCTAAAAGGAAACCGGGTCACACAGCAACACACTGACTCAAATGCAGACACAAGTTATTCCACCAAATAATCAGTAAAAAAGAACAAAGTGAACGTTCAGGGAAAGGCGCATTGAAAACAGTCCTAAGCCAAGTGCAAATGATTTTGTTACATGAAGTTATGTGAGAAAGCGCTTCAACCTCACAGAGTTTAAGCTGTTCTGTGCAGAAAAATAAGCTAAGATTTCTATGCAGCACTGATCCATAATAACTGGAAATGTCCAGTTGCAGTTTCCCAGGTCAGTTTCAAATACTAAAATACTTGCATACTTTTCTTACTAACAGATATCGATTGTCTAATAAGTGACTCAGTATAGAAATTCTGGTTTCTCTTTTTGATTACATTTAGTAGTCGTGTGAAAACCTGATATTTTTGGTCCTGTTCATTTCAAAGGTCACAAGCTTTAAAGCATCACTTTAGGCAGCTGAACTGCCAACAAATACACTCCCCGTCCTAAAAAAACTCACCGCTCGGATTTAACTAAGCAACTAAGAGCCTCCCATTGGATAATTGCATGGATGATTATGTTTCAGCTGGCAACACTAACTGATGCAATGAGTAGCTTCACATTTCTTAAACAACCATGTGGGAAGACACATCCTGTGGTCATGGAAAAGATGTTAGTCTGTTTCAGGAATCACAGATTATTGGCATCAAGCAAAGAAAACATCTAAGGAAACTCTGAAACTACTAAAACTGGGTTAAGAACTGTTCAATGCATTATTAAAAACTGGAAGGATAATGGAGAACCATCATTTTCCAGGAAGAAATGTAGTCAAAAACATCTTGAATGATGGTGATCAGTGATTACTTTAACATTTGGTGAAGTCAAATGGAAGAAAAACAACAGTAGAGCTCAGGGCTATGCTTAATACTGAAAGTATGAACATTTCCACACAAACAATGTGAAGGGAACTCAAGGGATTGGGACTGAACAGCTGTGGAGCCATAAGAAAACCAAGAATCAGTGAATGAGAAAAAGGCTTCAGTTTGCTAGGGAGAATAACGATTGGACTCTGGAGCAACGGAAGAAGGTCATGTGGTCTTTTTTGGAAGAAGGTCATGTGGTCTGATGAGTCCAGATTGATCCTGTTCCAGAGTGATGGGAGCATCAGGGTAAGAAGAGAGGAGGATGAAGTGATGCAGCCATCGTGACTAGTGCCTACTGTACAAGCCTGTGTGGGCAGTCTATGATCTGGGGTTGCTGAAGTTGGTCAGGTCTAAATAAATCTTGTGACATTGCAGAAGCTTCTCAAAGACAATGCCACAGCAAATGCTGCTGGAATCAAAGCTAAAGGAGGTCCAATGAAATATTAGAGTGTGTGACCTTTTTGTTTTTGGACAGGTAGTGTATATCTGGGCCGTAGCTCAGGAGGAAGAGCTGTCGTCTACCAACCAGAAAGTTGGTGGGTCGATTCCTGGCTTCCCCCGACGATACGCAAAAGTGTCCTTGGGCAAGATAATGAACCCCATGTTGCCTCCCAATGTGTATAACTGGGTATGAAAGTGTGGGATAGGTAAAAAGCACTCAATATAATAACAATAGAAGTGCTGTATGAGTGTGTGTGATTGGGTGAATGCGACATGTAGTGTAAAATATATACATGAATTTTACAAGCAACAAAAAACATCTTACCAATAGTTTAACAAGCTGAAATCTGCACTTTGTGTAGTGGTCTGATTCTCCCATTATCACTACAAGATGTAGGAGAAAAATGAATGCAACTCTGTACGGAAATAAATGCGACCATGCAGAAACTTATTGAAACAATGCCACAGTGAATGCTGCTGTAATCAAAGTTAAAGGATGACATCACAACTCTGACTGTGTCCCCTCCTTATGGCACAACCGGCCCAGCTGTCTCTCCTGTTTATATACACATCCTGTAGAGCAGATGTGGAGTCACACACTGTAATCTACCCGCTTTTTAAATAGATTCAGATTATTGTGGAGAAACTGGTGAGTATATGCATCCTATCTATATTTAAGCCACACATCTTCATCAAATCTAATCAGCCATGTTAAATGCATGTATTGTATAACCAAAATTCAAGGGGCGTGTCTCCGGCAAAATAAGCACGTTCTGTAAGGGGAGGCAGCTGCACTTCCATTTAAATGCAACCATTTCTCTGGCCAGTGCACTTCCCTGTCCAAAGTCACAGCACTATGAAAGCCTCAATGAGCTTGTGTGTTATTCTGCAGTGCAAGTGTCTGCTGATTATGTGGGTTTGTGTGCATGAAGCATGCATTTTGACTGTGTGCCAGCACTGTTGTGTATGCACACATAATTATGCTGCATAGATCTGTTAGTTAGCCCTTGAAAAAAAATCACGGAGGTTCATTCACACTAACAATGCAATATTTTCCAGATGGCAGTGGTCCATATTGATCTGCAGCCATAGACTTCATCCTCCTGTGCTTTCACACATCAAACAGTGCAGGGACCTACAGATATTATATCATAGTGGTGTATATTATTGAATTTACACCAGACAGAATTTAGGGTGATAAATGGTCTAATTAAAAAGACACTGGCCTTTATTAATTTAAAAAAAAAGAAAAGAAAGGGAAATCACAATTTCCTCCAGGATGTTGAATTCTGTGATTTCTGCATAAATGAACACAACAAAGAAAACATTAAAAGCAAACTCCATTTGCTTTCTGTTGTGTGGAGCAAACTATTGATGTGTGCTCTGTTGTTTAAAATGGAGTCATTGGCATTTGCAGCTGTCCCTGTGATCAATCACTTTGAATAATAAAGCCCAGTGATTATAGACTGTGTTTCCAGTTTACAGCAGCGCTATCCTCCCCCCCCTCACTTCTAAGTCCTTGCTGAAAATAAAGCCGCTGTATTTGATTTTTTTACTCTTAAACTAACTCCTTGGGATTAAAACCCAGCTGCACCGTGTGAGATCGTTGCTGTGATAAACAACGTAATGAGGGCACAGGCACAGTTTACAGAACAAGAAACATCAAAAACTTTAGCAAAAACTTGGATTAAGAGGGTTGAGACAATGTTTTGTCTCTCTCCTGCAGCAAGTGGGAGGTAGCTTCACTCATTCATACTGGATTGCTGTCAGTTCTTGGCACAGCGTCTTCCTTAAACGGACTAAGATGACAAGGCTATTACTGCAGTGTGGGCTGTCACATCTTCATGGTCGTGCTATTTTTCTGTTTTCTTTCCGTTCTGGTTTCCTTAATCTTGTGCTAAAAATGAATTGCATCAAGACAGCCTGTTAGAGCTGCTTTTGCAAGGATGAAAACAAATGAACAATTAGAGGAAATTACTGTAAATTGACTAACTTTACACCCATTAAAGCAGATCTTTCTCACTGATGAACCTGATATAAATCAAGCACTACAGTAGAAGATAAAAATGGATTGACCTGCTTTGGACAATCTTTCTGGGCCTCAATCGCCACCAGTTCTTACAGTAGCATTTCACTTCACAGCATCACAACACACACTGGTAAAGGGATATCAACACACTGGGCGTTTTCAACGCACACAATGGCTGATTCATAAAAGAAACTCAAGAAGACATCGGCGGAAGAGAGGAAAACAAGATGAGACGACATCAATGAGTCAACATCTGAATGACTTTTACTGGCTTGAGAGAGCTCAGAGAAGAGACAGGATGCAAGACGGATTCTGAATCAGCCGTTGTTAAGGGGGGTCCCATTCAGAAAATCTGCCAAAGTTCAGTAGTGCTTCTTTAAGAACAAATTTGTTTTTAAGCCTTACTTAATCACATCTTTAACAAACTTTTCTTAGGTAAGAACAAATCCTACAACCACTTCTCAGGGTGCATTCACACCAGGATAGTCCACGAGAGATTGGGGGCTCGGTTCAACTGGGGTTGCAACGAGTCCCTTGTTTGCTTTCACACTGCGATTTCTCAAACAAACTGGACCTTTTAAATAACTAATGGCCCTCCTTGCCATAGGACGGGAACTGCATCAGTTCATGAACATACAATGATAACTTCACATTTTTCATACTGTACTGATTTTTTGGAAAATAGGTTTATGTCACTAACAAAGCATTTTGTGATTCTAAAATAACACCAACAGCTAATTGGAAACCGTGCCATCAATTAGTGGTTCCACTCCTTTTATAAACCAAACATGGCCTTTCTTCACCCCAGTCCTGATCACAAAATGCCATATTTACTGTAATAACACAGAGTTTACACCACATAATCTGTAATATCCTACAGAAAGATTTATACAGAGGGAATAAATCCTTCATGACAAAGTAGATTTATTTACAATTTAAGGCTGTAACATACGCCATGAGAACAGAGTTTTGTTCTGGTTTGGGAGGTATTGCAGCTTGTTCTCGACATATCTCCCGGGAATAACTTCTTTCTCGTGTGGCATTCGAGAAAAATTACATGATTTGCCGGAAATTTGAAGTGGGGGTGGCTAATGTAGAAAAGTGAGAGGCGGAAAGTTATGAAGGATTCAACAAGGTTGAGGCGATGAAGAAGTATGAAGATCTATGCAATGCATGCGGCATTTAAAGATACAGACACCGCTTCAGCGTAAAAATCCTGCCAAGCCGGGGATCATGTTTCTCATGAAGTATGAATCAACCGGACCAGGACTTATTTTGTTCTCCTTATTGTCACCTCGAGAACAAAACAAAGTTCTCTTTTCTTCCAAAGTATGTACCAAGCATTAAGCTACCAACAGCTGTTCTCATGGACATTTGCAATCATTTGGAGCCATGCACAATGATCCAACCCAGTCCCACCACATGTGCTGGTTCTTTTGACTTTGGGATTTTTGGTCACTGGAACATTTCCACAGGAGCTGAAGAGTGGACATATCATGGATGCCATAAATAAACATGTCCATACAATACATGAAGTTTCAATTTCATTTCATTTACCCTGTATTTAACCAGATAAAAACCTCATAGGGATTATAAATCTCTTTTTCAAGAGTGACTTGGCCAAGAAGGCAGCACAACCACAAGTTTATGATACACCACATAACAAACAGAGATCAACTATCAACACACAAAACCGCAAAGAAGTTTAAAAACAGTCACATTTACCAAGTTTTCTTCTCCAGCCCTGAGAATCATCATAAAACCCCCCAGAGAGATCAATTTTGTTCATTCCAAATCAGTTTGTAAGTTATTCCAACTGGAAGGATCAGCATATTTAAAAATGAAAAATTCTGTCGTGTTTGACTAGCTTTGTCATTATTACCAAATGATTTATTATAAGGTGTAGGTGGACGGGTCATAAACTTGGAAACTAGCTGCCTTTAAAGCCTCAGCCATTTCTGCTATAGGTTAAGTTGGTGAAAAGCTTCAATGCTTTACAAAATATACAAGGGGAATTGCAAAAGAAAAAATCTTGTTGGTCTTTCATAACCTCCAAGAGCCAACAACCTGATGTAAACTACCCTAGATATCATCTCTGAAAGCATACACTGCTGCTAGAGTCCAACACAGTCAGCTTCTTCTTGACATCCCAAGCATGGTTAGACTTTCAGTCCCGAGTCAAAGTGCTTCAAGAAAGACCAACTTTAAAAGGAAGTTGTTGGATGACAGCTCTGAGTCATTGGTGAATACACGGATGCTCTAATAAATAAAGCATATGTGTCAGTTAGATGTAGAAGATACTACTTCAACAAATTCCTGTTTGCTTTAGTGTTTTCGAAGAATTGTTTACAAGAATACAAACAGATCACAAGTTCAGTAGTTTTTTCATGAGGCAGGAAAAATACATAAAAAAATATAAAAATGTTGATCTTACCTTGTGTCGGCACTTCAGAACAACACCATAAGCACCTATAACAGATGTAAACCACATGATTAACTAATACTGCTTTGCTCAGGATTAATTACTGGATGCATTTCACATACAACCTTACATGTCAGCATGATTACTAATGACCCCCAGTTTATTTACTATTTATTAACACAGTGAAGGCACAACAGAGTGTGTTCAGTGGGAGGCTTTGTCAAGTTCGTTGTAAGACAGAAAGGTACCGGAGATCATTCCTGCCAGCAGCCATCACCCTCCGGAACAAGGCCCTATCTTCGTCTTCAATTTAATTGTTTTGTATCATCATTATTATCATTTTAAAAAAAAAAACTCTGCTACAACAATAACTTCACTCTAAAAGGGATAAATAAAGTATTTTTCATTTTCATTTCATTTATAAATATTACATAAACTCATAAAGTGAGTTGGCCACACAAATGTTTCCAAGTCTAAATCAACAAATTTCTTGCATCTTATATGTTCACATGAACTAAGAAATAACCTCATTCCTTTGTAAAAGGACAGGTGGTTCAGAAAGTAGGACACAAGTGTTGGCAAGCTACTGTAGTTCTGATGTTATCGACCCTGGCAGTCACACACACACACACATCCCCCGAGGGTTCAAGAGGAATTTTTGGACTGTGCAGGCAAATGACGAACTGTTCTGCTTCCTCACGACCCCATCAGCAGTCTGCATGAGAGCGCTCTTATATGCTATAATTACATTTATACCAATGCACAAATACAAAGGAATTTATTTTTAACATGTTCACGGACAAAGTTTATTCTCTTTAGGCAGTATAAACAAACCTAGGAATTCATAATGGAAATAAATTCAAAACATGTTGAGATAGAGGCAAAAATAAGCCACATGCCTTTGAAAGAGTCTACAATCAGCTGATTAACTGATGGCATGTGAGGGTGTCAAGATTGGGTATAAAAGAAGCATTTACCAAGTCTCAGTCTTTCCAAACAAGGAGCACTACTTTGTGCCAAACTCCATAAGAGAATCAACCAAACAATCCCAGAAAAAAAGACAAGGAACAAAAAATCTCTCAGTGCAGGATTGCAAAGAACTTTGGAAATATACAGTTCATCATTTTATGAAAAGATCCAAACAGTATAGGGAAAGCTTAGGGCTTAAAAGCCAAGGCAAGAAGCCACTGTGGGATGAACATGATCTTCCAATCCTCAGGCAGCACTACACGAGAAAGCTACTATGATCAGTATATCCACATGGGCTCATTTCATTCAACACAATCCACTCTGCATCCAGAAATGTAACTTGAAGCTGTATTAAGGAAAGAAGGAGCCATATATCAGGCAATGAGCTCTTCTCAGATGGACAGAGAGAGACAGTGGACAGATAAGTCCGTTTTTCAGCTTCTTTTGGGTACAACATAAGAAATCTGGTTCTACATGTCAGAAATGAGAAAAACTACCCGAGCTTTCAAGTTTGTGAGGAAACAGCCATGTCCATAAAACGGATGACTAGCATGGATGCTAAAACGTGTGAGAAAGTAGCATTGATCCAGAGACATAAGCTTGAACTCATAAAAAAGTAAGATGAAGAGGAGAATCAGCTGTTGAGAAGCTGAAATCTTGGATTAAGCAAAAATGGACACATCCCTTGTTATTTAATTAAGATTCCTTTTGTGCGTGTGTGTCTGTTAAATAAAGGTTCACACAACAGAACAGATTACTTATTTAAGTTCTAAATAATTATGTGTTCATGGATTACCTACATTACAGTTTTCAGTCATTCTGAGAGCCAAGCCAATCTACTTACAGACACTACTAACCCATAAGAGTCAGTATTTAGCTGCTCTCACTATTGCAGGGACTGCTTTAAAAAGTGCTCCTGTGCTCATAAATTCTAAATTGCTACTAAAAGCAATAAATATTTAACAGTTAACTTGACAGGAAAAAACCCTTAAAGAAAAAAGAATGATCAAACATGTATAAATGTCCTTCCACTCACTGATTAAACACCTAAAATGCTATTTAAAAACATAAATGGAGGTTTTTGTTTTCTTTTACTTTTAAGATAATTGGCAAAACCCTACCTCAAGAGTAAATAGTAAACCACAAGGAAGTAGACCACTGTAATTATCTCCAATACTTTATACCCTCCTTGGATAAAGTATTGGAGATCATTACAGGAAAGTATTTTTAACTACTGGAGCAAAACCTGGATGCAGCGTTTAGCTCCACATCATTAACAACATTCATTAATCTCAAGCTCATTGAGGAAAAATATAATATTGCAGGTTTTTTCTACATTATTTCACTGTATTTTCCTGTATTTTCTAAATACGGGGAATTACCAATAAGATTGAGGAGATCGACGGCAAAATTACGTCTACTGTAAAATGACATGAAAAGTCTGTGATTGTGAAAATAACTTGATTTCAATCTTTTAAAAGGAAATATAATTGCATTTTACATAAAACACCGTTAAAATATATTTTCAAATGTATCATTATTTTACTAAAATGTAATTTAAAAGAATAGTTAAACAACCAAATTCAAGTTTAATCCCAGTTAATACTAAAGTTAATTTATTTAAACTATATATATACATATAGTGTTCATTAAACAAAAGTGTAGTTCATTTAACACTAGAAAGCCAAAAACTTCATAGAATAATAATATAATTAAATAATAACTATTTGTCAAATAATACTATTTAAAATGATGATCAAGTCAAACTTTTTTTATAAAGCACTTTTCATGCATAAGAGCAGCACAAAGTACTTTACATAATAAAACGAAAGTTTTTGCACAAAGAATAAGACATAAAATTAAAATAATTATAATATCATTATCAAATTATCATTATAGGACCTTTTTATTTGCTAAATTGTAAATTATTAATGAAAACAAAATGAAGTTCTGATCATTTAAAGTCTCTTTTCTGCTATAAATAGTACAAAACATCATGTCAAACATTGGAACAAAGAAAAGGCGATTAATGCTCAGAAGAACTACAGATAAAATATCTTACTTCTTCTTCTGAGGTCAAAAACATGACTGGTTATAAAAAGAGCATCTTGGACATGTTGACACTTAGAGAAGCAAAGATGAGGGGGAGATCACTATCCTGAGAAACCACAGTGTGGGCGTACAGTTCAGTCATTTAAAAACAATGAGTTAATCTTTAACAGTAGATCATATCAAAAATGTCTCAGTTATCAAATGAAATAGCTAAAAATTATTAAATGTGTGTTATCTTCTGGCCATCAGGCCACACTGCATTAAAAACAGACATGATTCAGGAGTGGAAATCCCAGCATGGACGCAGGAAAACCTCTCAGAAGTGCTGTTGGGAACACAGTTCTTCAATTAAACCTTCCCATGAACACATGTGTGCAACAACCAGAAACCTCACCACCTTCTCTGGGGCTAAACTCATTGAAGACAGACTGAGGTGAGGAGGAAAACCACCACACACTCTGACAAATCAAGCTATTAAATTCTTTTTGGAAGCACTATCACTGCATCCTCCAGGCTGAGGAGGCGAGAGATGACCTGGTGTGGTCAGCACACGGTTTAAAAGCTATCATCTGTAACAGCGTGGGGATGCATTTGTAAACATGACGTGGATAACTTGCACATCTCTGAAGGCACGTATCTCCACAACATGGCCATGCAAATGAGTACAGCTACTCCACTGCTTTGCCTGCAGTCCAGGTGTTAACTTATGAAAATATTTGTGTTATAAAACAAAAAAAATACAAGTTTGTTTTGTGCAGTTTAAATTTTATATAAACCAAAAACAGGAAAACATTATGTTTCTTATCATTTTCAAAATGCTAGCAGTGATTGATGTTGGATGGAACAGGAGATGAGGCAACACTGTGGTAAATGAGCAAATATTTTCCCAAAGAAAAAATGAAATCTCTCAGATCGAACTGATTAAACTGTTGTGTGACAAGCAAAACCACCATTTTATTTCCACCACAACAAAACAAGAGCATGAATTCAGGTCACAGCATCGAGCCTGCAGAGTTGTACAGATCAGATATTTAACCCTTTACAATCCAGCCACAAAATGCAGTGTTTATTCAGTAAATCCACAATGACTGATCCATGATACCATTATTTATCAAAAGTAATAAGAATTTTTTTTTTTTAATCACTATCACTACTAAGTTGCTAAAAGACGTCTTTTTTGACCTGGAAATGATGATGAAGCCACTTCCTGTCAAACTTTCCACCAATCAGAGATTTTAAATTGAGGGTAACCTCCAATCAGGAGCAGCCAAAGATCAACAAGTGAGCAGAAAGTTCTGTGTGTGTCTGAAAAGAAGAAAAATAATGTTCCTCTATGGCTGGAATAAAGCCAAGAAGATGTTTATGATGCACAATGGCGCCGAAAACCAGCTGAGCTGGAGTTGGTTTTGTGAGGATAGGAGGTAAATAGTAGCAGAAATAACTGTAAATAAGGAAAAAGTGTAAATATGTAATAAGTTTCTCTTGTGTGTTTGTTTCAAAGCCAATATTTATTTCTCCTGAAAGCCAAGACTTGAGAGAATGATCTGCAGATTAGAAAAGTCTTGGTCACTGTTGATCTGTTTGTTATTTCTACAAAGTACTGTTAGTAATAGATTCCTTAATGCTTTTTTTGTCTGCATAATCTGACTACTAAGGCTGTCCTGAAAACATAATGTCTGGGTGTTGACTGGGATTAGAAGGGTTGAGCTTCTACATGCCTTTTTACATAAAAAAAAAAAAAAATGGCTCTGAGTTTTAAGGGTTAATGGCTGCACAGGCACACTTGACAGAAAAAAAACAACAAAAAAAACAAATGATTGATCACTAAAAAGCCCTCTCACAAATGTTAGTGTAGACAAAGAAAAAAGAAAAAGTCCTCTTACCTTCACCCACAATCCCAAGGACTTCAAATTTATTCATTACATCACCAATGTTGGGGATCTTCATGAAGTCAAAAGGTATGTCGTGTGAGGTGCATGGAGCTCAGGCACAGGAGCCCCGGCTAGGATGGTGTGAGGTGACCCGCTGTCGACTCCCAGGAAGCGTATGTCTACTGTAAGCCATAATATTTTCCACATGCCTTCTTTAGTGGCTCATCTTCACCCTGCAAAATAATTACATCATGAAATAGAAAAAGTCCAGGAAATTACACTTCAGTTGCATAAAACCTGCATATCTGCTGCTATCAAAACCAACGCAGCAGAGGTGGATTTAAAGCTCCAAAAACCTACAATTCCCAGAAAGCCATTTAAAATCATCTTTCTCCAGACCTCCCCCGCCTAAATGCCCTCATTTCTCAATCTCCTTCCTTCCAGTTTATAACGTAGGCTTTCTGCCAGATAATTGAAGTCTTAAGCATTACCCAAAATAGCCCTGATCATATTACCTGTGTTATTTTCTTTACATAGCTCCTCTAGAGCGACAAAAGACATTATACATTATCCAAACAGACTGTGTAGCGCTCCATATACAGTGCAAATGGACCGTGATGTGTCATATCAGTGAAGTATCACTCAAGCATAAATTAAGTAAGTAGAAAGAAGTCACATGGTATTCCTTACACATATAATAATTTGTAAAAACAAAAGAAAAAACGGCCACCCTTAATGTCCCCTAGCCAGATTCCTTCATGGGAAACACCACCACACGCACATTCTTAATGTGATGAAAGCATCTCCTCTGGTTTCCATGCACTCTTTACGCTTATTGAATCAGATAAAACTCCAGACACCACTTTCTCCATTTCATCTTCTCCTTCCTGAAAAGCTCAAGGACTCGCGTAGCCTATACTCACACTCCCAGTCTCCTACAGTGCCGTGGGCACAGGAGCTGCTCATCGCTGTGCAAAGAGGGAAAAAAAAAACCTCGACACTTAAATAAACTCTGCCTCCCAGAGCACTAAACACTGCTGTGAGGTCTTATCTTACTCAGTAGCAGGTAAACTGATAGCAACTGTTGTTCATCTCTTCACTTCCCAACCTACATGGGGTTGGTTTGGCATGCAGCCTTTTTTGTTTTTTGCAGGGCATTTTTTTTAAGCCAACTACTCACTAGGCCCACGTTTAAGAGGCTTATATGATCAGGAATGCACTGGGCATCGCTGTGGATCATATATTTTGTCTGTATCAACAGAATGACTCATGCGTGGTAATGGACTGAAGGTGAATCTGTTCACATGATCTGTTTTCTCTGCTGAAAAAGGTTTCAGATCATTAAAATGACAAATGAAAATTAAAAAAAAAAGATAAGGGATCCAGGTGGTAACGTTATGGGCATGGTTGCTTTGTGACAACATGTATTTTAAGGAGCCACACAAAACTAGAACAGCAATAAAATACAGGTTTTAATTCATTTTAATGGTAAAGCCTTGCATTGTGGGAGGGTTTAACAAATGTGGATGCAAATATTTTATGTCACGGTCCCTTTTAATACAATTTTCTCACATTTTTAGCAACAACTAAATAAACAAACCAGAGATGAGTGTGTGTGTGTGTGTGTGTGTGTGTGTGTGTGTGTGTGTGTGTGTGTGTGTGTGTGTGGGAGCGTGTGTATATGTCCACAGCGCCTGCCCACAGAATGGATGTAGTTCATTTCCAATGCAGAGCAATAAATCCAACAAGTCAAACATACAGCATAACTATACAGAGGCCAACTTAGTACAAACTCTTCAATCAACAGCTTTCTGGCCTGCACTTTGGTTAGTTGCGTTTATCATTTAGCCAGTTGTGTTTCTTCTGAGACCTGCCTTATTCACAAAACACACAACACCGCAAATTAGCTAAAAACAAACCTAAAGCTTCCCTGTGCTGTGTTGTTAGTAGATATATTTACATTCAGCAAAGAGCTTATAAGTGTTATCTAAGTAAGGATAAAATTAACTACTCACTCAGTCAGTGTTTGGAGGAAAAAATGATGGAGCTGGGCCCATACATATCCACCCACCAACGACGATATTTTCATTGCAGCAGGCAGCTACAGTAACTGGATCGTGCGGTTGACAAGCTGCAAGCGCGTCACCAGGCAACAGTTTGATTGACGTGATGGCGGCCAAATGAAAACGGTTCGAACGTTTGTTTATTCCCACGCCCCCTTTCTCTGGACCAATCACAGAGCGGAATGTTTTCTAAGGGGGAGAAAAACTGTGTTGCAGTCTGAGGGTGTTTTGTGTGAAGAGAGATATTATTGTTCCAATTTCTCAATTACATAATTCACAAAATGACACCCTGTGTCCAGTTTGATAACATAATGAACTAAAGGTCACTCTAAAATGTCCAAAGATGCAGAAAACTTGCTTTCCATGGATGCAATGAGGCAACAAAATTCATAGACAGTTAACTAAAATGTGCAGAAGGGCTGCAAAGAAGAGGAACAGGTGCATTGCCCAGATGTAGGATGTTTTCACATTTCTGTATTCATTAGGCTGATGTGAGAGGTGATTATTAAAGGCTGCTTAGACTTAAATAAACTCTTCCTGTGAGGACAGACTGCACTTTCACTCATGACAACAACACATTTCATCCAATGCACAAACACACGTGCACTATTTCTATTTCATAAAGTTAGCATCACAAAGCTCAGATAAAGTTTAGGATAAAATTACTTTTTATGTTAGTAACTTAAACTAAATTTCAATTTAACACCAAGAGAGCAATGCAATCTTGTTATTTAGCCTATTGTGACTATAGAGGTCACATAAGCAATAAGACAACAGCTGTGTTTATGAGTTGCTCCAACCATGACATTCTCCACATAACTTTTTTTAGTATTTTTGCAGAGCATTGCTGCCACCCACAGGATTCAACCTAACACTGAAGCTACCCAACCCATTGCAAATACTCAATAGGTGTTTTTTTTTTTAAAGATTTGTGGTCGGAAAACATGACTAGTCACCTTTACACTGAGGTGTAACTTGTAAGGCACATGCTTCTGGATGAGGAACACAAATAAACATGTGGAAATGTACCAAAATTCCCTCCAATATTCTCCTATTGGTGTTCACTTGTCTTGTTTTTAGAGTGAAAACACTCTTCCCCAACAGAGCCGGGATCATCACAGAGTACCTCATTGACATTATTGACTGTGATTTTGATCATAATGAGGTACATGATGTCATGAGGCTGTTATACCACCATTACAAGAAGCATCTACAGCATTACTGAGTCATAAAGGAGCCTTTGTGAACAGTGAAAGAAGTTTGACTGATCTTTAAATAGAGCTAAAATAATAGAAGATAAATTAGTGAAAATTTCTGCTCTAAATTTTGGGAATGCAATCTAGTTTTATCAGCAGTCCTTGTAATACCACAGTAGAGCAGAACATTTAACAAAAGTGGTAAGAAATTGTTATAAGAGCTGAAATCACACTGAAACTAATTAGCTTTTATTTACCTTTTGGTACCATATGAATTGGAATAATTTGATATGCTGTTTATTGTTGATTTACTTTTATTTTAAAACTCAGATACCACCACATGTTGTCTTGCTGAGGGACAGGCTGGTTATGGTGCAGTTTTTTTTTTTTTTTTGAATGTTTTGCTTCCATATAAAAGTTGAGACATCTCCTTCATACTTGAATCAAAGTGGAAACAACAAGGAGACGAAACTCTTATAGCGGTCATGACCTATTTGAAAGAACCAATTATTTCCCGCTGAGAGTTGGACTATAATAGCACACCCCAGTGTGGAAAGGCACATTGGGGTAAATATTATTTGGATTATAGATTTTTTATTTAGTCAAACAAAGATGTTTCCAGCTTTAAGACTCAGAAATATGACAACTTCCATAACATCTTATAGAGTTCTGAAACTATTTGTTTACTACATCAAAAACTTAATTTTCCCACAATTTACATAGATTATTGCACCATATCTAAAAATCTTTTAACCCTTGCATGCATGAATTATTAAGAAACAGTGCCAAATTTTTTTTTACACACAATAATCTACTTCCACAGACATATACAGTGATACTTTATTTCTTAATCATACTTTACTTTTTATTTATTTGATGTCTTTTGATATATTCTTAAAAATAACTTATGATAAATGCCTTTCATATTTCTATAATATTGATATTCTATAAAAATAGGGCTATATCGTTTTCTTTTCCTGATTATTGCAAAAGAAAAATTGGTAATTACAATGTGTACGTATATAAATATTTATTCTACTGTGAATAACAGTGTATTGCATGATTCGTTGATGTCCCCTGAAGTGGCAAAATAACAAATATCCCATCCCCATCCATGGATATATTAGAAACCAGCAGTCAAATTGATGTCCACCGTAGTGGACGCTATGCATGAAAGGGTTAACAAGATGTTGGAAACATTCCAAGGAGATTTTGCTCCACATTGACATGATAAATCGGCAGCACATCCATGATGAGAATCTCCCATTCAGCCATCCAAAGGTGCCCTTTGATCTGAAGACTGTGGAGGCTGTTGGAGTACAGAGAACTCATCGTCATGTTCAAGAAACCAGCCTGAGATCATTTGAGCTTTGTGTCATGGTGCATCATCCTGCTGGAAGTAGCCATCAGAAGATGCTACACTGTGGTCATAAAGGGATGGACATGGTCAGCAACAATACTCAGGTAGGCTGTGGTGTGTAGATCATACTCAGTTGGTACTAAGGGGCCTAAAATGTGCCAAGAAAATGTCCCCCATACAATTACCACCTCCAGTATGAACAGCTGAACAGTTCAGGGTGGATCCATGCTTTCTTGTTGTGTACATCAAATTCTGACCCTACCATCTGAAAGTGGCAGCTGACATGGAGACTCGTCGCAAGACCAGCAAACGTTTTTTCCATCTTCTATTGTCCAGTTTTGGTGAGTCATTGAACTGTAGCTTCAGTTTCTTGTTCTTAGCTGACAGGAGTGATACCCGGTGTGATCTTCTGCTGCTGTAGCCCATCTGCTTTAAGGCAAGGTTGGACACGCTGTCTGTTTAGGGAGAATATTCAACATACCTTGGTTGTAACCAGCAGGTATTCGAGTGACTGTTACTTATCATCTCCAACCAGTCTGCCCATTGTCCTTTGACCTCTGACATCAACAAAACATTCTGGTCCAGACAACTGCTGCTCACTGGATATTTTCTCTTTTTCAGACCGTTCTCTGTAAACCCTCGAGATGGTCGTGTTTGAAAATCCCAGAAGATCAGAAGTTTCTGAAATACTCAGACTAGCTTGGCACCAAAAACCATGCCATGTTTAAAGTCACTTAAATAGCTTTTCTTCCCTCCTTCTGATGCTCAGTTTGAACTTCAACAGGTTGTTTTTACAACGTGGCTGATAAGTTTAGATTCCCCTTCCTGGTATTCCTTTTCTGTGTACATAAAAACTTTTTTCAGTATTCAAATATATAAGGCATTGATTTAAAAATCCTGAAAAACATCAACGTGCAGAGGTGGATATGATGAGCTCCAGCTGCAACATAAAATGAACAAGAACCATGAACATGTGTGCATCTTCTCGTCTAAGCACACCTGTATCAGCCAGCCTGGAAAGCTACAGTAGCTGCACTGAAGTCAATGTTTTGCTGGAGGACATCTCGTAGCCTTTCTCCTCCACACTGGAACGGCTAATTCCCCTCACACTGCTGCTCCTGCTCCTGCTAACTCCCACTGTCGGCCTGAGGAGGGAGTAAACATCATTTCTGTTCAGATACGCATCCTTCCAGCTGCTTTTCTTTCACCTGTCGGACCGGAGCTCCGCCAGGGGAAAATAAAAGTGGACAGGAGCCGAGCAACCAGGTGCTCTCAGAGTGAGACACTCAACCCACCTGTTGGCAGCTTCAGACCTGTGAGTTCTTCTTATTGTTTTTGATGAGGTACAGAGTCACCTTTTCACAACAGGAGGCATGTGAGGGTCTGTCAATACCCTGAAGGTGTGTTGATGCTGTTCCAGAGCTTTCACTCTGCCTGCACGGGAGAAACATTCAGAGAAGAAGTGAGTCATTTGCCTCTTATTCTGCATTTTCTTTGGAAGTAGATGGGACAAAATGAAGCTTCCTCTATATCCTGCCCACTCAAGAAGAGATGAATAAAGGTGTGGCTACAAGGTAATTAGACTAATGCTGGTTCCACTCTAAAAAAGCCAACAACTGCTCCACAAAATAAATGTGTCATTTGTGAACATGAAATGAGTGATGAGGAGGAAAAAGACTCATTATGCTATTTAGAGTTTGGTTATCTATGAAGAAGGGTAGGATCTTGTAGGAGTGACAGAAGTAGAAAAGTAGAAAGAGAAAAATGTGCGACTCTTTCTACCTCCAGCCTGATGGTGATTTCCATCTCTCATCTGGCAAAACACACCCCACCTTATTATGACCTGGTTCTCTCTCTCCTTCACATCACTGTCTCTTATCTACAGTATGCTTCTCTGGTTTCCCTCTCCTCCCCCTAGAGCACAGATCGATCCAACACTACTAAATGGTGCCCTCTAGTGGCCACAAGGTGAAGCACTCCAAAATGAGCTAAAAGTCCACTGCAATGTTCTCCTGTTGGTGTTCACTCTTGTGCTGAATTTCTTGGTGGATTGGATGATTGCACTTTCCAACAGTGATAAGGGGAGAAAAAAAAATCCCATTTTTATATGTTATACATTTTATACTATCAGAGACCTCGTCCTATTTTCCTGTGGGATGTCATCTATTTCCTCAAACAGGATTTATTGAAGGTCAACCAGTCTGGTTGTGTTGGTCACTCTTCCAGGACCCATTGCAGTGGGTCCTGGAGGATGGAATTAGGTTCCAGATTCTGGAGATACGGGATCACCTTTGACTTGAATCAGGTGTCAGTCATAAATCTGTTTTGGGGCACCATCCTCACGTTTAGCTGTGTTGCTCGTTGTACAAAAGCGCAATCCTTAAAAGTTATACCTTGTTGTAAATGTGACTGATCAGGCTTTCCAATTATTTCTATTACAACAGCAGATGGTATTAATAAAGGGGAGAAATAATCAATTAATACAAATTTCCTCACTTTATGTGGTAAGTTTAGTAATGTAGGAAAAATATAGCTGTGAAGAAAATTGTAAAAGATTTAAGCGCAAGTGAGTTTGATGCTACTGTTCTGCCACACAACCAATAGAGGGAGACAAAGCTTCATATGTGTTCATAGTTGTGTTGTAAACTAAAAGTGTTGTGTACATGTCATATATATGACAGCTGAATTTCTCAGAGTTAACACTCTTATCTGAGTGTTTAGCTTCCTCTGTTATCAGAGTGAAAATAATGCATCTATGTTACCAGGGTGATGTAATAGGTAGCACACTTACATGGTGAGCCACATTGAAAGAGGACTCTTTTGGACATCAGCGTAGATCTTTCTAAGTTTGTTCATCCTTGTCCATCAGTCCAAAGGATGTGAATGATAGATTAATTCATATATGACTTCAAAAAACAAAAGAAAACGTCTGTAGTAGCGAGCTTCCATGGTTACCTGTCAGTCAGTGTTCTAGGAAAAGTGATCTATGAGAAATGCAGCCTGTTACAGACATGGGGGGGAAATGCTGATCAACAAAAAAAATAAAGGATTATTTGCTAATGAAAACCTAAGTTTTGTAATTAATCTCTACTTGATAAAAGATGTTTCTTGACCAAAATTTGTTTTCTGGCTCGTTTGGTAGATTACGTTAATCTTTTAGACCTTTTCATAGTTAATGGGCCATGCAACAACAACAACAAAAATAAAGCAGATCAAATAACAAGAAAGGGCATGTGCATAAGCAAACATGAATGAAATGTCCCTGTTGTAATTTGTCTCCTCTGAGGGATGACTTCTTCTATAGTATATTCCAGCAATACCAAAAAGTTTCTCACTTTTGTCATTAAATTCATGTCCACGCATTAAATATGAAGCAATATATCCAGTAATTTATCATTGTTTAGCACAAGCATTGGAGTCTTGACCAGAACATTTACTTCCTGGTTGCAAGGCTTTAAAAAGGAAATAAATCCATAATTTTGGTCTTTATTGATTAAGGTGGGGTATAAATGTCAATTAATGGGCTTAACATAAATTTAAATTGCATAATGTTTTGTGTAATAAGATTCTCAGTGTCCAACCTCTTCATGCTACAATATGAATAAATCAATAAAGAAATACGGTGAAAACTTCTGGAAAGTGCTCAGCAGCTACTGGAAATGATTGAACAGAGAAAAATGCTGCACAAGCTGCTGAATAAGTAACAAGGTCCCACAGATAAACAACAAAGTGATGAACCAAGTGGGACTTCAGACCGAGGGGCAACCTCCAGCTCAGAAATGAGAAGCCTAAGCGGAAGTGCCAAAAATTGCAGTTCCCCCCTCCTCCACTAGGTGCTGGCTGCAAAACAGAACAGATCCCCATAGACTCCCATGTTAAAAAGGCCAACTTCACAGAAGAAATAAACATGTTTACAGCCTGGTTCAATAGGTCAAGTTTACCTTCATGACAACTGTGGGGGGGGGTGGATTCTACCTTATCTGTTTAGATGTTATTTAATCTTAAAATTCGTAATAATTAGGGGCGTGTCCTTTTGATTGACAGGCGGCAGATATCCGGCAAAATAAGGCACAAAGTTGCACAACCTCGGTTTTTAGCCGGCTAACAGCACGCCTTAGCTTTAGCCCGCCTACCTCCGTTAGCTGGTTAGCTCCCGTTAGCTCCG
>JAOXYM010000015.1:25446758-25457702 GCA_028567055.1 Leptatherina wallacei | reverse complement strand
TTTTAAAGCTTCACACAGAGAGTTATTTGTCCATTCAGAGACACCGTAGTAAAAATGGTGTCACACTAAGAGCCAGTAGATATAAATGGTTCATTATAAGAGAATAAAAACATTATAGTTATTTTAGTAAAGTGATACCATATCAATTAGGGCTGAACAAGTTATTGATTTTAAATCAAAATTGCAATTTAAAATGTTGCAAATAGCAAACTGCAAAAGAGTGTAACATGGCACTAATCCAGGTTTCAACCAGCAGCATCCACGTCTGTCTTGTACGACAGTCATTTAAACATCATGTGATGGCTACGCTCAGCTGGGAAGTTCCGTTGGAAGACTCATTTTCCATGAACGACTGAAACACTGAGACAAAAAACACAGCGGATAGAAAACAGTCCAACTTGTGAAATGTCCTGATGAAGTGAATAAAGACGGAGTCCGATAAAGATTCTTAAAGTCCAGATCTCGGATAACGTGTTGACGTTAATAAAACCTACATACTGGATCCATTTTAAGCCGTAATACGACTCAGAAATAAGTTTTATTACAGTCTTTTATACTGTATTAACTTTCTATTGTTTTATTGTATTGGACTACAGATGCTAATTAGCTTGCTAGCTATAATCCGGCATGTTTACATTTGTTCTTCAGATGTTCATTAATATGCACTGTCCCTATCAAACAAATAAATAAAAAAAAGTTCTCTGCATCTTCACCTCCCTGGTAGAGTCTGAAAAAACAAAGATTTTTTTTGATTTACTGGTGGTTGAAGCCACATCTTTTCCAGAAACTAGGAGCTGCGACGTAAATAAGATCAATAACATTAGATGGTTTAGTTTTTACTACAAGGACAAATATAAACCTGCTCTAGAGAAAACTTTAGTGTTTTGGCTACAGGTTGCATCATATCGTCTGTAAGTGAAGCCGTTCATGTCTCATGTGTACATTCTTCTTAGCATTTAAAGCAGTTCATATTTACATGTCATGTTATAATCCTCCATCTCATATAAAAAATATATTTGTGCATGAACACTGAACAGAAGCTGGAATTTAAAAGATTTAATCGCAATATTTGTCAGAAATTAAAAAAAAAATATTTCAGCCCAAATACTAATATAACAGGGTTTTTAATGATTTGTTACACACTGCACCTTTAAACAGAAATGTTATAATAAGACTTAAATATGGAGAGGACTCTAAGTATGAAAGGACCCTCAGATAAAGTCACATCAGCCAACATATTTACATAAATAAGCTGAACACTTGGTCCAGATATAAACTGGAGGGCAACATTAAGATCTTTTACAAATGACAAGATGTCTCACCGCTGTTGAACATGTGCCCCTCTGTTCATGCCTACGGATGATCTCGGGGGAGGGGTACATTGGCATGGGGGGCAAGGCAGAGATGGTAACTCTTCGCTCCCTGCTGCCTGATTGTCTTCTCTGGTGATCTGCAGCAGAAAACACGTAAAACACTAAAGACCAAAACACTCTAATAAATCATATAGAGAAGGAAAAAGCTGTTGTAATTTAAACACAGTATAAAACAGCTGTATAATAAGTTGATAATGGAGACTGGACTTGAGAAGATTAGGTGTGAGGGACCTCATTTATCAACCCTTTGTGTCCCAACAGATTAAATTGATGTTTTTAAGTACAAAAAACTCTATTTATCAAACGTCGTATCCACGTTGGTCAGTAAAAAGCTGCAACGAATTCCACATGTTCTAAATCACCTGCTTGTGGTCGTCATCAATTGATCATATATGGCAAAACATGAATGAATGAATGAATGAATTATACTTTATTGATCCCCGAGGGGAAATTACATTTTACATTTACATGTCTTCGGGTATGACATGGAAATTGCTTGTGGTCCTTCTGGGAGTGATGGAGAGGAAAAATGCAACTTTCTGCTCAGTTTGAAGCCAACGAAACATGTCTGTTTGGTTCAGTCGGTAAAGTTAATGACGTCCACCAAGGCAGAGGTCGTGTTTTCTGCGGCGTGGGTTTGTCCGTCCGTCTTTTAGCCGCATATTTTGATGAAACAAGTGATTAGACTTTAGGGGTGATCCGAATCACCGCCTGGATCCAGGGATGTTCTAAAGGATTCTTTAAGATGGGGAGAGAGGGATCATTTTGCTATTAGAATGTCTAACTCAAGAATAATGCCCACGATCATTGGCAAAAAGATTATTACAATGTCTTTGCGGAGGTCTAGGCTCTCTGAGGGCTTAAGGCTTATATAAGGGCAAGAGCAGGAGGTAAACATTAATCTCCTGAAATGATATATGGAGTGAAAAAAAGTGGAAAATAATAAGAATAAATAAATAAATTCTGCAGAGAGGAGAGCAGGGAATCATTTGGGATAAAGGAGTTTAGTTTAACTCTAACAGTAACGCAGACTAGAAGTCACCGAACAGATCTTCCGTCTGAAGACCCGTTCACAGTGAAGCAGTTTAAAATGTCACCAGATCAGCGATAAGTTCTCACCTGTCTGTCACAGCTTTGTTTTTTAAATAATAAAACTACACAAATCTGAATCGGGTGTGTTGCAGCTGGGAAACCTGCCGGACCCGGGCCCTAGAGGACCAGGATTGAGGATCCCTGACATAAAGAGTGCACACGGATGCTGAAATCACTGTAACACCTGCAAAGATATTGTAGTGTTCCTGTCCTACCGCTGCACACCGTCCAAGACGGTAAACATGGCTGATAAACGAAGGCCCTGCTGTTTGTACTTGTTTCTCTTAGCCTGCATTTGCAGAATAATCCCACTAGGGGGCAGAATAACACCACAACCACAGTGGGATGCAGGTACACAACTTACTGTTTTTCTTCCCCAATGAAGAGCTTTGAATGAAATACACATAAAAACACCCTGAGTGTTTCTGGGTGAACTCACCTTGGTTCAGGGCCCACAAGCTGAGACTGGCTTCCCTGTGGAGCTCTTCTACACATGCTGGCCGTGTGGAGGGGTGGAAAACGTTCCTCTGCTGGTGCCAGGGAGCTTGGAAATGTGCCGTCAGCTTACTCTCCACATCCAGGTTAGACACCGCTGTCAGAGGAGATGCACAGACATCGTTAGCGGCAGGTGCACAGGTGGTCATCAATACAAACCAAAGCATCTGTCTCTTTAATCAGTAAGGATCTCTGAGATGTGGAGATACACTGCTGATCATCCAGCTGGACTCCACAGCTTCTGTTAAAAGTAAAAGTAATTTGCTTTTCGTTTGTGGCAGAGCCTGAAGTCTGGCGATAGAGAAGCAGCAGAATCAGATGTAGTGTTACCTGTTTACTAATGCAGCTAAACAATAAGGCGCATTGTAACCTGACACTGTGACTTTAATCCTCTAAACACTGACCAGTACCTGCACCCCCCCACCCCCCGCCCCCCCCCCCGGCTCTCAGATGACGTCAGATGTGGCAGTGCTGGACAGAAGCAGAAGTTTTATGCCATGAAGGCCTGTTTGATCTTTGTGACTCAGATATGATGTTTAAATAAACCCTTAAAATTACTTAAAAAGACACAATTTAATCATGTTTCTACAACAGAAACTGAACTAAGACTCAGATTGTGTGAAACAGCATCACCAGTTTGTCCCTTTTAGAAACCGACATGAACTAACAGCCCAGTAAGATCACTGGTGTGAGACTGCATCTAGCCTAGACCTAGCCGGTGGACGTTTCTGGGCTTGTTCTTGACCTGCTGCCTTGGCGAAGCACTCTGTCTGACCTCTACGTCAGAGGAGGGGCAGCTTCGGTCTGGATTTGCTTTGTACTGCAGCCAGAAGCTAACTTCAGTCTCTTTCATTCAAGAAAGACATAGCTCAACTCCAGACTGCAGCTACCAAAGGTCAAGGCGATCCACTAAAGCTCCGCCTGCGGCACCCAAACCCACTACTGGGATTTTCTATCGGAGCTACGACCCCCATGCAACTCACTGCTATGCAAAGAAACATGGTGAATATTTCTGGCCCAGCAGAGGCTTTGATTTGTTGACCCCACAGACAACCTGACGTTGTCCATAAACCACCCCAGAGTGACCTAAGAAGTCTTTGATGTGACCCTGCTGACCTGTGATGCTCTGCACTGTGTCTCCTGCCAGCAACACCAGCAGAGCTTCCACTAAACCTCGATTCAAAGTTAACAAAGAAAGATGCTCATTGTTTCATCGTACATCACGCATCACTCACCCTACGAGTGATAAAATAAACCAAAGCGTAACGGCTGCTGTCTCCATGGATACAGTCACTACAGGATGAGGGATTGGCATTTAACCCCCTTATAATAATGAATCCTTTCACAACTAAATTTATATAAAACCTAAATGAATACAGTAAAAAAGAGAAAAAGAAATAAAATATGATTAAATATTAGATATGTTTATATATGTAAATGAACAAAAACAAAAAAGTGAAAAATAAATATATAAACATAAAAATAGTAAATATATATAAAACAAAATAAAAATAATGTATCTAATTTTTTTTAAAAAGCTAGAAGGGGGTTTGTTGCAAAATTTGTAACAATAAGCATTAAAGGGTTAATAGACTTTATCCTGCAGGCTGTGTTGGACCACAGTTTCTCATCAATACAACTTTCTACTTTATTATTTTATACTACTTCTTCTTTTCTTCTTATTACATCATCATGGTTATTGACTATATTAGTATCGTATTGTTTCTGTTACTGATTACATTATTATTGTAACTATTGATCCATAGATGTCTTGATATTATAGGATTATAGCATATTATATGCTTTCCTCCCGAATCGATTCTTTTACGATTTTTTGGGTGCTGATTCAATTTAAATTGCAATTCTTGCAATTCTTCGATATTGCCGATTTATTTGACGTAAAAGAAATGTCCCAAAAAAATGTTAACAAAAATTTTACAAAAATTTTAACAAAAAATTTTACAAAGATTTTATCAAATATTTTACAAAACTAATTTTTTGCTAGTTTTTTTATTTCATTTTTTAAAATAACAATTAGGAAAACACAGCACAGAAGCCAGACCATCGTTCTGCTTGCTATAACGTCCATCAAGACAAGAAAAAAAAAAAAAGAATTAAAAAAAATTATGAATTTTTTTTTCAAAAAAGAAAATCTATTCAAAAATCATGAAACAAAAAATCCCGATATTTATGTGAATTGATTTTTTCTCCCACCCCTATGATATTATATTCTGAAATAAATCGGAGGTGATGGTGTGCGGTGAAGTGGTGGGATTGAATGCGCTGTCTTCTTCTTTCTCCCTTTAGAGAGACACTTGTTATTTTTTATGGATTTTCCTTTGGTTTGGTTTTCCTGTTTTTACGTTGAAAATAAAAACTTTCAATTAAATTTTTGAAAGAACCACATAAATTTAGTTTTTATGATGTAAAAAATACATGTAGAGGCTCAACCCTTTTAATCCCAGTCAACATCCAGACAGTATTTTTTCAGTTCCTGACATTTTGTTGACAATATAAATGATCGTGCTCGGAAAATTTTTAAGAGGTTATCTAATAGTTAGTCTAATTAATCTTAAACTTTACAGGGCGATGCTGAAAAGGCCTCTGTGTCCACCCTTTATTATCAAACCTTTAATTTAACCAGGATAAGAGACTCTTGAGATTAAAAATAATTGTTTCCAAGAGTGTAGGGGCCAAAACAGACCATGCCTGAGGGAAATACGTACAAATCACAAGAATGAATCCCAGGAAAAGAGAAAAGGCATCAAACCGTTTCCTTGTAAAGTCACCATAAACAGAGCAATGATGAGTCAGATGCTTTGCAGCCAGATGTTCCTGCATCATAAATGTTTTAAATTCATTTCAATTAGTTTAGAGAGGCCAGCTGCTTAAAATCCACAGCGTTTTGGAGCTGATTCTGTGTATTACTATATTATCAAAGCTATGCTTCTAACCCTTAGCTTAAAGTAACTGCATCTCCGAAATGATAATGGTTGTAATAAATTGTGTTTAGATTTTTTACCTCACTACAAACAGCTGGTTTCCTGGAGATTCATCTGCATTTGATTCTTTTTTTTTGTGATATTTATCTATGGAGTCAAACTTCCCACCAAATAAAACAAAAAGCTGCTAAACTGCAGTGATAAGGAGTGACCAGTGATGTTTGCCATGCCCTCCCCTCTCTGCCTCCCTGCTGAGATATGAACTGTTGGCCTTGTTGCGACACCTTCAGTGTCTCTATCACACTAAAACCCCCATTTAACAGCAACAATAACAACAACTGGGACACAGACGGCGCTCTCTCAGCCCGACTCCATTTAAACTTTCCCTCCTCTAAAGACACCCCCCCCCTCTTGCTCAGTGAAACCTCTGACTTTTAGTTAATGCATGCATGAATGCAGGAATGGCCTCTGGAGAGGCTGTCGTGATGGCAGATATCCATATGGGGAAGCCTTTAATGGTAATGTAGTGGTCAGCTGTTGTCATAAATGAGGCCAAAGAAAACACACCAGTCTTCTGTCATCTCACTGACCTCTTGCAGCTTTCTCTTTTCTTTCACAGCCGAGCTGAGAGAACGTTTCAGCTATAATTTTTTTCCTCAATTTATCACATTTAATCACTTTCTAAATTAAGCACCTTTTAGCACCATCCTATCAATTCTCTCCTCCTCCTTCTCTTCATGTGCAGCAGGATTATCCCCCAATAACCTCTCTAGCATCAGCCCTGCCGGGCCAGGAGGAGCAGGGGATGAGAGCCTGCATCCTCAGACTGCTTCTGCCTTGTAATTTACTCGGGATCAGCCCAGACAGGAACCAAGCTGAGCTCCTCCTGCAACTGCACACACCTACAATTTGTCAGCGTCCTGGGAAAAAAAACAAACAGCTGCAGATGTCCGTTTTTAGGTGAGATAAGGAAAGAGGACAGGTTGAGTTCAACTCTGTGCACATGATAAGACGGAGCTTTGCTGCTAAGCAGCCTGCATCTCCCAACAAATAAACACGTATCCCTTCAAATCTTTAGAAAAAGGTCTTCTCAGTTCTGTGGCCACACTGCCCTTCATCTCTGAAACATCTGCTCACACTCCTCCTCCCCCCAGTCCTCAGTGTCCCCCTTCCCCAGCCAGTGCAGGGTACAGATGGTCCAGCCAGGCCCTGACTTGGGCCACCACTAATCTATTCATGGTGAGCTACAGGAGAGGAGTGTTAATCCAAAACGCTGCAACAACTCTGACCGTTTAACCCACAATGCAGGATCATGTAGAGGAATGTCAGAAGATGCACAGGATGCCGGATCATGGCATCCTTTAAATGAATATTATGTCATATGAAGTAGCCGCGTGTCTCTTTTCCATTCAATGACGACATCTTTGAGGAACTATGAACAATTAAAAATCCAGGATTTTAGGTGACATGAGACAAAATGGAGGAGGTGGCGAGTAAAATGCCCATCAGACAGTTTAATCACTCACATTTCAACCAGAAAATGAATATTTAAAGCATCTAAGACCAGATGTTTCCTCTGACTACACGGCACAGACGTAGCAAACGGAAGAACTTACCTGAATGGAGGAAGAAAATCAGTGTAAACAAACAGCGATCGCTATGCTGATTCAATTATCTGCATTAAAAAAGAAAAAGCTGTGATATAAAATCTGCTCTTGCTAGAGGAAAAAAAAGAATCAGGGGTTTTCTGTGTGTCGGCTGCTGGAGAAAGTCCTCTGAGGTCTGATTAGTAAAGCACAAAGAGTCGAATCCCGATGCCAGCAGACACACAATAACACCCGTCTCCCCCGGTAATCCTCTCTGAGCCATCATCCGCCCAGCTGATGGTCGCTGCTGCTGCTGCTGCTGGCCCAACGGCAGCAGGTGGGGCACAAGATTGTTTACGATCTGCAAGAAGATGAGGATGCAGCCCACGGGCCTGCTGAGATAATCTGCAGAGGGAAACTCTGAGTGGAACAACTGCAGCAGCTTTGTTGAAGATGGGACTTGATGAAATGTTGAAATGATAATTATTGGAGTGATGAGTGCGTGGGCAGGTGTAAAGCTATTCTACAACACATAGTTACCCCCTGTGGGATGCTTATAACTACTACCTCTTTAGGACATTACAGGACAAAAAATTCCTCTCCTAAAAAACTGCAATAAAAACTTTCTGACCTTATGAAATAGACAAAATATTTAATTAATTCAATTATTATAACCCCTTAAATGACAATTTGACAACATGGTGTCATTGTTTTTATGGGAAAAAAGAAACCCTTAACATGAATTATTTTCCGTATAATATATGTTGGGGATTTTTTTTTTTTTTTTAAACATCAGTCTTTAAACATCTCAACTTTTTCTTTTGTTGCTACCATCAAATTTTTGATTTGTTCAAATTTTGTTAAAGCAGCACTATGTAACTTTCTGACCTTAAAAATGTGCTTTTTAGGATGACAGAACTAAGATATAAGGCACGAGTCAACATCAGACTGACATTTACAGTCTGGAGAGAGCTCAGAGAAGAGACAGGATGCAAGATGGATGCTGAGTTAGGGGGGGCCGCATGACTGAGTAGAGTTGCTTTAACACAACACAAGCCAACAAAAACTCTGAAAATCAGCTCTTTTATCTTTGAAATAAATGTTTAAATAAATGGTAAAAAAAAACAAAAAAAAAAAAAAACTTCCCAACTTTTTCAAGAAATGAGTTTTACAGCTGAAAAGAGGATTTAAAATGAATTTACTCATTTTCTCCCAAGCAAATAGCCACTAAGTACTATTCCCCTTTTAGCTCATGCAGACCCCTCACAGCCGAGACTAACTTCCTCCTCTCCTTCTTCCTACCACACCTTCTACAAAAGGGCCCTCGCTCATGTCACTTGGCCTGATGCTGCTCTCTCAGGTACGGCTGCAGACAGATGCTCAGCTGTAATCAAACCACCGCTTGACTTCCCGAAGAGCTTAACCGTCCCTCAACAGCAGTTAGTTCATTATGAGTCTGAGAAGCCGATAAAAGGCCCGTCATGACAGCTGATTCTATTCACTGTCTGGCAAAACTGAGTGACATTTGGTTTAATTCATTCAACTTTTATGGCGTCACCGCTGCAGGGGAAAACAGCCCTGGTGTGTGCGGTTGTCTTCGTTGAATTGCAGAGCACTAAAGTCTGCTTGTATTTCCTGATTTAGGGTCAGAACGCTGCAAGCCCGCACATGAAATCTCGCCTGGTGGTGGAAGGAAATCACACGTGCGGTTCAGGAGACGCTGCTCTACACTCAGGTCTTGGACCAGCGCCCGGACCCATCAGATATCACTGCTTCTACTGAAATAATAAGCATTACCTCACAATTAACACAATGTTCTGCTGATGGGAAATAATGAGACAGATGTAACGTGCAGACTTTCAAACAAGAGACAAGAAATATCTAAACAGGAACAAAGATATTCACAACCTCAAAGCTCTCCTCAGCAGAGCTATGAAATTTCATGTTTATCCACATCTGAAACACGTTTAACCCTTCAAATGGCTTTAAAAACTTTTTAAAAAAAAGAAGAAAGCTGAACCCTTTTAATCCCAGTCACCATCCAGACATCATGTTTCCAGGACAGCCTCAGTTGCTTTTTGACACCATTGTGCATCAAAAACGTCCTCTTGTCTTTATTCCAGCCATAGAGGACCATTATATTTGGTCTTTTCAGACACACATAGACCTTTTTTGCTCCCTTGTTGATCTTTGGCTGCTCCTGATTGGACATAACCCTCAATTTAAGCTCTCTGATTGGTGGAAGGTTTGACAGGAAGTGCCTTCATCATCATTTCCAGGTCAAAATAGAGGTTTCCTAGCAACATACTGTAGAAGTGATCGTGATCTTTTTTTATTACAAATATGCAATAAATAATGGTTTTTTCATGGATCGCTCATGGTGGAGTTACCATATAGAGTCTCTGAGTAAACACTACATTTTGCAGATGTCTTGTAAACCTCATGGACGGGATATAAATGCCTAGAAAACTTCAATAGCTCACCTAAACAAAGGGTAAGCTATTGATTACAATTTACTCCACAGAGTTACACACTACCACTCCTGAGGAATCTTTGACAATATACAGTACCAGTATAAAGTTTGGACATGCCTTCCTTTTAGATTTAATGGGAAAGTGTGTCCAAACGTTTGACTGGTACTGTAAGTGATCTAGCAGAGTTTTAAGGGTTAAATGACAAACTAAGAGTTATTTTGGATAATATCTGAGACCATGCTGCTGTTCAGAAAATCCTCTTGAAGCGTGGCCAACGCTCAGAGCTGCAGAAGAGGAGCAGTGTGTGACTGAGGCCTGTTTTCTCAGCTGCTTCATATTACCACTACAAAGTCTGACAGCAGGCTGCAGTGGCTTTGAAATACTTTCCATATTGAAACCCCCAGAGTGGTGCGTATCGCAGGGTAGGGCATGATGGCAGTGAGAAGATCTCTCACTCTGAGAGGGACAGCAACATTTTTTTAAGGATATGTGGAAGAGGATGTGTTAGAGGAAGGTTTAAATATCTGTCGTCCTCAGAAAACATTTTCCTTGTAAAACCTTTCCGGCCTGTGTAATGTTCACGGGAGCGTGTGGTGGGTTTTATTGCGCTGTAATGAGCAGGCTAAGTTGTTATAACACATTTATGTGCCATTAACATTGACGTTCGACAAAAGTTTGAACATGGGACTAAATGCAAAGGAGAGAGGAAGGGAGAGGATGGAAAAGTTAATTAGGAAATTTTACAGCAGCTATAGCTTTTCAATCACAATTCTCCTGCAAATTCCTCAATATTGAAATCAAATCCAGCAGACCTAAGTGGAGCGTCTCATGGAAGTCTTCAACCGACAGAGACAGCTAACCATGAGTAGACCTCAGAGATGACAGATCAGAGGTATGATCACACTGAGGCCATTGGAGTACAGTGACCTCATCGTCATGTTGGAGATGATCTGAGCTTTGTGACATGGTGCATTATCCTGCT
>JAOXYM010000015.1:25401546-25412595 GCA_028567055.1 Leptatherina wallacei | reverse complement strand
TGAGGAACCTCCGACTTCCCAGTCGGAAATCCGACTTCAGGGGGCCGTTCCAGTTGAAACTTCCTACTCGGAAGTCGAAAATTCCGAGTTCCGAGTTCAAATAGAACGCAGCATAACTGTTTCAGCTGCAACAATACACCGCCCCATTCAGGGTTTTTTCAGTGCTCGGATGTCAGTGGAAGTTCCCTGCGACTCCGATCTCCCCAGTGAGCAGTGAGGGTGCAGCCCTTTACGTTGGTAACTGGAGCTTTTTTTTTTTTTCAGGGTGAGAATCCAACTGTGGGAACCAGGGTGGATACATTGATAGAGTTTCCTGTATTCTCATCATTAGACATCATCATAAAACAGAAGGTGTGGAAAGAGTGGAAATTTGATGTGTCACAGGAGCAGCAACAATGGTCAGAATGAAACTGAAAGGATTTACTGGGAAATCAGCTGAGCCGAGGGACACCCGGTTACTAGTTTGACTGCAGGGAGGTTCTGCATACTGGGAGGACAGTAAGCTTGGATTATGCTCTCCCAAGAAATCGAATCATAAAATGAAACCAAACCGATTTAGTCGGAGTACAAAGCTTCGGTTCTCGGGGGGGTTGATTGGCGGTCAGAAAATGATTAATTCAAAGAACTGTGAACTGAAAAGAAGCACATAATGAAGGTCATCCATTTTTATGGTACAGCACTTTTTTGCTGCTATAGCAGGATGGTCTTTTCCCAGTGGGGCTGCTGGGAGCAGGACTGGCTGAATCCCAAAATAAGAAACTGGGATACTGAGAAGAGTGATAGAGAGAGACTCAGAGAGAGAGAGAGAGAGAGAGAGAGAGAGAGCAAACTTGGAGTGGAACAAAGTATAAAAATTGCCTGAGGGAGTGGAGGCCCAGAAATTACTGGCAAGAATAAAAGATGAATCCGGACGGGGAAGAATCGTCCCAGTAGAGGAGAGTATGAAGAAGACAGAGAGGGGTGAGCTGGAGGTGGCTTAAAAACTTATGTGACCTCCATGATGGAGATTCAAACTCTGTCTTTTACTTTAATTCTCACTAGTAGTTTGGTTTAGCCACCAAACAGCTTGGTTAGCAAAAGATTAAATATACATTATTTTTTAATCTATTTAACGAGGAAAGTCATTGAGAATAATTTCTTATGTCCAGTAATCTGAGAGGTCTGACATAAGAGGGTTGGTATGGGACCTGTTGGGTCCAGGTCTGACTGGAGTCTGTTGGACCAGAAACCTTCTATACACTTAATTAACCCTTAAAACCACACGCAGGTTTGTGACAGCTACAGCATACTCTGTAATGCTTAACCCTTAAACTCCAAGCCATTTGTATGGTCCCACAGAGTTGCACACTACCAGTACAAGTGGCAGTGCTCAGGGAACCAGTGATCCAGCAGGGTTTTATGGGTTAATGAAGTTTCAGTCAGGAAAAATCTGCCATTTTCATTTTTTTCTGTCCCGTTCACGTCAGAAGGGGTTTCTGATAAGCTCTCTTCATTTCAGTCCAAACTCCCTTTTCATGGTCTTATCTGCTTCCTGCTGTGCTTCAACCATCCTTGGGGCCTTCTCTTGTCACACTGGGTTGTAACAGAGCGGTGGAGTGTTATATGAACGAGCACCGCTGACCTGGATACTGAAGTCTTGACACTCGGAGTTTTGTTGCGTCAGCATTTCATCACTGAGGACGCAGACTGTTTTATGTCTTCAGAAGCAGTCCAGTTACCGGAGTGAACTTTTGATATTATACTTCTCCTCCAAAACATGGATATATACACTCACTGGCCACTTTATTAGGTCCACCTTGCTAGAACCTGGTTGGACCTTCTTTTTCCTTCAGAACTGCCTTCTCAGGAGCAGTAGTCTGTGGGGTAAATAGTGATGGATAGTTTACCCTTTAAGTGATCTACGGAAGTTTTCCAGACATTTATATCCCGTCCATGAGATTTACAAGCCAGCCAAAACATGTAGTGTTTAGTCAGCGACTCTATATGGTAAAACCCCAATGAGTGACCCATGATAACGCCATTATTTATCATATTTTCATCACTATCACAATTATGTTGCTAAGAGACCTCTATTTTGGCCTGGAAACTATGATGAAACTACTTCCTGTCAAACTTTCCTCCAATCAGAGAGCTTAAACTGATGGTAATATCCAATCAGGAGCAGCCAAAGATCAAAAAGTGAGCAGAAAGTTCTATGTGTGTCTGAAAAGCAGAAAATAATGGGGGGGGGCAAAAAGCAGCTGCGTTGGAGTTGGTTTTTTTGAGGATAGGAGGTAAATAAAAGCATAAATAACTGTAAATAATGTTTTCTCCTGAAAGCCAAGACCTCACAGAATAATAATCTGCAGATGAGAAAAGTCTTGGTCACTGTTGATCTGTGTGTTTTTTCTACAAAGCACTGTTAGTAATAAACTCTGTTTTCTTGTTCTGGTTGGCCTTTATGGTGCTTTATCTACTGATACATTCATTTTACATAATTCTAGCCTCATTATCTGACAACTGAGGCTGTCCTGGAAACATCATGTTGCCATGGTGACTGTGATTAAAAGTCTTGAGCTTCTACGTGTGTTTTTAAATAAAAAAAACTAACCAGGTGGACCAAAAATGTCTTGGAGTTTTAAGGATTAAGACTAACATTCAGCGTGCTGTAGTTGTAGCAGAGCCATGTGTCGTTTTCATGAGTTTCATTTAGAAATAAAAAAAATAAATAAATAAATCTAAAAAAATTCTAAAAACCAAATCCCATCTAAACCTCAAAACACCCTCATATCCAACAGGTGCTTCCTATTCCTCCATCACTTGGGTGATGGTAAGATGATTGATGGAAAAGCTCTTTCGACTTAAAAGACTCAACCTGGCTGGTGCATGAGCTTGTATACAGAGGCAAGGTGAAGGGAGTTCACATTCCTGCCAGATCCCAGTCTAAACACCTGCATGGCAGAGACTCCATATTCACATGTTTCCTTCCTGTTAAAGCAGCAAGTCACTCTAACTCACATTTTTCTCTTTTATCCTGTTGTTCTTTTTTACTTTGCATGAGACGATCTGTCCTAAATGGCTCCATAAAAAGAAATACACTGCAATTCACTTTCCAGTGAAAAGTAAAATCCTTTCTACCGATGAAACTTTTATATTCCTGAAGATGTGACTCAACATCCAAGATCCTTTATCTTGTTGTGCAACTAATCTAAGCACGCACTCGGACTAAAAACAGGACAGTTCATATCTGACTTCTAATCTTCTCCTCCTGCAAAGATCCAGAAATGTGTCTTGGGAATGATTCTGTTGTGTAACATTTAAATCTGTCTCATGTGGGACATCATTTGCTTTAAACCCAGTGTGAATGAAGAGAGGAAACCAACACAAGTGGCAGCGAGACAAAGACCAGCCGACAATGAGTTTACAGCCCTCTGAGCTGTCAATATTTCTCCAGGTTGCCATGGAGAAGAATGCAGCCAAGTGTTGTAAAATGCAGTGAAGTCAGCTTAACCTGAACTCAGACAGGTATTTATTTGATCTTTGGCGAGTATGCAGTCGTTTTCAGCTGCATGTGCATGTGGCTGCAGACAGACGGCTGGACAGATGGTTTACAAAATGAAGAACAGCCAACTCCATTTTTGCTGTGGTTTTATTAGACGAAGATCCCGGCTTTGCACAGCAGACCTGTTCAGATACCGGTGGCAGAGGTCGTGTTGATAACAAAACAACGGCCATTGTATGCAAGCTCATCTCGGTGCAAACAACTATGAGTCAGTTATCAGAAACTGGAGGAAGTTAGGGACTAGAAAACATCAAAAAGCAGCTTCACGGCTCAGTTTGTCTTCATGCATAAGATGAAAAGTCTTTGTTTACCTTACTGAGTGGACTATGACAGTTCAACCAGACCAGACCAGGTCTGCTGACCTGTGGAAATCCGGTATCATGTCAAACGTTAAATCCACTCTAATTGGCCGGTCAAGTCTTTAAAAGGCGAGTGATAAGCAAAATGGGGGCAGCTATGTTTGCTCTTTTGTGTGTGTGTGTGTGTGTGTGTAGGGAGGGGGTTAGTGGGGGGGGGGGGGGTCAGCAGACTTTTGAGGTCATGGGTCGGATGACTTTGCCCCCCATCTCTACTTCAAGACAGGCTGTAATTGTCCCAGCCCCACAGTCAGAACACCATAAAGAGGAGTGACTGCTGAGAAAATTTATTTAATAAGTGTGTGTGGGGGAGGAGAGAGAGGGGGGGGGTTACATTCACAGACACGCCTAAGCACAGGAACATATCTTATCGTGGAGTCTGATTTCTGCAGCATAACAACAAGCTAAAACTGGATTTTTTTTCCCCACACATATGTGTCAGTAAAGAGGCATAAATGTTCCCCTGCACACCTGAGAGCTCACAGAGACCCAGCAGAAGGATGTGAGACGGCCGGATAAACTGACTCAAGAGCACTTGCTCCTGTGGAGGGTCCCACCACAAGAATGTAAGGTGTAATAACTCACACATTTCCCTCCAGCTAAAGCTAAGAAACGCCTCCTTTCATAAACAAATAGAGCGTCCGGTTTTTGCCCCGTCTCCCCTAATGACACCGGCCAATTTTTTGGGGGGGAACGGTGGGGCGTTCATGGTCCTAGAAGTGTGAATCCAGAACTGTGGTTTCCTGGCCGCTGGTTTTCTGGAATGCATCACTTGATGGGGGCGCTTCAGCAGAAAAAACCCCGCTCTGGATGCGGGCCAAGCAGCTCACCAGAGACTGAGGTGCTGAGATGAACGAGCCTACTTAGTTTCACTGTCATGGTTGGTTTATTTGAAGCTTGGTTTTTATGACATCAAATATATGATGGCTGAATGCAAACAAGTAGCAGCCTCAAGGTTGCTCCAGTGCCTGTCTGGGAAGAGGAGGACAGAAGATGGGGTGGGGGGGGGGGGTGCAGGAATGAGTGAGCAAAGTCTTTGAAATCTGCTCTATAATTAGCAGGGGTTGTATATCAGGTTGTCTGGACCTGCACAAGTATGCCCATGGTCCTGGTAATGAAAGAGAAAAGAAAGCTAGAGGCTCTTGATCCAAGTTACACCGATATATTTCCTGTCTTTGTGTGAAGTCTCTACGCGTCTACTCCTCCACGTTCATTTAACCTCCTCATTAAGAGAGTCTCAGCTTTCTGTATAGACCAGGATCATACAATCAGCCCTTGTAGTTGTGAAGAGAGGAGGCAGAAAAAATAGGCCTCATGAAGACGATGCTAACTCTGCAACTTCCTACATAAAAATAACACGAAACAACCGGATTGTTCAATCTGGATCCAACCACTGACAACATACATTATCTGAAGCACGATGGTGAAATCCATCGACGGGTATTGACCCGGGATGGAGTGCACGCTGACTCGTCAATGCAGCTTCACTTAGCGCATCAAAGTCCCAGTAATGGACGGAGCGGGTCAATGAAAGGCAGGAGGGAAAGACGGTCAACAAGCTAAATGTAGTTTCCTGCTCTAAGCTGCTCCAAAGCATCACAGGTGATTGGCTGCTGCTGTCCACGATGAGAAACTCTAATTACATGTTACAGGAAATATAGTACACGGAGCGCGTGGTGCTGTATGACCTGATTCCTGTTTGCTGAAACATTTACAAACGTAGTAAAAGGACAACTCAGACATTTAGACTGCAAAGTAGAGCCTTCTTTGTGAAACGCTGCACACTCGTTAACAGGAGCCGTCTCCTCAAGCGGCAATACAAGTGAAGTGTGCTTATCTAAAAGATAAGATATCGATCCTGTCGGCTTTTTTATGTGGTGTCGACTGTTTTCCTGTAAAACTGTGTTATATTTATCATGTTTGCACTCAGTTTGAAAAGCAGCAGCATTTTTCACATATTGCATTTGACAGTTTAACCCTTTAAACTCCACCTGGTTAGTTTTTCAATGTAGAAAAACAATACACGTAGAAGCTCAAAACTTTTTATCCCAGTCACCATGGCGACATGATTATTTCCAAGACAGCCTCAGTTGTCAAGATTATGAGGCCTCCTATCCTCACAAAATCAACTCCAACTCAGCTGGTTTTTGACTCCACCGTGCATCAAATACATCTTCTGGGCTTTATTCCAGCCATGGAGGAGCATTATTTTTCTTTTTTTCAGACATGTAGAACTTTATTGTCACTTGTTGATCTTTGGCTGCTCCTGATTGGACATTACTGCCAATTTAAGGTATCTGATTGGTCAAAGGTTTGACAGGAAGTGGCTTCATCATAATTTCTAGGTCAAGATAGAGGTCTCTTAGCAACATAGTAGTGATAGAGATAAAAATGTGATAAATAACGGTGTTATCATGGATCACTCATTGTAGATTTCCTATATAGAGTCTCAGAATAAACACTACGCTTGGTGGCTGGATTGTAAACCTCCTGGACGGGATATAAATGTCTGGGAAACTTCCGTAGATCACTTAAAGGGTAAACTATCCATCACGATTTACCCCACAGAGTTACACACCATCATTCCCGAAAGATTGTTGACAATATAAAAGATGGCGCACGGGGGAATTTTAAGAGTTCATAGTTAGTCTAATCAAACTTAAACTTTACAAGGTGATGCTGAAAAGGCTCCTGAGTCCACCCTTTATTATTAAACATTTTATTTAACCAGGATAAGAGACTCTTAAGATTAAAAATATCATTTTCAAGCGTAGGGACCAGGACAGACCATGTTTGAGGGTAATACGTACAAATCACAGTTTACCCCACAGAGTTAAACACTACCGTTCCTGAGAAACCGATGATGATCTAAGGGCTAGCGCTCTCGGGGGTAACACCCGGCAGCTTGCAACGCCGCCTCTGCTCTGGATTCAAGAGGATTCAGAGTACAGCATAGCAGACAGATGAGGAACCCTGATCATTACTGTCTTGTTTGCTGCTGAGGTTTCCTCAGTCAGAGCAGGGGGACTACTGTTTTCCTGTCTGGTATTGTGAGCAGTTTCTGGTGCAGTCTTTACAAAGAATGCATATAAAGTGCCAGCAATGTGCTCTTAGACCAGAGAAACCGGAGGGCCACTTGCCGCCACAAGTATTACAGCTCCCCTTCCACACTGAGCCAGTGTAACTTAACACCCAGCGGAGTGCTCTAACACGGGACCACACTACAGAGCCCGGTCTGCCTGAAGAGCTCTGATGGTCGTCCAGTGCAGACACTGATGAGGTGTCACCAGAGAGCTGTCCAAACACAAGTCTGAGGGATATATGCCAGGCGCCTGCTGTGTTTCTGTATGTTGAGACAGGGGATAAAAGTGAGGAAGGATTTTTATATCTGGGTTACCAAAAGTATTTTTTCTTCCTCCAGCACTACTTCACCTCTTAAAGCAGCCGAAAGATGACAAAAAGCTCCACGTGAGATGAAGCAAACGAAAGTCTTTTAAGCTGCATGAGTCAGCATCTCATCCCGGATTTAAAAAACAGATTTGACCCCATAGGAAGCCAGTGTTTACGACACCACACGGCACAGAAGCTGTGGTTCCTCACCAGCAGGTCAACATCTGCCTCTGCATTATTCAGCATCTGCAGCAGTGTCCTCCTCCTGCATCATGCAGGTCCACCCACCCGACCCCCCAGGGCCCACTGGGGTCTCCTCGCCTTGGCCTGCTCCATTTACACCAATTGTCATTCAGATGAGAGGTTACTGTTGTTGAAGGCTACGCCTGACACCATTAATAATAAAAGCACAATTAAGAGTAATTAGGCTTTTTGAGGCTAAAGGGGTTAACAAGAAACCCTGCACCAAAATCTACTGTAGCTCATCATTTAATATTCCTGTCTCCATTTATAATTGTGAAGTTTTGCATAAAAAGTAAAGAAATCTGTGTTTGGTGGATTATTTATTCACTATGGTAAAACTCCTTGGAGCCACCGTTAGTATGTCTCTTCCACGTGCTACTGATGCCCTTGTTTGCTTAATGAATAAATTATTAAATTACCAATATGTCTTATATCTTCAGATGTCAATCATCCAATCCAATAAATGATACCAAACAAGAGTCGATAGCAGAACAAGCTGTTCGGTATTGGCTGAGGACATTTGGCAAGTTTTTCATTGGCACAACCTACATACTCAACTCTGCTGCTCATCCTAAGAATGCATTTTCCTTACAAATAGGGCACAATTTAAAAGGGACATAAACACAAAACAGGAACCGATGTCTCCAAATCAGAGCTCTTCAAGATCACATAGCAAATTTAGCCGCTTTTAACCCCCTGATTATTGACCAAATATGACCTTTTGATGACAGCACTGCATATCACAACATGCTATGCTATGTTGGCCCATTTTCCCCTCTTCTTTGTGGTAAGGAACTGTCCATTACGCACATAAATACCTTTAGGCAAAAATACCCATTTACAGACCACAGGAAGCAGGCTCCGGGGAACATGCAAGGACTTGCTGAACCTAAACTAAAGGGGTTAAATCCGGCGGGGTTTGTCCGAGCTGCAGAGATGGACAGGGGTGGAGAATGGGTGCACAGGTTTCTGAAGCAGGTTTACACACATAAATATCACTTCGACCCCCCCCCCCCCCCCCCCCAAGGTGAGGGAGGGGGCGCAGAGATTAGAAGAACCAGGCGATGGCCTCATGCTGTGTTATCAGGGTAATGAATTCTTGCTGTGGCGTCCAAGCAAAGTTCAACACATGAAGCGTTTTAAGTTTTAAAGGCTTCACCAAGAAGTCGAGTCTTTTCTTTTTTCTTTCTGTTTTTTTAAAACAAGACTTTGGAGAATAACTTCAAACATTAAGTCAATGATTAGAAGAAGTTTCGGGGAGAAACCGAGTAATAGCGACGTAATAGAGCGAGCTTAGTTTGAGTGGCTGCTGGCAGGAGGTCGGGACAGACAGACGGTAACACGCCCCTCTGCGTGGGAAGAGATGAACGGAGCTCTCTGGACTCATGACTACCAACAACAACAACAAAAAGAAAGAAAGATACATTTATAAAAGAAATAGAATATATTGTTCTGTTTTAATAAAAGTGTGTGACGTGCAATTGTTTCCACTTGGAAGCTAAACTTAGTTAACTTTTTTCAACTACGTCATTATTTTATGGAGAAGTCACAGCAAGCGTTGCCTCCTCGCGCGGAGCTCCGTCAGAGCCGCGCGCAGGACGTTGAGCTGGCAGCCACGATGTGAAACATTAAAAAAAAAACTTAATAGTCGGGTACTCACGCACTGCCTCCTGTTTGGGGTCCAGATCTGAGGATGTCTGCTGAAGTTGGGTGATTTTACTCTGCAGCCCCCTGACCCGCTGGTTGGTGGATGTGAGCTCGCTTTCCAGCTCCTGGAAGATGGAGCAGGCATGTCTGGCCAGGTCCGACAGCTGCCGCAGGGTCCGGGATAGAGCCACATTGCTGATGGAGACCAGATCCTCGAAAAGCAAACCCTCCTCGTTTGGGATTTGATACCTGCACAGTAACTGAGGTTCCACGACTCTTTTGGCAAATGGCATGTTTTTGTGGACTGGTGAATAAATCCAGCAAAAGTCCCCCAGAAGTGAGCAGAAAGCTGTAGTCTCCCCTCGGTCCCTGGTCCAGCTCGACTGAATTCAGCTGCTGCTGATGCCCCCCATCCTTTCATTTGTTAGAGAGGACTGTTGTGCTCCTCGCTGCTGCGCCGGGTCATCTGCTGCCCCTAATGCTGGTGTGTTTTTCACTGCTCTAAACTAGAGGTGGTTTTTAAAAAGGAGGATGTGGGAAGACCTGGAGTGGATTTTCAGGAGTGTAGCCTACGGATCAGGACTCCCTGCCTTCAAAGTCACCGATTGTAAGAGCAAAGCAAAAGCTATAAAAGTGCATTAGATTATATGACAGAATACCGAAAGTATCATAGAGATTAAAACAACTAAACATTCCTCCAAGTATTAACCCTTGTAGTTTATTTACAGACTTGTTGGTCCTTTCAGGCAGTGGCGGAGCTAGACTTTTATACATGGGGGGGCAAAGGGTGGAAAAGACATTATCAGGGGGGCCAGTGATGTTGATAAGTTTTCAATGTAGTGAGTCCCCGAGACCCACGTATGGTGATTTGAGTGGGTCCCTGGGAAATTCAATGGGTCCCCAATTTAAAAAATGTATTTCTTTCTATATCTCATATTCTTCTATTTCTTAAATTATAGTGTTAAACTCCTTTGATGGTGGTGTGGTATGATGTGGACATGCTCATGCTTGTATGAAATTAAACTAATATAATTCCAAACCTGAAAAGTTTATTACAAAACGACCGTCGCAGTGGCATGACATACAAAACAGGATCTCGTTGGATACAGGATGTACCACAAAATGGCGACCGCCATTCAAAGTATTTTTCATCACCGCCACCAGAGTATGTTTTATTTATTTCATTCCTGATGTTCCCGAGATGTTAAAAAATCAACACAAATGAGCTCATCCTCAAGGACTAGAAACACAAGTTTACCTACTATGATGTTCGTCTCTTTAATTATTGAAATGAAACATGATTGAAAAACATTTCAAGCCTGGGGGAAATGTTTATATTTCAGCAGCAGAAAGACTTCAGGCAAACTGTGGAGACAACACAGGATGGGCTTCTCAGCTGGAGTCTGGTCATAAACCCAGGAGGAGGATCTGGAAGAAACCTGAAAACGGCCATGCTCCCACATCCTCCAGTTAGTGTAGGTGAGCTTGTTTGTCATAGCAGAGGAAAAGAGACAAATAGAAGACGATAGAATCATTTTTATGAAGACCTGCTGTGAAAAGTTGCACATTTTATTTCTTCTTACACTCACTGGCCACTTTATTAGTTACACCCTTTGGGCTTAAATTTCAGAGTGGCATCAAAACGAGTCACATGCACAAAGTTTTAGGCTGGAAAGTTATTTAATGTTGCTTTCACACAAATATCTAATCAGCCAATCACATGGCAGCATCTCCACACTTCTAGTCATGTAGACATGGTGAATTCAATCTGAGCTTCAGAATGAGGGAGAAAGAAGATTTAAGTGACTTTGAACGTGGCATGGTTGTTGGTCTGAGTATTTACTGGGATTTTCACACACAACCATCTCTAGG
>JAOXYM010000015.1:25338507-25348678 GCA_028567055.1 Leptatherina wallacei | reverse complement strand
TCTTCACATCCTCTACACACCACAGTGAAGAAACAACAGTGTGTGTTCAGTGTGAGGCTTCTTCAAGTCCGGTGTAAGATGGAAAAGTAGCGGAGATCATTCCTGCCAGCAGCCATCGCCCTCCGGAACAAGGCCCCATCTTCATCTTCAAATTAAGTTTTTTTGTATCATTATTGTTATTTAAAAAAATAAAATACCCTGTTACAACAATAATTTCCCTCTTAGAGGGATATAGTATATTTAATTTAATTTCATACAAACCATACCACACATACTATACATACCATAACATAACATACCAACATACCATAACAAACCATATCATACATACCATAACATAACATACCATACGTACCATACCATATCATACCATACCATACCATACCATATCATACCATACCATACCATACCATACCATACCATACCATACCATATCATACCATACATACCATATCATACCATATCATGCCATACCATACATACTATAACATAACATACCATACATTACATACAATACCATACATACCACACCATACATACTATACATACCATACCATACCATACCATATCATACCATAACATACCATACATACCATATCATACCATATCATGCCATACCATACATACTATAACATAACATACCATACATTACATACAATACCATACATACCATACCATACCATACCATACCATACCATATCATGCCATACCATACCATACATACTATAACATAACATACCATACATTACATACAATACCATACATACCACACCATACATACTATAACATAACATACCATACATTACATACCATACATACATACCACACCATACATACCATAACATACATACCATACCATACCATAACATACAATACCATACCATGCCATACCATACATACCATACCACACCATACATACTATAACATAACATACCATACATTACATACCATACCATACATACCACACTATACATAACATAACATAACATACATACCATACCATACCATATCATACCATATCATACCATAACATACCATACCATATCATACCATACCATACCATACCATACCATACCATATCATACCATACCATATCATACCATACCATACCATATCATACCATAACATACCATACATACTATAACATTACATACCACACTATACATAACATACATACCATACCATATCATACCATAACATACCATACCATACATACCATAACATACCATACCCTACCATACATACAATACCATACCATATATACCATACATACCATACATACCATACCATACCCATACCATACAAATCATAGCATACCATACATATCATACAAACCATACCATACCATACCATACATACCATACAAATCATAGCATACCATACATATCATACAAACCATACCATACCATAACTTTATTTTCCCCCTAGGGAAATTTGAATGCTGTTACATCAGCTGCCTTGATAACATGAATACACCACACAGCACAATAACTACCACTGTAATCTACAAGCAATCATCAGCCATACAGCAGAAATTATAAATATATTGCTTAATACTCATTTAGAGTAAAATTAGAAGAACATTAGAAATAAAAAAAGAATGAAAAAAAACTATACTATTGCACAACCTCCACAGCACCAAAAGAGATATCAAACAATCCATGTGGCCATAAAATACACTATCTAAAATTATTCTAAATATTGATAGAAATGGGAATTTATCAAAGAAACACAAGAGGAACTTATCAAATGAAGAGAGGAAAAGGTGAAAAATGAAAGAACAAGAAATAAGAGAAGAAATGCAGCTTTGCAAACTAAGCTGTGCTGCCATGTTCTTTATAGAGAGAAGAGACTTTCTCAAGCAGACAAGCCGTACGTGTTCAGTATTTATCTAATTGCTCTGTCATGAACTTTAACATTTATCATGCTAATTGAGGCCAGAAAGGAGAGTTTGAGATGTAGCTCTTGGGCTTTTATAGTTTCTCTGGGCATTCTGGGAAGATTATCAACAGCCTTGAAAGTCTTTAACTTTTCACAAAGAAACAGAAGTAGAAAATACTTGTCAACAGTCTTACAACTCTTCAGATTGATGAGCGGTAACAACAGCTTTGTTATATATCATTCCTGATGTCTTTCCTCCTTGGCATTGTGTTAACACACAACTCAGTGCTGCATATGAGCAAACACACTAAACTTCTGCTTTTACAGAGTTGCCCACACTGATGATGATCAGTCAATCCCTGGATGAGTCCCTTCTTATTTTCTGCGGAAGTATTAAGGGCTTTTCACTCTTCCTTTGCATTTTGACTCAGTTTTTATCAAACAAATAATGACAGTGTATGTGTTGTTCATATTAGGCTAAACTTACCTAATCCTAAGACATGTTAAGGACCAGAACATGTCTTCTTAGATAAAACTTTACAGTTCAAAAAGATTTTCTTCCTTTTTTCACAAGTAAAACTTCAAACAAGCAAAAACAGAATTTAATATCAAATAAAACATCCAATTTCACAGACTTTGCATTTCTTATTAATGATGTCATTTCCCCCTCTGATAACAAGCCCATACACTCATATAATACAGTTTAAAGCAGTGCATTAAGGACTGTTGCCGTTTATTTATTCTAGCCCTGCCAGGATTTGACAGTCCCTGTTATTATTTTCAGTTCAGCAGTTTTTCTTCTGTGATTTCACAACTGAGACCACTAAATAAAACACACTTTATTCTCTTCATAATTCAGATGAGACTCAGTTTAAAAGTAGGTGGGGCTGCGCTCCTCCCTCGACGCTCTTTTTATTGCCACGTCTAATACCTTTGGTTGGAAACATTGTTTTTATATGCAAATGATTCGTTCGTGGAGTGTCGACATCTATTCACTGCTAACGGTCTGAGTGAAAGTAAGGCTCGTGCATGTGCGTATAATTAGAAAGCAATTGATCTTTAAAGGACAAGCATGTGTAGACATAGCTTCATAAAACTGAGGAAACAATGTGTTTAGATGTCAGTTTGCACAGCTGTATGCATTTGATCCCAGATGTTATACGTATATGTTGTATGAGTATGTCTACGTTTTTGTTTTTAATGGTTTTATTGTTTTTGATTGTTTGTTTAGTTTTTTTATTATTCACTTATGTGACTGTATCATTTGTATAAATTGCTCTTTGCAGCTGCTTCAGGTAGTCGTTGTAAATGAAATTTACTGGTTTTGTCCCTGTTTAAAACAAGTGATTTTAGTGCAAACAAGTGCAGAAATGACTCTTTTTTTTCAAGTGCTTCATTTAAATATTGAAATATTTTCCATGAAGCTTTTTGACCATCAAAAAAAAAAATTCAGTTTCACTGAATTTTTCAGGGATGGAAAAATGAATTAAAGTAAATTCTTCAACTTAACCCCATAAAGTTCCTACCAAGACGAAAACAAGAAAAAAATGATTCTTTGCATTTTTGTCCTTGGAATAGTTCCTCGTAGATAATAGTTAGTTAAATAGTCAAAATTTGAAACAGTAATTTTATAATAAACACTTGCTTTTGGCATATTATACTCAAATCTAGTGGTATAGATGGCTCAGGCAGATTTACTTTATCAAATGTTTAATAAAATTGATTATTGTCACTGTAAAATTTGTAGGCTGTTAAAGGGTGTATCCAGTGACTTTATAGAAAAAATGGATCTCTGTTATAAATAATCTGTCTGTTTATGTTGATTAATGAGTATGGAACCGAACAAGCACAGCAGACATGAAGCTGTTCTGACAGGATTTCCTGACCTTGCTGTGGTCGTCATTCGCTTTTGCACCAACTGCGTCCGCTTCACTGCTTTCATTTCTGTCTGTAATTGTGTTCTTCGCCAGCATATGTTCTGCTTGGAAACTACCGAGGCTCATCTCAGGAGAGCGCAGCAGAGGCTCAAAGGTGCTCTGGCTTGGGATGAAGGGGGAATTGCCACAGTGACCTCCTGTGAGCCCCTGGGTCAGCTGGGTTAGCTGAAGGCCTGCCTCCAGCGGCCCGGCTGGGTAATCTCTGAGAACAGGCAGCGTGTTGATGCCGTAGCAGAAGCGTCCGTAAAGCGGAGCGGAGCCCGGACGCTGCTGAGGGCCCAGGTTGGGGCGGGGGTAACGGCTCCAGCTGTATGTCCTGGCTCTGGGTGGATTCTGTTGGGTGTACCATCTGTGGCGAGAGATAAAAGTCAGAAAAACACACGGTCGGGCTCGCGGGCACACACACAAACGCACCAGCCGCCATAACAAGGATAAACTTTGGTTTTTTTTTGTCATCTTTGGGGAACAGCTCACATGTTTCTGTTGTTGTGCATGTGCTGGATTCTGTGCATGCTCTGGAGCGCTGTAATGTCAAAAGCTGCGGTGTCTGCCTCCCCTCCCCCCTCGTCATCGTAGGATATGATGTTTTCCCTGACATCATCCTCCTCAAAGGGTGAGTGGGAGTCTCGTTTCTGATGGCGCAATGACAGCGAGAGTGCACACACCACTAAAGGGCAAAAAACAGACACATGACCACGCGATCTTCAGATGTTATAGACGCAAACTGACACAACTACTCAGCATCTTTAAAAAAAAAGTCACCAATAATACATATTCATCTAGTTTCAAAGACTCATGGGAGATGGAAAAACCTACCCAGCAGAGTGGTGACACAAGCCAGCATGGCCAGTAATGTGACCAAGCTGAATATGAGAGACGGCGAGGCGGACGGCACAGGCAGGCAGACCATGTGTCTCTCCCATCTCCTGTCCCTCTGTCTGCCTCTGTCCTCCGTTTGCATGCCTCCTTGCAAACACGGGCAAATGGTCACAGTGACTGTGCCAGTGTTGGTCAGACCTGAGGCCCCATCACGCAGCACTACTGGCACGTAGAGGGTGAGCAAAGATGAAGAGAAGCCAGGGAGGGGCTCCAAGGCTGACTGGAGCACCAAGCTGGCTGTCACACCTGATAATGTGACAAATAAGCACACACACACACACACACACACACATCAAGCATGTTTAGCACCATGCTGGTGTTTACAAGCGTCTGATTTATGCACGGCAGATAAAAAAGAAGAGACAGAGCCGACCTCCGCTTTCCCTGACGGTGAGGTTGAGAGCAGAGCTGGACTCTGGAGGGATGCTGAAGTGGACCGGGGTGTCCTGTCCTCCCTGGTCCTTGTCAATAGCTCGTAGAACCTGAACAACCTGCAGGAAACAGAACAACAAGTTGTGTTTGATAAGGAATTATTCTAATCGTAAAAGCAGCCAGCAGGTGAAAACCAGCATTTTTCTTAATCATGAAGCGATAACGGGACGCACAGAAAGCTCATTTGTTATTTCTCTGACTGTAGATCAAATTTAAACATGTGCAGGATTTAATCACATCTCAGCTGCATTATTACATTTTATACTGACATACTCATCTGCTTGCTGTCACCACGGTAACAACAGCTGTCACCACATCAACTAAAATGGAAATCTTCTGGGTAACAAACCTTTAACCCTTTAATGCCTGATGTATCATGTTTGCTGTGATGTGGGTGTCTTGCCTCTTGCCTGGTGGCAGCTGGGATAGGCTCCAGCACACGTTTCTGACATCTATTGCATCACTTCATGGTGAAAAACTTTGCTACGGGCCCATCAAAAAGGCAAAATACTTCCTTAAACATAAATGAATTGGATGATACTAAATTTTTAGGTACATTATAATTGATTACTTATACAGAGTCTCTCTCATCGGTTCTGTCAAGATCCTCCGTGAGGTGAATCTTTGCATCCCTGGCCAATCAGCATTATTTTAGATTATTTATTCAACCAATGGGATTGATTCTCCACCTGTCAATCAAAATCGCACCCTTGATGTCCATATACACAAGTGCGGATGTCACGGTGCTAAATAGATGATGGATGAATCAATGCGAGTAGAGGAACCTGATGGGATAATGGCAGCTTCTGAAGAAATCTTTAGATATTAGATTATTTCTTTCTCACATGGGGTTCACTTGGAGAACTAAGGAGGATAAATGAGCTTGGCCCAGAATGACCCGATCTAAAAACAATGCCACAGTAGGTAAGTTAAACCTGAAGCGTCACAATCAGAATAGCCTTCATTGTCACTCTGTAGGGAACAAAATGCTGGTGTTCTGCACAGAAACAGTGTAAAGTAACCAGAAAAATAAGTAAAAAATTCTTATAATGAGCAGAAAAGTCATAATTAACAAGTTCTTCTTGAGAAAAATGAATTGCACCTCCCCAAAAATGTTTTGCCACCAGCTGCCACTGCTCCATCCTCTGTTGTATTCATTCTGATACTTTTCTTCTGCCCCCTGGTGGACACCTTCTGCACTACATACTATGAAACCTCACACGGTAATAAATGGTCCATTTATGCAAAAAAAATTTTTTTTTTTTAGAGGACCAATTAAAGACTTCCTATTGAAAAGTTGGAATTTCCATACATGCATTATTTCTTGGGTCAGGCGTTAACCCACTACTCTGCATGTTTTAGATGTGTTCCTGCTCCAACACACCTGAGTCAAATTATCTAACTTCCTCATCAAGTTCTTTGCAACCTTCTTAATGAGCCATTCATTTAATTCAGGTGTGTTAAAGTAGGGTTACATTTAAAACATGCAGGGCAGGGGGTCCAGAGGACCAGGATTGAGAAACACTGCTCTAAGGAGTTAGAGTCATATGGGAGCTGCTGCCCGGCAGGTTGGAGATAATTCCTGCTCCAACATATCTGATTCAAAATAAATGGGTCTCTTCAAAGAGGTTCTGCAGAAGCTTGTCAGTGACCTGTTAATCTGAGCCAGGTGAGTGGAAGCATGGAAACATCCCAAACCTGCAGGAGCCAGGGCCCTGGAGGACCAGCGCTGAAGAGCACTGATGCATCAATGCTGTTAATTATTAATAGAAAAAGCCCACAACAGTATAATGCTTGCATCCACCAAAACTACCTGGATAAATGAAAAAAAACCTAAATAAATAACTATAATTTTTTTTAAAAACAAGTTTTTTTTCTTCTTTATACTAAAAAACAAAACAAGGAACAAAATAAATGAAAGTAAGAGATGAGGGGAAACAGACCTGCCCGGGAGAACTGGAGTCACATACTGATGTTGTGTACTGCCTGTCCAACTCCGGTGCATTGTCATTCTGGTCTAGTGTCTCTATGGCAACCACAACTCTCGACACAAGATTTGGATTGTCTGAAGGGGAAGAGGTAGAAATATTACAGAATTTCTGCAGGTTTTACTCCACTTAGTGAAATATTTCACAGCGTGGCGCCCTGGTGTCATCATACCCCGCTGTGTGGCGATGATGGTGATGTTGTGCCACTGCTCCAGCTCACGGTCCAGCTCCATCACAGTGCTGATAAAACCTGTGTCAGAGGTGATGCGGAACAGAGCCTGGGGGTCTGATTGAGGATCGATGGAGTATCTGAGATACAGAAACAGGCTCTATCAAGAATGGGAAAGAGATAGCACCGACTGAGCTGCTGAATGAGTGATGGATGGTGCGATAACCACCTGATGTTGGAGCTTTGTCCTGTGTCTGGGTCCACGGCGTGAACCCGACCAACAGAGCAGACCGGAGGACAGTTCTCAGACACATCCAGGTGATACCAATTCTGGGAGAAACGTGGTGGCTCATCAGCGTTAAGGACCATGACCCGGACCGTTGCCTGGTCCTTAAAGGGCCCTTTCCTTATGTATCGGGGATCCACGAAAGGGTTCACGACTTCCACCGAGAAAGTATACGAACTGCGGGATTCATAATCCAGAAGCTGTGTGGTGAAGAATGAAAGAGTCACAATCAGTGGACTACACTTTACTGAAGACCTTTCATTTATGATTAATACACATAGTCGGTCTATTTCTAACCACATAGTAGACTACTTCATAATTCATTTAAGGTCCTTTTCTCACTTTTATTTATCTCTTTATGGGACTCACATCTTCCAGTTGGGACTTATTTCTTATCCAGCTCTGATAGATTTTTAAGCAGCTAATCAGCATCTTCCCTTCTTTCTTCTCTCTTAATTTAATATTTCGCAGCACAACAATTATCTTTGAATGTTTTATGTTGTTAAAAACCCTTAAATGCAGAAAGACGGCTTCACACTGGCTGCTTTTAACGTGACCTTCTCACTTCAAATGAGCTACTGTTTTTTTAACAGCTGATTTCTAGTTCATTATTACTCATTAATTGCTCATCATAGAGCCCTGGAGGTCTGAAGCTATCAGCAACAGGGGGTGTTTGAAGTGTTTTACCGCCTCAGAAAATGTGTCCATTTAAGCATAAAAGCCGACACGCGCTTTTAGATCTTCGTCTGTTTTGTGTCCAGTCGCTCACTTTGTTGAGCACGATGACAGCCTCTTTGTCTCTCCCAGTGACGTTAAATATTTCAGCCTCCTCTGCGTCCATGATAGTAAACTCCAGCTGCGCATTTTCTCCCAGGTCGGGATCGGTGGCAGTGAGACGGCCCACCTCCACGCCTGGTGCTGCTAGCTCTGACACGGAGAACGACCACGCACCTGCAGGGAGGGAAACAATGAATGGAGGAGCTGAATGTTGATGAGGATGGTGTTTGGCTGAATTCTGAGTCAAAACAAAGCTGCTATTTTACATAATGGATGCAGCTGCTCTCCTACACATATTTCATGATCCAGTTTACAGCATTGTTCACACTTTTTCTGTCTCTTCGAAAATATTGCACCTCTACTATACTACTCTACACCTTACTGGGAATAAAAACACTCCTTCGTAGGGTGTTGCTAAAGCATGAAAGTGGGTAAAAATGCTTTGTAAAGATGGAAAACAGAGGGAATCAAACATTAAAACTTCTTAAATCTTTTCATGTGACCCCCTTAATATCTAATATTTGAGTCTTTAATTAGTCACGCACTTAACCATTAAACTGTATAAAATGTATTATTTAAATCCATTAACACATAAAAAAGCGTTCTGGCCACATGTTCATTTTTGAGCTGAAATGATCAAGTAGTCGTGGATTTTGAAATGTAGGTCAGGCAGACGGGAAATTTTCAGACATGTCAGTCTCTTTGAGTTTCTGATGGATGCTTTTCTTCGGGGTGAGATGGAGGTAGAGCGACAACTCCAGAAATAAGAAAAGAAAAAAGAGAAAAGCACTTCCTCACCTGGCGTCTTAGATTAAGTCAAGAAGCCGCCACCTGCGTTACTCTAGATTATCTGAGGGTGCTATGAAGTCTGACAATGAATAAATAAATACGTCATCGAGACAGAAAAGACGATTTCTCTCATGAGGGGTTAATAATTAGTTATCAGTGGTTGTTTTATTCTTAAATCACTGGATAAATTATGTTAAATATGGAAAAGCTCCCGGTTACATGATGGTGCAGCAGCAATCTGTGGGATTAAACTGGAGTAACAAGTCATACCTAATGGGACTGTTGGGAAAATGAATTTCCATGAAGCTTCTTTTACTGTATCTGGTGTTGATTGCTCCAGTTGTAATGTTGAGAAGTAAAATCTCAGCTGGACAACCCCACCTCCTTTTAGGAATTAACATTATTAAAATAATATTTATTTTTCATTTGCATTGTTGCAAACTGCAGGCTTACAGTAAAGTTCAAGGACAATTAATGTACAGTATGTAATTAAAGCACATCAGGAGATGATGAGAATGATTAAATGTGTGAAAGCTGAGGGTTACTGTTTTTATGTTTCAGTCCTAACCACAGCTAATCTCATCTATTTATAAGGATGAAATTAAAAATGTGACTAGAGGTAAGACAGTTTTATAGCTCCAGGGACACAGGGCAGCGTTTACTCACACTCCTGCCTGAATGGACTGAAAATGCTGCAGAAAACAAGCAGAAGCTGTTGCAGATGGACTGACTGGTTTACTGCATGGGGATACGTGGCTGTTTGTCTCTCACCCTCTCATTGGTCTGTAAAACCTGCTGCTGTTGACCTGTACTGCTCTACCAGTCTCCTCCCGTTACACTGCAATGTCCTCAGATAAAATGTTTCTTTTACTTCAGGAGTAAGAAGAACGTGTAGCAAGAAACCACGAGAAGTGCTAACTTCCACTTTATCAGGTCTACCTTCCTAGTACCGGGTTGGACCCCCTACTTTCCTTCAGAGCTGCCTTAATTCTTGGTGTCATAGATCCAACAAGGTGATGGAAACATTCCTCAG
>JAOXYM010000015.1:25291800-25316251 GCA_028567055.1 Leptatherina wallacei | reverse complement strand
GATGCTATCATGTCAATATGGAGCAAAACCTCTGAGGAATGTTTCCATCACCTTGTTGGATCTATGACACCAAGAATGAAGGCAGTTCTGGAGGAAAAAGGGGTCCTACCCAGTACAGGCAAGCTGGACCTGATAAAGTGGCCGGTGAGAGTATTTAACACTTGGTTGGATGTTGGTGACACTAATCGTGGGTTCCCAGCTGTATTCATGTTCTTACTACATATATTACATAAAGCTGGACAGCTGTTAGTAAAAAAAGGTTAATTTAATTTGATTTTAGCCACTTTGGAAAATATAAATCAGTACTTTTTATATGATCTATTTCTAGCCGCTTTCTGGATTATTTCATGTTTGATTTTTGCCCAAATGTTTGGACATTTTTCATTTCAAAGAAAATAAAAGTGTGTCCTTTGATTAACAAGAATACCACAAAAACAGCTGCAGAGACGCTCTGTTTGAACTTGTAGAAACTGTGAAAAGTGACTTCAGACCACAGTTATTTTTTTATCATTGTCAGCTTCTGTGTGATTACTAAGACACAAGACAGGCTATAAGCAAGTTAGGATGAGACTGGGACAACCCTGAGGTTACTTGACAGATCTCTTGTATCCAGCAGCGTGCCGAGATTCATTAATGACAACCACTGAGCCAGCACAAAACAAAGCCATGCAGTAATCTGCCAGCTAGGGGGGGATTTATAAGTATACCATGATAGTCTTTATTCAAAGTCTGAGCAAAGCAAATTTTGAGATTTGTGTGGAAATAAGTAACAGACATTGGACAGCAGTTGCTTAAAATATGTTAAAAAGTTGAGATCTGTGTTTTAGTCAGTGTTGGATTTGGGTTAAATTATATTTCTTCACTTTTTGGCTCAAGACTTTTAGGGCATGTCAGAAACATCAAATCCATTATGCAGTGGCTTTGAGCAAAATCCCATCCAGCCCTTACACCTCAACATAATGACTAGGACTACTAGATTCATTCATCTTGGACTAGCAGCTAGCCAGCTAACTGTTCTACATTTATCATGGAAATGTTTCTGTCCTGGACGGCAGAATTTGCAGAACCTGGCCTGTCTGAGCTGCAAAGGAACAATGAGAACAAGACAAACTGAATTTATTTAATAAAGAGTTAAGCTGAAACTGGCTGTCACAAGAGCTGGGAATACGTTAGCAGCGCCAGCATCTCATTGGATAGCTTCAAGGATAAAAATGTGCCATTTCTACACCAACGTCTTTCTAACTGTATTCATTAGCATCTTTATCACAAATGCTCTGTAGACTATAACTTACCAGTCCAGTATGCTTCTACCTGCCAGATAATGCTGTCCCAGGACTCAAATGTAATTGGGCTAGTTTACAACTTTTGACTGGACTATGAATGTCAGCGCCACACAGGAAGATACAGACCAGTTATCTTAAAGCAACACATGACTTCCTGACTTTAACACTCAGTGTTTCTGACTGGTTTTGATGGCCCATTGACATTTATTATATTCCTGGAGCCATTGTTGCCCTGCAGCGTCCTGAGGTCGAGAAACCACACTTCACAACTTTTTTGTCCCATCCTGGTGCATCACTTTACTGCAGCATTTCCCTTTATGGCACCACATCACAAGCCAGCAACTGGAGATCAACGCATTGGCACTTCAACATTATGAATACACATTGCTGATTCAGCAGAGAAAAGTGGAAGGAAGCCTAGAGAATAAAGAGAGAAACTAAGAGGGCAAGAGATGAGACAACATCGGACTGACTTTTACTGGCTGGAGAGAGTTCAGAGAAGAGACAGGATGCTAGACAGATACTGAATCATCCATCATAGGTGGCGCTTCAGTGAGAAAATACACCAAATGTCAGTAGTGGGGCTTTAAAAACAAGCTAATTAAGATAGATAGATAAATCAAGATGAATCAATTTCATCTCTTTTTATCAGCAAGTTGTCACTGCCATGTTCAGAGCTTCCAAGTGAGGTGTTACAGTCTGTGTTTCTGTCTTGAAAAGGTGAGCTGTGTCCATTTTTGTTCTCACAATTCAGTGAGAATCAGCATGATCTGGAGTTCCAACTGTTGCCGAGCCAATCTGGAACAAACTAAAACCTCTTGGATAATCACCAAACCTCCCTGCAGAGTTAATGAAATAAAAAAATGCTTCATTTATATATGATTTATATATTTTGATTTAATTCATTTCAAAGTAATTTGACATGGGTCTGAATACAGAATTAACCACTTTCTCGCTGCACTCAGGATCCAGATGGTTTTTTTGACCATTATGAAATTGTTTTATTGAGAGAACCGAACTTTCAGGAGTAATTACAACCAGTGGATTCATTTTGAGCAGAGCTGCAGCGGTAGAGTTCAGGATCAATGTCAACACTCGCCTATTACCTAAACTAGGGGTGTCCAACTCATACCTGTCCAGGAGCAACATACAGCCCAATTTGATCTCAAGTGGGCCAGACCAAAAAAATATAACATAATAACCTATGAACTCTACATTTTCCCCTTTGTTTTAGTGCAAAGAAGAAGTACAAGTACACTATCAAGATGTTTACATTTAAACTAAACTTCAAGAAAACATTTTATGGACAACCTGAAATATCTTAAGAAAAGTGCAGTTTTAACAATATTTTGTATCATTTTATCATTTCCATGTACATTACAACTCACAATGGATCTACAAAATCACACAACATTTAATCAGCGCTATGAGAAACTGAAAAATACAGTATTTTACCTTTATGATTAGAGTAACTTGTAAGGGCTATAAGTTATTTCTAGCACATTTCCACTTCTGTGTAGCAATCCTGACCACTTGAACTCACTCACCTCATCATACACACTGAGGTCAGATGTAAGAAAGATATAAAATCTATAGCAAGTTATCCTTCGAACTTTTAAATGTTTTTTTTAACCCAATAAGGCCCTATGTATCTTATTTGATACAGTTTCTGAGACCGTTTGCATCACTTTATGGTAAAAACTAGGCTAAAAACCCTGTTGTACACAATGCTTCTAATTGTCTTCTGCCTCCTGGTGGATACAATAATAGTAATACAGTAATGCACTGCAATAATTTTGACATATCACACAGTAATAAACCGTAAATATACAAAAAATGTTTTTGTTAATTATTTGATTTTACATTTTATTAAAGGGCCAAATAAAGATTTCAGATATAAAAAAAATTGACTTTTCTCCCCATTTTTTGGGGGGTCAGTCTGTAAAGGGTTATAAATATATGCAACCTCATTTAGACAAATTAGGAATTTCACCAGATTTTATTAAAAGATTGCAGTTGATATCTTTTATGTCATTTTCACATTTAAAAATTCATCCTGCAGGCCAGGTTTGACCCTCTGAAGGGCCAGTTTTGGACCCAGGGCCGTATGTTTGACACCCCTAAGTTAAACAAACCTTTACTGGACACATCTGCAGGATGAACTGATGCACTGCTGTGACCGCTGGCCTCAGTCTCTTGACATACTTACATTATGCGGATGTACTTTGGGTGAATCCTCAGCACCTTGCTGAGAATCTACGACTCATGATGAAACAATACTTGTAATTTAGTCCAAAACTGGAAGATGAGTGAAATCTTTTAATGTCTTCAGTGTGGATTTGGGATTTCTCATGCAAGTAGTTTGCTTCAGTTAAAATAAACTCTCCTCTCTTTGTCCTCTGATCTGAGATCTGTCAATCAAGACGTTGTGACACGCCCCCCCGCCTCTCAGAGCAGATCACTCTTTTCCCTGTGATTTTGTGACCTAATTTTATTTACTTGATGAATGTTTTAATCATTCATGTTTGGCTGGGTGGTTAACAACACTTTTGTCTGTGATATGACAAACGAGTTTATTTCTGCTCCACTCAGGCTTTTTGTTCTGAGCTCACGCTGTGAGAGGAAGCTATCAGGGAATTTTTCATAAACTTCTGCCTCTTAAGGTCAAGTTCTTTAGAGTTCTTTTAGATGAATGAAAAAGAAAAGCATATGTATTGATCTAACTTTGAAGACTGGTTCTACGACATTATATGTTTTGTAGAAGAGTTTGCCGTGTTCTGAGTTAGGGTTTATGTGAGAGGAGCAAAAACTGTCAAAACTTAGCAACAAAAAAAAAATAAAGTTTTGATGTTGCCTAGCAAACGAAGAACTGCAGCTCACACAAGTTTCGACTCAAAGCTCTATTATTCAGACCCAAAACTTTGATTTATCCTTGCAAACTCTTAAATCTGGACTACCAAATTGGTTCCTGCTTGTCATGTTTTTTAATGTACTTGCTCAGTAATTCTACCATTAACGATCTTCCCAAAGATGGGAATTATGGATGAGGTTGGGGAGTAAGGGAAGTTTTCCTCTCTTGCTCTCACAGCTGCAGTCAATCATCAGTGCTACTTGTGCACATCTACACATATTGCAGTCACACATCCTTGCGTGTGGTTTATTTTGCTCGGTTAATAACACATACACATACTGGCTGCACACATAACGATATGTTAGCCATTAAAAACTCTGACATACACAATATATTACAACTTTCATGAATTAGCTCATCATTTTGACATGGAGAAACACAACATCAGAGCATAATCCAAACACTACAAAACTGCTCCCATATCATAAACGATGTTGCACTAGTCGCCTTTAACCTCTGCATTTTCGCTATTTAAACTCAAAATTGAGAGGGTTAAACACTGAGGTTAATAATGAATGATGGCTCAGTACATTTTTGCCTATTTCTGCAGAGTCCTTGTAATTTAAATGCTAACTTGTTAACATAATTTATGACCACAAGCTCAATCAAAATGAACAGGCAAGCTCAGCAAAATGTAATCAATTCATAAATTTATTGAAATATTCTGACAGCAGACTGAAATCAGTGTCCATCCCCTTGTTTCTGTAGTTTAATGTCTTTTCTGATACACAGCAAATCACTGTAAGCTGCTGCCACTCTGGACGTTTAGATCTTTAGACTACTCATTGTTTGCCTCTCCCCGTTTATGTGATTAAGCCACATGCAGGAGTAGGCAGTAATTATCTCATACTTGATATGATGAAATTATACATAATGCTTTAACATCTACATCAAAATGCCAGCCAGCCAGCGGCATGCCGTTAGAGTGCATTTTATCGTCAGTGCAAACAAAACATCAGCTGTTTATTAAATGGAACGATATGCATGCCCAAATCATTTGAGAAATAGCCTGGAGGATGCAACTGCCTGGCTTGTTCATTAATTCAGTATCTGCTCCAAAGATGCCGTCAAGCATCTTCAAAACAGTCCCTGATGTTTGCTTTTCTTCTCTCATGACATTTTTGTTTGCTTCATGTCTTTACTCTGACAAAGTCGTGTCATGTCTTTCCTTCATGTCTTCGCCTTTCCTTTTCTCTGTAATATTCCTCTTTTAAGTCCTCCCTGTTCCTGCGAGTCCAACCTTTTGAGGTGATATGATAAATGTCTACACAGTTTCCTGAGTATGCGTCCCTGTGTGTGGCTCTGTACACGGCTTCTCTAGCTATTGATGTGGCCTCCTCCACTGTCAGTCCCCAATGAACCCCTTGGTCCAAAATGGAGTAGGCATATGGGGATCCGGAGCCTACAGAAAAGAGAGTTCCCTGCAGGCGAGTGCCATCACTGCATACATAAAACAGCCCGGGTCCAGAGAAACTTTTCTTTGAAGAGCTCTGAGTCTTTGACACAAAGACCTTTTCTCTGGAGGCATCCGCAATCATTTCCAGGTCAGTCTTTGGACTCATTGTTGTTTCTCTTTTATCGCTGTGATCAGTCTCTGTGACTTCACAGTCATGACATCCATCATCCAACTCCCCTCCATCCCACCCACACAATGTGGCAGCCACACAGAGCTCCGTCCCTTTAAAAGGGTGAAGCATGTGTGAAAGCAATTTAGCAGCTCCTCTTGTGGACAACCGCCGTCCGTGGCGGAGTTGGTAAAGCCGCAGTTCTCGAGCCAGAATCCGCTTCCAAAGGGCGCAGTCGGCCGAAGTTCCCGAGGTGGTACCCACCAAGTGACTGTGGATGGGCAGGATCTTCTGGGAGGCCGGGCACGCCACGAGGCCGGAGCAGCTGGAGCGAGTGTCCGCTGCAGCCAGCACACCGCCCTGAAACATGAAAGCTAAGGTGGTGGTCCCATGAGACATGGGGAAGGGAGGAGGTACAGACGGAGAGGAGGTAAAAGGAAGGCTGGTGGATAACGAGGGTGTTAAGAGGGAGCTTTCTGATGAGATGGCACTGGAGCGCTGGATGAGGCTGATTTGCCCAAACTGTATTGGGCTTTCATCCAGATACTCTGCCACTGGAACATAAAAATGTAAAAGACTTCGGCTGTTGCTGAAGGGCAAACCACTTATATAGTTGCTGTGTGTCTTCTCTCCAAGTAACACTGAAGATCTTTCAGTGGTTTCACCTTCCTGAAAGATGTCGTGGAACTTGCACAGGTCCTGCAAAGCCATCGACTTTGTCTTTTTAAACCTTAAAAATGATCCTTTGACAATATTAGATGGCTCTATTACCCTCCCTCTAGTTGTCTCATAGACACCTTAATGTGTGGGAGCAGCAGACAGCTTTTATACAGGCAAGCAGAGCATGCTCATGTTCCTGTGCGGTCACCTAAAACAACCCGTCAGCAGCATTACCAATGTTTCATTCTCTTTGAAACATAAACACGCAGTAGTCCATGGGTAATTAATTTTGGCTGCGATATCAGGTTGTTTTTCCTGATCGGATTTCTTCAAAGTCTTGTGTGGGAGTGGGCCAAAGAGAGCGCAGGGTGATGGTTGATGCCTTGGCCCAAGCACATCAAATTAAGTTAGACTCTATGCTTTGATCCCTAATAGAAAAACAAATGTGAATCAAACATGTTTTTTTTTTTTTTTTGTTCCAGCCAGCTCAGACACTGGTCCTTTAAAAGCGGTGTTTGCCAGTTGCTGAACTTGCAACACCAGAAAATCAAGTAATGCTGCATTATGGTGGGTGTGAACTCACACAACTGCCAACATTTTAGGAAGTAGGTTACAAACAATAAGAGCAAACTATCTTGGCCGAATGGAGGAACCATGAATCAAGGGATCGAATATTTGTTTTTATCTGCTAGTTTATATTAAAAGTCCTGGATTCAAAATGAATTGGTTTCACTCGATCATCTTTGGATATGTTTTGGCTTCTTGGTTTATTATGGTAAGCAACTTCATCACACATATATGAATGTGAATGCAAATGTTTTGCACTCTTTAAACCAGACACACATAAATATACTTTTAGTGTTGATCTTACTAATTATCTAGTTAATTAGCTTTATAATTCCTTTGTTTTTCTAAGCCTTTCTAAGATGTTTCAGGGTTAGGGGTCATCGTTGTTTTCAGATGCAGCAGGCAGCTGTTGTTAGAAAAACTCTTGTTCCAGTGTGCACTGAGTGCCTAACAGACTTAACAGCATAGGATTCATTTGCCTAATTTGTTTGTTTTGGGGGATAAAGACTGAACACTTGAATTCATTTATTGTAATTTCCCCCCACCTCGCTCAGGGACAGTGTGTATTACAGTCCATTTCCACTCGGAGTGGTGAGACCTTGCCTGACAATTTCATCAGGTTTGACTCAGTCCCTGACAAAGTGGCAGATGGCTCAGTGGTCCGTGTGCGGTATCAGTGCTCCAGGCCATGTCAGCTTGCAGTGGAGGTGGTGGCGTCAACATTAAAGAAGACAGATTCGGTGGTCTTCAGGAGAAAATGGATCAGCAGCGCAACTCGAGTCTACCGGATCCAGCAGGTGCTGCTCAGACCGCCTCCGTCCATTTCCCATCATCCTGACTTTTTCAGTGGGGATATGTTGGAAAGCCAGAATGTGACGGTTCGTGCCTGGCTGGATTATATAAAAAGAGGCAGCGAAATCAGCACATACCACAGCTCCATGTTGAGGATTTATAAAGTGCTGCAAGTAACGCTAGTCTCCAAGAGGCCGAGTCAACCTCCCACTGGGTGCCCGTCATGGTCTGCTCGACTACTGAGGACCAGCAGCAGAATCCATCAGTGCCCACACGAGTCAGGTCAGACCCTTTAATGACATTTTCTGTTAATACACCATCTTTGTCTCCAAAGTCTTCAAAGAATTTTGCTCTGTTGCTTTTACACAGATGTAATCGATATGCTGAAATTTCCTCTGGCGAGTACTGGTGAGCACTTCGGGGTAGTTCGCAGATTCCAGCCTTTCATGAACGGAGCCCTGGAGAGAGCCCGCCTTCACGCTGTGACACAACCCAGGTCAGCCTCACCCACTGACTCCTGATTTACTTCATTTATTCTGTTTGAACTTCATCCACACAGCATGAGAAAAAAACATCCAGTGGTATCTTAAAATGTTGAACTTTATTCTTAAGAAGTTATTTTAGATGTTAAATCCTAAACACACATTGCTTGTTGGTTTGTGTTGAGATCAGCAGGTTGAGAGGCCACATGGAAGCGATTGTTTCCTTTTCAGCATCTGTTCTAGCCCAACAACTTCCAGTTTTACTTCACTGTCTTTATAAATGACTTTATGAGCTTCACCAAGCCTCTTCACCAGAGCATATAAGCTTCTTATTTACGGTCATTGAAACACAGGGAGGTCAGGCGTTTTTAGCAGACAGCACAGTGTTTTAAATCCACCCTCACGGTCCAGCAGCGAAATAAATGATTTGTCAAATCATATCCGGTTGCTTGATTTTTTTTCTTAGCACCACCTTATCTGTGTGGATGTACCTGCTGAAATGGTGTCAGACGAAGCTCTGTGGAATCATTCATCATGTCAACAAAGGAAATTTCTATGACTCCGTCCTGCTGCAGCTTACAGACAAAGGTGGGTCACAGCAGCTTGAGAAGACAACAAGCTGCCATGGAGGATTTAACTGAGGTATCATGAGATGATTGTGAGGGATGATGTGTGTTTAGTGTGACTGAGGAACAGACTGTGTCATGTATTAATAAACAGCTTTGGATATCATCTTGTGAAATGTATTCTGCCATCTCTCCTGTGTAGGAGACATCATAATTCAGGCACGTGTGACAACAGGAGAAGATGAAGCGTTCAAAGCCAATGTGGCGCTGCCCCGGTGGAAATGGATTAGATTGGACTGTTACATACTCGGCTCCAAGGTATAGCACCCCCCACATGTGGGTCTGGAGTGGCTGGATGAAGAATAGAAATCGAAATTGAGCTTGCAGTCATTCGTTTTCGTCCGAGTTTTCTTTTTGTTTTCTCCTGGAACAGCTGTAAGATCCTGAAAGATGGTTTCTTTCCAGCTGGGAGACTCAGGGCGATTGCAGTGTGTACTTCAATTTGAAGCTGTTCACAGTTCAGTAGTTTTTTTTTCCAAGCCCATGCCTTGTTATGTCTGACTTTCAGGTGGTGCTGGAAACAACATGGGATGAAGGAACTCGCAGATTTGTATACGAGTAAGACGCTGATGGAAAAACACTGTCCTGTAAAAAGAACCTGTTAGTTTAGTAATAACTCTGCCTGCATAAATGATTATTAAGATAATGTAATATCATGTAGATTTCAGGACACGGTCCACTTTGATGATACTGATGGATACTTTGTGATTGGAGGGAGTAAATACATGGCAGGCATCCACGGCTACTTTGGGCCGATCAAATACTACCGTTTGGGAACCAAAGAGGTGCAGATTCTGCAATCATAAATCAAATATTTTGTTTTGTTTTTTATCCCAGTTTAAAATACAGTATTTTCTATGCCACAGGCCAAGAATGCACTTCAACCCCAGTCAACATTACAGGAGCTGGAAGGAGCTCATAAGCGATGTCAGGAAATAAGAACATTTACAAAAGCATTTTCCCAAGAAACAACACCTCACCTTCTTTCACCAGCCAACAAAGGTGAAATATCATTCTGACATGCCCTATAAATGCAGTGCTGCAGCCAATCTGAACAGACAAACTTTGTGCAGATGTAACGTCCAGAGTGAAAATACTCAATTGCACAACTAAGGAGTATGTGAACAATGCTGTTGACAGGTTGCTGTATCTGTTTTATTTCAGCTGTGTGTACCCCTCACTTCCTCAGCCTGTTGGGTCAGTTTAAAAGGAAAGAGAAAACCTGCACACAAGCATGGTCCTGGGAAACACAGCGTCAACACAGCACACTCTTTCATTTCTTGCTAAGGCAAGAGGATGAAATGAGAGCAGGTGCAACAGATCTGCATATCGGCCCAGTAAAGTGTGGACTGTGTCGGTGATTGATCTCACAGCTTATCCATTTCTGTAGGATCTTGGAGTATGAAGAACCTCAGGAGTGTTTCGTTTGACCTGGCAGTGGGTGCAATGTTCCCCACGGAAGAAGCAGAAAAGAAAATCACAGCTGAATCACTGGCTTTGTTACAAGTGTCCTCCTGCTTTGGGAATCACAGAGCATCTCTCTTGTTGGCCACCATACACCTGTCTGGCCTGGGACACTCAGTCAGTCGAGAACAGGTAGACTCAGTACCTCCCCTGTATCCTAATGATGACTTTAGTACATGTATGATAACTTTTGTAACAATTATTAATCCATTCTTTTTATTTGATTTAATTTTTTTCTGATAATGAACTTTTTATTGCATATTAACAGTGTAAAAAAGACTGCAAAGGGTTAACATCTCCAACTCTCTCTTGCCTCCAACATGGCTTGTGATTTTATCCTTTACAGAAAAATCCATGATAATAATCAGCTTTCTAGTATGACATTCATGTAGGGACCACATACTTTTATAAAAGTCTCCTCCCTGTTGTTCACCCTAAAGATCAGCTGTTCATTGCTGGCTATTTTTGTAATTTCCCCCAACCATTCATTAAATGGGACAATATGTGTTGATTTCCAGAATGAATCTACACCCTTCAGAAGGGCCAACCTACATCATAGGCCTTGTTGGGTTGATAGCTGTACCCTCTGTTATTACACCCAGAATGCAGAGGGCGGGGCTCTGAAATATTTAGATTGTAAATAATAATAATGATGATATTAATAATAATAATGATGATGATAAAAATGTATAATACAGATATATAATCAGATTTATTACTATTATTCGTCAATGTTTAAAGATGATTTAAAAGATAAAATAAAATAATGTATTAATAATTGTTACAAAAGTGATTATACATGTGATAGTCACTGTAATAACAACAATAATAATAATAATAATAATACTTTTAGTATTAGATGTAGGATTGTTATATTCTATTATTATTATTAGGTAAAAACATTAATATTGATAAATGCATATTTAATAATTATGTTATTTATTACATTATATTATATTAAATTCTTTTTTTTCTTTATTGTATTTTATTTTAAAATATTTGTATCTGATAGAGTATTTTCCATTTAATGTCATTCATCCACCCATCCGTTCATTAATTCATTCATTCATTCATTCATTCATTCATTCAATGTCTTCTTTGTGTGTTTCAGGGTCACGTCTATAGCTTGATTGGTGCATCTGGTGACGAGCGTTTTGCCCTGATGCATGCCGGCTACAAACACACACATGGGACTGATGGGTTTCCTAGAGACCAGGACATGGCTTACAGCTACTACTCCAATGCTGGGGCACAGAGCAACACTGACAGTTCACGGATTCATGAGAATAAGGTATCAATCACTGCACCTTGGTTAAATATTTGCTTTACTGATATAAAAGTGGTGGTGCTAATAGGAGAGGCAGTAAAAAGAAGCTATTAAATACAAACGTACTGTTCATCAGCTCTGTATGGTGCCTTTGCTTTAAGGCAGAAAATGAAGTACATACAGAAATTCTTTATGAAAGCTTCCTGTAAAACCAAAAAATAGTAGATTTTTTTTCACATTGTGTTTTTAAGGATCGCCTCAAATAGGGACAGAGGCTGTAACTTAGTTAAACTGGTTGGGGTTCCAGGATTTATATCAGATTTTTATCATTAGATTGGATTTTTCCTACATTGCCTCTCCTGATACTTCAAAGCAAAATCTGGAACAGTGCACCTGAACATTTACTTCTCTTTTCCACATGCATGTCTGTTTGTAAGCAAGTCATCCAGAAATTTGCTCATTTACAAATACCATAAAAAAACAACTCACCTTTGCAGTAAAGTTTGAAGATAAAACTGCAGTCTGTGCCAAGAAGTTGCATAAAAGTGGTAGCGAACAGGCTAACAAACTCGTTTTGAACGCACTGAAGGGAAATCTTTTCATATTCAACAACACTGGAACTGAGTTGTACTGGGAAACCTTGTAGAATCCCAGTTCTAGAAAAAGGAATGCAGAGTAAAATGTTAATTAAAGGCAGAATCCAATGATTTGCAAAATTCATAAAATAATCTTTTACTCCCAATGGATCCTCTCAATCTTTTGATGATATTATAAACTGTAGATAGTGGGATCTTCAAAGACTTCACAGTTTACATTCAGGAACATTCTAATGAAATTTCCACAATTTTTAAGACATAGTTGTTCACAGAGCTCCTTTTATTCCCAGTCATGACCTGTTGCCAATTAACCTAATTAGTTGTCAAATGCTCCTCCAGTTATTTTCCAACTTTTTAGAGATGTGTTGCTGCCTCCTAACTCAGAATGAACTCATATTTTCCATGAAATGGTCAAATGAGTTGTTTATGTTCTATTGGGAATAAAATACAAGTTATATGACATTTGCAAATAATTTCATTCTGTCTGTATTGACGTTTTGCACAACATCCCTGTTTTTCTGGAATTGGATTTGTAAATACAGAGTGTAGGCAAGGCACAGGCACAGTGTAAGCCCAGTGATGCATGCATCTTTTACGAACGTTGTTCACAGATTACACAGCAGAAAGGCCAAGATGCTTGCAACACCTCTGTTCGTGCACTGTAATTCCATGCACGTAAAATGTGGAATAAATGCATTTCCTACTACTGAACACCACAGACCAAAGTCAGTATATCAGAGTGAAATATGGATTTATATGGCAGGGTTATTTAAGTTACCATTTCAAGCTATTTCTTCTCACTTAACACTTCCTGCACCATATCAAATTGAAATCCCATCTGAATTAAACTGGATGGAGACCCTCCTGCACTATTGTAAAAGTTGTGATGATCCAAAGTGGCTTAGAATGAATGAGTCCGATAATAATATGTCACTCAGACAAATGCTTGATCCTCTTCAGCAAAATGTGATTATTTCATTAAACTGATGAGATAAAAGTGAGGGGAAAAAACCTGGAGAGGCTCAACTTTTAATTGAATCTCATTTTCTGTTTTCTGTTGAATTTTATAATATGCTAATAGAGTAGGTCGTTTTCCTGCCCTCATGAACCCACACATTAGCTGCTTCCTACCTGAGCAGACGTGACTTTTTTTTCTTTAATTGGCATTGGATTTTTTTTTTATATTATGTCTTACAGTGCAGTAGAAAAAGTCATATACAAATGTTATTCTCTACAAACATACTGTACGTATGACAGCAGTCGTACTGAACACAGCGTCTCCCCCAATATGATTAATAGTGTGTTTGTTGGTTCAGCAGGCTGGATCAGAGAGGGCTGGCTCTTAAATCTTCATTTAAAAATAGAGCTGTCTTGATGAATGGGGTGGGGGGGGGAGACACTCCAAAGATAAGAAGCCCTCTATGAGAAAAGGCTGCTTCCAGCTGATTTCCTGTTTATTCTCTGAGTATTTCAACAAGCTGCATCCAGTGAAGAGAGATACATAAAAGCAGCAGATACCTAACTGTCTGCTGCAGCTGAAATAAGCCTAAACACGAGAAAACAACGTCTAATCAGAATTGTGACCAATAGGAGAACTTTGAGGGCAATTTAGATGACAGAGCAACATGTTCTCTGCTTACAATTCTTAATCAAAAAGAAATAAAAACCCAAAGTTTCATTTTTCTGCAGTTGGCTGTGCTGAGCTTTAATTAAAACAGCTGATGCCCCTAATCAGCATCTGCCATGGCGATCTGATGACTGCTTGCTGTCAATCAAATCTGTCATCAAATACTTGTAATTGTTTACAACAATAGAGATTATTATTGTCTTTTTTTTCTCCAGCAATACACACCTGAAAAGATCTACTTAAGCGACGAAGACGACTTGACAACCCTGACAGACGAGTCAAGCGACGTCTTCCAGTTTTTGAAATTCCAAGCAGAGAGAGGAGACATGGAGTGTCAGGTGTGTGGGATTTATGAAGCTCATCTGGGTTTTCATAAGATTCATTATTCAAATAAAGTGTGTATGGATACCTGTGGAACATGTGGAATATAAAACCCTGAAACTTTTTTAATTTCTCCTGTGTGGTCAATGAAAGAACCCGTTACCAGAACAGACTAATACAACTCGACTTTCTTTAGAAACGCTTGGGGACGATGCTTTACTGGGGACAAAACGGAGTCTCAAAAGACATAGCGAGCGCAGTGAAGTGGTTTGAGAGAAGTGCTATGCAAATGAAGGATCCCTCTGTGATATACGACTACTCCATCCTCCTAATGAAGGTTGAGTAAAACTATTAAGACCACTTTTTTATGATTGAATTGAACCCTGGACATTTTGTGCGCGTTCCTCAGTGTGCGCGTGCTTGTTTTGACAAGTGATTCTCTGATTGATGTCGATCCCTCCAGGGCCAGGGAGTGAAAAGGAACTACACTCGAGGTTTTCAGCTGCTTATGAAAGCGGCCGCGATGGTGAGCGCGCGGCGATCAATCGCTTTGTTTACAACAAGAGAGTTCACCCTGAATACCAGCGTCTGTTTCCTTGCTTTAGGGCTCAGTTAACGCCTTGAATGGTCTAGGATGGTACCATGGGATTGTTCTAAAGGACCACAAAAATGCAATGAAATACTTTGAGCAAGCGGCTTTGAACGGGAGCGACGATGGGATGTTCAACCTGGGAGTTTATCACCTCAATGGGAAAAACCCTGACAGGCCGTGGAGGAATGAGGTTTGTCAAAGAGTAGTTTCCTCATGGTTCAGGTGATGATTGTGGAGCTGAAGTGTTTCTGATTCGACCCACACAGAGCGCCGCATTTCAGCAGTTCCTGAACGCGTCTCGATTCGGCCACGTGGCTGCGTCAGTGGAGGCGGCGTGGTACCTGTCGACAGGAGGCCTGCCAGGGGTGTCTCAGGATGCGGGGAGGGCTGTGATGTAAGAGGCTTTTATTAGATGGGTGAAAAAAAGCATTGTTATTATGGGCTGTTGCGCCGTAGCCTGCAGCTCAGTGGCGTCTCATTTCAATGACGATGGCTAATTCAAGGTCAGAACCCAGCATTTGCATGTCTAAAAATAAGAACCACTGTCACGGCATCATTGCCTGGCACAAAGAGATTCTGCTTACCAAAGTTATTCTGGTATCTTATGAATTTAAAGATGCTCCTTCTGCTGCCGTCTCTCTTTATGACCTCAACAAATGTGCGTCTATTTTTAGATCGCGTTATAATATTTCCCCGTTTATGAGAAGTAAATGATGTTCCATAATTCATCAGCAATCCTTTAACCTCTGCACAGAATGCTCAAAAGGGTCTGCGAACAGAACGGACACCTTGGATTTATGATCAGAGAGGCTCTTCAGGCCTATCTCCAGGGCTCTTGGTAGGGAAATTAGTTTCAATCACATTTCGATCATCCTCATTGAGTCATTCTCTGCCGGCCTGTTCAGTTCATCCCCGCTTCTTCATATTTGTCTGCTTGTGTTGCCAACAGGCAGGAAGCGTTTGTGAAGTATGTGCTGGCAGCAGAGGCTGGTCTTGGTTTCGCCCAGAGCAACGTGGCACACCTGTGTGAGGTAAACATGTCCTTTTTGTCTGGTTTTAAATCTCTAGAATGTGTCCCTGAAAGCAGCACTGCCCCATCTTTTAAATGGATTGCTAACACACTTCAGCAATCGATGTCTCATAGAGTCGTGATCGTATAGCTGATGGACCAATTGCACATAATTCCAGTCAACCATTTAAAGAGGAGACATATGCCAGAGGGACGTTATTAGGGGTTGATAACTTAACCTTCATTACTACTCTGCTCTTTCTCAGGAGCTGAATCTCGGTTACGATTGTCAGCGGAGATATCATAACTACTCTTTATTAAACTCGGATCCTCATCCATCCAGTGAGTTCAGCTCATTTCATTTTGCTTTAATCTTTCTCTTTTTCTGTCAGTCTGGTCACTGAGCAGCAAAATATTTATCTTCTTTATAGCTCTGCTGAAAATGGGAGACTTCTACTACCACAACTGCTTTTCCTCCAGCACACGAGAGGACTCATTATCCTTGGCTGAGCAGGCCGTATCAATGTATAGCAGAGCGGCTCTAGCGGGCAGCCCTCAGGTGACAGATTTACTTGGGCTGTAATCTCATCACCCCCCCCATGATAAACTTAATTAAACTTCCACAGGCTGAGACCCACTGCAATAAAAGCCACAAACAACATCATACAGTGTTATTATTTGAAGACATTTCTGACTGAATAAAGCATCATCCTGCTGCTCTGATTCTGCTTTCACACTGACTCACAGGGAGTGTACAACTTGGCTGTTCTGGCACATCATGGGCATCTTCTTCCACAGAGCGTCCTCGGCTTGTTCAATGCGTCACGTCATGACGAGCGGGACTTAGTGGTGGAGAAGATCTTACAAAGGTGGCTTTTTTTTTTAGGAATGATGATCAGTCCTGTTTGAGTGATGCAACAGCTGATGGTATTTCTTGTTTTTGTTCCTTTATTTTATCCAAGATGTGTAGATGCTGAGGATGAGGAGGCTGTTACTCCCTGTTCTTTAGCCCTGCTTGGACTCCAGATGGGAAAAGCCTTGAGGAGGATGACTCAGAACCGTGCGCAGCTCTTCTTGGTAGGCATGAGACAACCTACTCATTCTGTATATAGCAAAGAAAAAAACATTCAACACACCACAAGTTGCTTTCCTACTGTATGTTATCATTATCCATTATCTTTTAATTATTGAAATATGTGAAGAATCAAATTAGGTACAGGTCATGAATAAGACATTACATCCATTAAATGTAGCTGTTTTGAAATGTAATGTAATAATTTATTTAAATCATTCTTCCTCTTTCTCTATAGACATATGCATCTCTTCTCTCCATCTTCGTCATGGTTGTGGCCGTGCCTTTGCTCAGCTGCCTGGGTAAGTGATGCTGTCTGCTCACCGGAGCAGATACTTGCAGACGTCATCCACACGATGGCGCAGTTTCCCCATGTATCAATGGACAATTTCTCACTCTCATTTCATCATTTTTCATGTGCAAATAAACACAGAAGACAGACACAGAAGGCCATCTTCTGTCAGCCGACGCGGCGTTGACCCCAATACAGAGCAAAGTGGCGTCGGGGGGAGAGCCCGGGGAGCAGAGGGGAGTCCACGGCTCACCCCGAGCGGCGAGCGGTGGCTCCGGCAGAGCTGTGATTTGGCCGTGACTCTGTCGGGCGCGTGCCTGTGTGCTTTCTGGACCGCGCTCCTCTATCATCTCCTATGACATACAACAGCCTGCACCCTGTGATGCAAAAAGTGACCACAAACACCCCCCCCCCCCCCCCCCCCCCCCCCAAGACAGAACATACAGTAAGAAGACACATTTAGAGGATGACTTACAGGACAGTTCATGTGACTCATTGGTGTTTCTGAGGCTTGTGACTCATTTTAAAAGGAGGAAGAAGACAAGCAGCAGTCACTTTGTGAGGGAGCTGCTTTATCTAAGTGTTGATAATGTTTCCCCGGTTACCATGTGTGCATTGCTCTGTTTATAGGAAATGAAATGATTAGCAGAGGTCATTGAATTAAGTCAACATTTTGTGGCATGAAATACAAATCTGTGCATAGAAAAAAGACACTGGATGTTAAAGTTGAAAGATGGTTTGCCAGTTCTAATAAGTTATCTATTAAGTCTTGTCCCTGGTCCTATCAGTGTCATGGTGATGATAAATGTCACACGAGAGAGAGAGAGAGAGAGAGAGAGAGAGAGAGAGAGAGAGAGGACATGCTAACAAAAGCACTTAAACATTACGCCTGGTTTGAAGCCAGAGCAAAGGAATTTCAAATGTTATTGATTTAGTCTCTCGCTGTGCTGGTGCCCTCGGTCAATATATGAGATAAGAAGATATCTGCTTTACACGTCGTTAAGGAGAGATCGGCTAGAAAAGCAGTTACTATAGCAATATGAGACACTTCAAAGACCTTTAGGGCCTTGTTGGGGTATCAGTCAAAAAATAATAAACCTCAGTGGTTTTGTTTATGTCCTCATAAAGATAATTTAACTTTTTTTTTTAGAGATTTTTGGTTCAATATGAAGGAAACTCAGAGTCTCTGTGTTCCTGAAAGTTATTTACAGCTGAGAGACTGAGATGTGATAATGTGCAGTTTATAGCTGGCCATCATGGAGCTGTCATCAGGTAAATTAGGAGCTTCGCAGTGTAAATAGCTCCATGTGGAGCCGCTTCACTTCAGAATGACTGAGTATAATTTAGTGGATTGACTAATGGTCTCCCTCTTCCTTTTTATAGCTGTCCCACACGGTCATCTGTCTCTCCTTAACGAAGCCAGCTAAAACACAAGCATGGCGCGCATGTGCTGCACGTAGTCTCGTGTTTCACTGCAGCTTTTTATTGTAACATTTTGCATTTTAACAATTTAAATCCACTAAAAGTAAGACAAGCCCAAACAAAGTATGTTTATTTTCTGCGAGCTTATGATTGTAAACTCCCAGCCAGAAGGTCTCAGCTGTGCCTCTTCTCTGTGGAGTTTGCACATTATCCAGCTGAGACGGTCCAGCAGTTCTGAACAGGAGTTGCAGAAAGACGGATGGATGGATGTTTAATAATACATCATCAGATCTTCCTTTTAATGGCGCATCAAGAGACAAAGAATGAGGTGAATGAATGTATGAACTCTACTTTGCTGTGGATGGATCCGCTACTCCCCCTTGCTTGGTTGGTTGGTGTTAATGTCCTGGAAGCTCAGGTGCTCTTCCAGAGGTTCTGGGACTCTGAGGGGTTCTGGACTGGATCTTAGCCGATCCCACTCGATGTTGCAGTAGAAACGTTCCCTGTCTGGGACTCACAGCTCTTAATGTGCTTATTACCACTGGGAGCACTTTGGATTTCACCTTTTACGTCTGCTCTAGTTGTTTCCACATGTGGGAAGGGACTGGGAATATGTAAATGTGTATGATGCAAGTAGAAAGTTTGGATATGTCTGATCCTTTGATTGACGCTGTACAGTAGCAGCGATACATCTGTTGTCTAACATAGTTTAAATGGAAAGTTGATATAGTTTCTTATGACAAGGTGACATCAGTTTAGTCATTTAGAACTTAGTGAGATTCATCATCATGTGAGTAAAAGATTCATAACTTTTCATAACACAGAAGGACTTGTTCATCCACTTTATCACTCGGTGATGTTACATCATTCTGGGGATTTTACATGATTGATCTAAGAATAAAAACTTACCGGCTCAACACAGTTTGCTGCAACAAAATCTGTGCATCAGCAAAAAAAGAAAAAGAAAAAAAAAGCCCATTTTTTAAATTGCAAATTTATATCGGAGGTGACCTTTTAAGTTTTTACTGATTTTTGTGATGCACAGTTTCCTTTGTGCAGATCTCCCACTCGTCTGAATTAAACTTTCCCTGAACCATAGCTTCTCCTCATTACGAAGGAATGCAAACACTTCCTTTTTCACGAAGAAAACAAATATTTGATTTGTGTTGTTTCAAAATTCCTTGGTAGGCGTCGCACGTTGGTGGGCTGTGCATGACCCAGCAGTGATGTGTTGTGTTTAAGTTGCTTTGAAGAGTGAAAGCTGTGCTCTGTGTTGCTGTTTCACCACCTATGAAATAATTTGATAGCACGCGCAGTATATTGGCCCTCTGCATTGTAACATGTCTAAAAATAGCTTGTATCTCTCTGCAGCCTTAGCTGGACTTTGGAAACATCTGTGAAGAGTTTTTTTCCCTGCAGGTGGTGATAAAAGGACATAATGACTAAAATATAGTCATAGCGCAACAAGAGGTCACTGAATTAATGTCAGAATGTTTTCAGGCTTTGGACCCACTTTTTCCGTCAGAACTGTCTTAATTCTTGGTGGAAATATTTCTCAGAGCTCCATATTGGCACAACACAGGGAAGAGTTTTTATTTAAATATGACATGAGTGGATGAATAACAGCACAATGAGGAGTCAGGAATGTCATCAGGCTTTCTGCAGAAATGCTTTTTTTAAAAATGTTATCACGTGGTATCACGTATCTGGCTGAGTCAAGGCAAGAGGGCCACTTTGCCTAATAATGCCAGCAGTGAATTAAAATGACTGAATGTCCAGTGCAGACTGTATCAGAGACATTACGGACAGCCTTCATGTCATCGCCCACACTGCTGAAGGCAAGCTTCATTTCATCACCCTCACTCACACCGAGGAGAAGAACTGCTTCTATTGTAGATTTTGGCAAAGCTGTTTACTCTGAATTATAAGGGAGTTTACTGGCGTCATGAAAGTGATTCACGTTGTACTTGATGTTATGAGATCATGCATCTGATTCTATGCAGCCAGAGGTGTGACGACCACAAAGAACAGATGAAGCTGTTCTGAAGCGCTACGGTGCAAATATCAAAGGTTTTGCTGAGTTTCAACCATAAAAGAACAGAACAACTTCAACTTTGTCTGAACAGCATGAGAACAGCTCAGGCTGTGCAGAGCTGGGGGAGGGTTTTGGCACGAGTAGGATCTGGAGTTTAAGAAGCCCTTTTTTTCAGGATAGGATCAGTAAAGATTGGCTTCACATGTAAATAAGATTAAAACGATATTAAAGATGTTTAAGACATACAGTAGTTTGGTCATGATTGGATGATTGACACAGAAAGTGCATATCAGGAAAGATGGAGAGATCAGTTTTAGGTTTTTCTTCAGAACTCAGAGACTACCTAAAGTGCAAAAATCAGATTTTGATACAAGATACTTATCTAGTAATTAATGATACAGTACATATATATTTTACACTGTGATGTGGAATTTAATGTAAAAATAAAGATAAATAAATGAATGTTTAAATCCATTTTTAATGCAATGCTGCATTTAAAGAAAATAAAATCTTACACCAGTTATACTACAACATTATCGCTATAGTATTAAATTATGTTTTTTTTTTCTTAAAAACAGAAAACCTCTTTCCTTTCTATATCTCTCTTCACTGTTTAAAAAAAAAAAAACAGCATGTCATGTTATTGGGATAAGTTGTTTGTGTCCATTCTGACCCACTGAGTTGAATTTATCATCAATGTTACATTTACCAAGAAGCAGCTGCTTTCTGCTGCAGTCCTGAAACATCGGCTGCTGGGTCGCGGTCGCGGACCACATGCTCCAGGTTCAGTCTTCACATCGGCTCCTTTACATAAAACACCCTCTAAACATGCTGCAACATGTTACTTAAATTGAGGCTCTTTAGCTTAAATGTACAGTGTTTTTCTTCAGGGCCCCTTCAGGGCCCCTTCAGGGCAGAGGGAATTATTCATTCCTCTGCTTTAGTGTGAAGCTTTTAGATCAGGAAACTCTGCTCACTACTTTATACAAGGTGAGTTGAGCGTTTGATGAGACAGAAGCTGCTTAAGTGAAACAACTATTTCCAACAATTGAGTATTTTATTTCTGAGGCAATCACCAGGCTTTTCTTTGAGTTCTGGGTGAGAAGTCCTCACGTGGTGTTATAGCGTGTTTGGCTTCATACATGGTCATATCTTGAGACATGCGACACACTGTGGTCTCTCTTCATTACCCACCATTGTACTGATCGAGACCAACCATCTCCTGTCATGTTTTCATTTTGTTGTGGCTGCAGTGTTTGTCGGTGATTCATCATTGTTTGTCCATTTGCCTTTTATTCTGTATGTAAAGCACTGAATTGTCTTGTAGAGGAAATGTGCTATAAAAAATAAACTTGCTTGCCGATTACTTTCACAAATTTGTCTATATTTTGCTAGAAGTGCAAAAAACTATACATTTTACTATGACGGGCCCCTCCTGTCATAGCTCTGGGCCACCCAACTGTGGCTATAACAGTCTAGTGTAACTCAGTACAACATCTCCTCTTAATCACATCCCCCCATTAAAATCTTATATTCTGACTAGCAGCAACTTACATTGATACCTACACATAGATTTTCCCCTAAAGATCGTGGAGTTTTTGCCTGAAACAGGTTTTTATGGAACGACTTATCTTGCTGTGGACCAACTATTTTAATGGACCTTTCTGATGTAGCAAGACCAGGTTTTTTTTTTTGCTGTATGTTCTGCTACTGGAGTACAGCATGGCTTCAGAGATACATTGCATATACTTTTGCATTTGTGACTGGTCTGAAATAAGTGTTTACTGAATCTAGAGTGGTGATTGTAGCCTGGGATGGTAAACATCATTCAGAGCTTTCATACGGTGTATAACATGTGTAGGCATGAGAAACTGAGTCAAATACATATTAATTGGGGAAATGACGTCATGTCCCCTGCACGGGGCATCTGGTACCAAAAGGTTCAATTTTAGACAGAAAATGAAAAATACCCCTTTCCTCAAATTCAATTTCTGTTAAGAAATTCACACATTGGAGGAGCAGTCCTGTGTAAAGTGAGTATCTTGCTTCTTATATGAGGAACTGAGGGTATTAAAATGGCGCCTAATAAAGAATAATGACAACGCTTTGGATTCTCCCTGAGGCAGGTGACCAAATCTCATTTTACACATTTGGACTTTGAAAAAAAAAAAAACCCATAAAGTGGGTTTGAATGAAATTAAGATAAAAAATGAGAAAAAGCAAAAACATGAACCAAACCAAACATTCTTATCCTTTTTCCAAATTGTGTGGTGACATTTCCCTGCAGGAGGAGGAGGTGAAGTGACCCGTTTCATCACGTTTTTTGCAGCAACCGCCACCTGCGCTCCGTCTGCTGGATCCCGGAGAAATACCTGCCTAAAATGTCCCTGAGCAGAGCCAACACCGAAACACAAATACACACTTTACATTCCAGTGGCCAACTCTTGACAATGGAAACTGATTGTGTCGCTGTGTGTGCTGACTTGTCGCCTGGCTGCTGTGTGGACCTTCACCTGTCAGCAGCCTGTAATTACTCCAACCTGCCTTCTGCTGTAAAAAAACATCAGTACTATCTGTAATAACCAGATTAGCTCTGCTTTCTGCCAGACTGGTGCTGATGTGGATGTCGCCTTATTTCAATGTGTGCACTCGCATGAATAAAGAAAAATAACAATAATTGAAAAAAAGCAGAAATGCTGCGAGTTTCTTTATCCTTTGGGTTTGTCTACTGATGAGTATGAGCAGCTCAAATTAATAATTCAGAACAGAAGAAAAGAAAACAGCATCTTCCTCAGATTGATTCCTCCTCGTGTTTATTGCACCTCTTTAGATGCTAATAGTTTCTTTAACGTTATCATACATCAGTTTATTTGAGTTCATGTATCTGTTTTATCGTCCATCAGTGTGCACAGAGTAGCACCATTAATCACCGGTGGAGCGTCTCACATTGCGGTCCTAATTTGCAAAAAAGTCAATGAAGTGAAGCTGGAATTTTATTTAAGGAGCATTCAGTGTGTAATTAGAAATATGCACAACAACATATATACACAAGTTAAACCATCTCTGATGGATGATTTTGTTTTATTAAAGGCAAATGTTTTATGAAAGTGGTTGTTTTAAAAAAAAGATGTTTTCTTTTATCCATTTCAGGAAAGGAACGATGAGGATTTAATCACATCTGAACTGGTTTGAAAACCTTTTTCATCACTTTACTGGTGTTGCTACTTCTTCATCCAGTTTTACCCACAAGTCCTTGGGCTGAATAACAAAGGCAACGCTTTGTTTCCATGTATAACAATTCTTCTAAAGCATGCTGAAATTCATAAAGGTGTGCTCACACTCTGTCGTCAAGTTCAAGTAGATAATAACTAACTAGTTAAGTGATAAGTCTGCCATAAAGTTCTGTTTTAAACGGCTCAGATAACACAAGAAACAGTTGTTGCTTTGATGATCACTGAAGATGCAGAATGTTCAATGAGATGTAAAGTTGATACTAAAAGACGAAGTACTGAAAATTCACATCAATGGTTTATAGAAAGAGCACCAGTAAAACCAGTTTTAGATGACTGAATATTTGTCAGTGTCAGTTTTACTGATTCTAAAAGATTTTTTAAACCATAGTTTTGGATTCTGCGTACATTTACGGACTTTTGGATCATATTTGGATGCTCAGATTTATAAATCTCATGAACTCATATTTAATTCCCAGTAGAACATAAACAACATATCAAGTAAAAAAGTAGTTCCAGGGTGATGTTCAGCATCGTGTAGCGTCTCCTCTTCTTTTAACAAGTGTCTGTAAGCGTCTGGGAAGTGAGGAGACCAGTTGCTGGAGTTTTAGGAGAGGAATGTTTCCCATTCTGGTCTG
>JAOXYM010000015.1:25275425-25290433 GCA_028567055.1 Leptatherina wallacei | reverse complement strand
GGCTCAAACTCAGCCTGGGACTTGAACCAGCGACCTTCTTACTGTGAGGCTGCGGTGCTAACCACCACACCACCGTGGTTTACAGCATTTTATCATTTCTAATTTTATTCTTGCTACATTCACCAACATTGAATCCTGCAAATACCTTTTACGTGCTTGTGGTTCAAGTAGGAATAAGAACTAGAGATAAAATTTCCTCACACTTTCCCTGAACTCCAGAATCTAACACTGATAATATGCAGCTGTTGAGCAGGACACATGGACTGTCACTGTGTTCATTACTCTGCTGTCAGGAGCCTCACAGAGCACTCAGCCCTTCTTGTTGCCTCAAATAGGACAAATATCTGGAACTGATCTTTTTCCTGAAATATTGTGCAGTTTAATATTAATGTGACTAAATTCTCATTAATGTTTTAACTTCTCCATTATCTTAATGTGCAGGATAGTAACCAGGAGTATTTCTGCTAATGATCCATGGAAAAAAACTTGCAACACCACCGACATCGACACGCTGCGTGTGCAGGCATCATCCACTGCACCATGAAGTCATTTTAGTAATGAGTAATTAATACAGAGAACCATAAACTGCATGTTTAAAGTCCGAATGTCCTGTACTTTAAGTCCAGTTGACCTCATAAATACATAAAGGGCAGTGTTCAGGTGTGGCACCGTGGGTGGTGGAGTGGTAAGAGTGGTAAGAGTGGGAGGAGCAGGTGCTTTGGCTGGTCTATTGAGGTCAGACGTTTCCAGTTCAAGCAGGATGGTTTATGGCTGTTTTAAGACGGCAGTGCCTTCTACACACAAGACGTTCGGACTTTGATAACCATAGATCTTCTCTGTGCATTTGTGCTAATTCTCCAGGTGCAAACACAGTTTTTAGGGATGATAATTAGCATGGATGCATGGTGGTGTGGTGGTTAGCACCGCGGTCTCACAGCCACAAGGTTGCTGGTTCCAACCTTGGCTGGGGGGGGGGCAGACATGGGCCTTTGTGAGGAGATAGCATGCTCTGTCTGTGTCTGTCTCTGTGTAGTGTTAGACTGGTGAGGGTGTACCCTGCTGTTTGCTGGGATAGGCTCCAGCTTCCCTGTGACCCTGAATTGGAATAAGTGGTACAGAAAATGAATGAAATTGAGCATTTTGGGGAAGATTTCACTGATCTTAAATGCAGAGATGGCAAGTAACGAAGTACAAATACTCTAATTACTGTACTTAAGTAGATTTTTCAGGTACTTTGTACTTTTATAAGTATTTATTTCTCTGACGACTTTTTACTTTTACTCAGTTACATTTTCAACATAAATATCAGTACTTTTTACTCCTTACATTTTCCAAAAAGGCTCGTTACTTTATAGCCTTTTTTTCTTGTTTCTTGACACCAACGTACGTGAACTGTTTTGGGTTTTGAAAGAGGCCGATTCTCAATTCGGAATAATTAACTGCGAATTACAAACCATGATGTAATCGAGACAATGTGAAGGGTTTTTCATTGAGCTGCACTGAATGCACGGTGTTCAACTTTTTATTTTTTCCATTTTTTATTTATTTGACAGGGAGAGGCACAGTGTTTATTGTAGCAGAAACTATCTAGAGAAGCTTATTTTCATCTGTAGTTCCTGGATGAGCCGCTCACAATAACACACCTGTAGTGTTAAACTATTGTTACCTGATGTGTTCATAAAAAACATGCAATTAAAAAGGTTGATTAAGAGTTGGGCCTATTGCGACACCATAGTTTAGAAGATAATCCTCGTCCAAAATTCAATGTTCAGAATTGTGATGTGTTAACCTTGAGTGTACAATGCTCAAGTACTATATGATGAAGTACATGAGTAGAATCGATATAAATGAGTGTGTTTAATAACTTTGCAGCCAGTGAATCATGCAATAGAAAAATACTTTTTACTTTTAAAATGACTTTTGAGTACATTTCAGAGCCTTGGATCAGGGATTTTTACTTTTACTCAAGTTGTTTTTTTATATAGGTACTTTACTTCTACTCAAGTAAGAAATCTGGGTACTTTTGCCATCTCTGCTTAAATGTAAAATTTTTACATGGACTGGAAAACTGGCGTTTCAGGCTTCCGACATCAGATTATTCTTGGTTTAATGCACCAATCTCCCCTTTGTTTACATGGCAATGGCAAACGCTAATGCCAACCTTTTTTCTTTTCTTTTTTAAATCTTTTTAGTGCTTTTTTACGTGTTTGAACATAAATGTGCTGTTACCCACCAACTTCATTAAGAAACAGATGCCTGAGAACTTGTCATGGAGCACACTGCAACATATAGCAACATACTCAACACCTCAAGTTGGGTAGAAAAACACTGTCTCTGAGAAACAGCAGAACTTTTTTACGTCTAGAGAGCATTGCTGTTGCTTACACATTGAAGGGCAGCGCACCAGTACAAGATCAAGCCTGTAAAAAAAGCTGCAGCCACATTTTTTCTGTGTGCTTGGATGTGGACGGAGATCTTTCTAAACGCTGCTGTGTGCATGACTTAGCCAACAGATCACTCCTTCTAAGGAGACACAACCCAAAGATGCTTCTCAAAGCAGCTATAATCCTTTGTGCACAGAGATAAGCCTGATTAACACTGCTTCAATATGCAGTTATATGCATGTGCAGCATGTGTGTAAATGTTAATAAGTTGTTAGCATCTTACCCTGATGGCAAAGTAGAAACGCCATTATGAGGGGATGTTAGCAGGATGTTAGGCAGCCATATCTAAAAAGCTATCGGGTATATATTAGAAATAATTTGCCATGGGTGTAACTGAAGGTGGGACTGTTTTACATTTGCTTTCAGATTCAAGGCAGTAGCCTTCCTGAGCCTAGACAAGAGCACCACTTGAAAGGAAGCATCTTTGACTTTGAGAAGCTCCTCACGTTCAGTTACCTGCTTTATGTTGCTGTAATTGAGCTGTAGTTAAACTTTGCGGAGCGTTTCAGTCTGAAGTCCCTGTCACACAAAACAGCCGTTCAAAGGCACATCAGATACGGATGTGCTCAGTTACGAGGGGCCATTTTCAGTGAGCACACTCAGGTTAATCTTCTCATCCTTCATGTGAAACACACACACATGACCAGCTTTATCTGAGCTGACAATCATTTCAAGAACTAGCTTTTTAATCAGCATCAAATGAAAAAAAATACATTAAAGGCATTTAAAAATAGCAATTTTTTTAATTTACAAATATTCTATAGTCTTAAATACTGAGGGATATTATATGTAAATAACATTTTTGCAACACTACATTCAACATTTGGAGTTGGGATGAAAAAAAAACCCAAAGTGCTTTCCATACATCAAATATAAAAATAGTCAACTTATTTGCAGAGATATGAAGTCGTAGCAGAGTCTGTACAATACATTGAAAATATCATAAAATATAGATCACATGCCCAGCGTCTGCAGGCTCGTGAGAATATGTGCAACACTCCTGTTCATATCCTCCAGCATGATGGTGACAGTTCATACATCACATAATCAAGTTATGAACGATTACAAGTGTATAAAATACACGTTATTGCATTCAGTTTTGCTTATGGAGACAAATTTATGTTAAAGATGAGTCGCTTTAACATCTTCGTCTGTAGACATGGCCGGGTTATCGTACATCTCCAGGCTTTTCCTGCTGCTCCTCGAGATCTTTTCATCGATTTCATCTTTTTTGCAGCAGTTGCTGCATCTGCAGGTCCTGCAGCAGCAGTGGTGTTTGCCACAGAAGCCCAGCGCGGCGTCCCACGGTGCCAAGGAGCGCAGGGGTCGGGGCAAAAAGTCCCAGTTGTGGAGACCCTTGGGCAGGTAACGTGGGCATCGAGACTGCATCAAGTTGACGACGATCACAAAGATAAGCAAGACGATAATGGGTACGCCCACGCCGACCAGGACCGGCCAGCCGGCCATTGACAGGCCGAACACGCCCAGAGGAAGAACCAGGAAACACAGGATGAGGTAGACGGCGGCAAACCAGCGGTACTTGGCCGTTCGGTTCCCAAGCCCTCTGGCCAACTTGATAGGCACCCGTGTGAAGGGGATCGGATACCACAGCAAGATGCCCATGATGTTGAAGAAGAAGTGGCACAGTGCAATCTAAGCAAAAACACGCACAGGAAAAAAGGTCACATTCACATGAATAAGAGAAAAATCTGTACAAATACAGTGTAAAGCATTTTTGAGAGCTCTCTGAGCCTGGATATATGGGTTTGCTGATGCATGTTGATACATGATATTGTGTTGTCGTCTGATAGGCAGATAAAACTTCTTATCAGCAGTTAACATCACAGCGATTACAAAACCGACGCCTTAGACAAGTACATTAGCAATAGGCTTACTGTCTGGCAACCATCAGATTTTCTATTTTGTTCGTAGCATAAATGCCCTATTAAAATGTTAATATGATGGCGACTGAATAGCTGTGGATAATTCATGGAAGTCCCTAAAAATCCCAAAGCAGCTGAGATACAGAACTAGCTCATCAAAAAATGGCCTAATTTGTAATACGTGTCATATGTACATGAATGTCCACAAGTATAAAGGACAGTAGCAGCACAATAAAGACACACAAATGGTTGTTGAGACGGGAAATTCGTACAGTCTATGTGTTATGTTCTGCATGGACAAGTGTTCAGGCCATGTGATGTCAGTCTGTAACCTCACATGTGTTTGTATCCACAACCTTAGCCGTGAATTTATAATATCTAACCATAACAATATAGTTTTTTATTCAAATTCAAATTGAAATTTTATTTACAAAGTACTTTTCATGCAAAAAGTTCCACAAAGTGCTTTACATTAAAACAAGCATGCACACACACCCAAGTATATGACCTAACAACTTCAAAAACATACATCCGATCATAATCACTCTCAATCTCACATGCACTCATGCACACACAACATGCATACCCCTTTCAAAAGTAGCTATCGTGCCATTTTTTGAGCATGCCTGATAGTTTCATATGATGCATAACATAGAAAGATGAAGGCATTGTTGTAATTCAACCATTTTTGAGTCTTCTTTGTGAAGCTGTTTCTTGTTGAAAAACAGTCGACCTCATGGAGGCGCTGGATAGAAAGTCCCCATAACCTCAACTGTTCATCCTCTGAAGAACATGGCTGTAGCAGTATTCATGCAGCCTTTGCTTTACCATCGGATTATAAACAGGCTTATTCAAACACATGTGAGCACATCTTACCTGCAGAGAGTTTGCTAATGTTTCTCCGGGACTGGCCATAGCAGCAAGTATAGATGTGGTCGTCGTACCGATGTTTGACCCCAGTGTCAGAGGATAAGCTCTCTCAAGACTAATGACGCCGATTCCTGTTGAAAGAAGAATAAGATCTAAGTAAAGGTGTCATAAAATATGAACAGAGTGAAGTCATTGTGTTAGCGATGGCTTACCGACAAGAGGTGTTATAGCTGAGGTGAAGACGGAGCTACTCTGAACGATAAAGGTCATCCCCGCTCCCACCAAGATAGCGATATAGCCGGTCACCCAGCCGAAGGGGAAGGGGAAGTCTGTCGTAAAACAGAAAAACAAGGGTACATGATAAAGTAAGGGCTTTATGGTGGTTTAACCAAAGCAAAAAAAGAGGACTTGTTCCTGAGCTTTGTGCATCACACACCAGGATGCTGGACCTGGAGGCGGGCTAGAAGCAACAGGAGAGGCTGTACCTGTGCTGCTCATCAAGCATCACCACCAAATCAGATGTGCTGACTATCAAACAGGCCGGTCAGAGCGTGTGTTTCCTTTCAGCTCCGTACCTGTGTTGATCACCTTCTTGATGATCACAGCCACCTGTCCTTTCAGCATGGAGTTGAGCAGCTTGACGATGAGGATGAGGCAGGTGCAGAGGACGAGCAGAGCTAGAGCCAGGAGAATGAGGCCGATGGCGAGGTCTGGCAGGTAAATGTTGGCAAAGATGTGCTTGCCTGCAGGGGGATAGTTGAAGAGGTGAAGCAACAACCCTGGGCTCGTTATGTGATAAATACGAACGGTGAAAATGCTATTTTGTGGGAAAACGTGTGTTTTTACTGTAAGTGTGAAGCGAACTGTGGGTGGCGTGTCAGGGACGATCTCTTTCTGATGGTATCTGATCGTGTTGGGGGCAGAATACTAAAGAGGCAATCTATTTTACAGTCATGTGGCACTCAGGTGCCTCAAGAAACCATGAAAGGAACTATTGAGAAGGTAGACTGTAGTAGGGAGGGTATAAACCGAGCTTCTCAAAGGTAGGCTTTGTCCTGACATCAGAGGGTCTGCATGAAGGAGGACGGCTCTCATATTTCACCTATCGGGTAACTGCTGTGTGAGTGTCCCTTTTTTCCCCCTCAAACGGAGGCACGCTTACATTTCTCAAGGTTTACGGTCAAAGTCGAGTTAATCTGGGTCATGGTCTGGTTTCCCTCTTCCCAACACACAGCACCTGCAGGGCATTCGGCCACAGTGGTGTTCAGGATACTCTGAGAGACGAAAAACAAGAATCAACCCCAGTAATTAATGCAGCTGCAGATCATAATCATTCCAAGGCTTTTTATAAAGCATGATCTAACAATGGAGTCACTGTGGTCGCAATATGAGAAGGACAACATCAGTCTGTTACCGTGTTGGTCAGCGTTTTGCACCATCTCTTCACCAGGCTCTTGTTTCTTGCTTCTGGATCACCAGTCGCAATCCCAGTAATGACAGATTTGTCCAGCTAAGAGAAGAAGTTTGATTTAAAACAAAACGTATTTGCTTTAACGTGAACTCTGCATCATGTCGTCAGTGTCACCGTCACCTCAACGATGGAGTCTGTGAGCGGGTCTGTGATGACGTTGAGCAGTTCGGGAGCGTTGTCTCCGGACTGGATGTTGAAGGACTCGATGAGAAGGTGGGTGAGTTTGTACAGAACGCCGGTGGCTGCTTCCAAGGGCAGGAGAATGAGCACCGACAGCCAGTTGAAGAAATCATGCACCGTCGCGCCTGCAAACGCCCTGAAAGTTGCAGGAACGTGCTTGTGAACACATGGCGTCACTTTGTCTGCATGTTTTTGTTTTTTATCAAAACTCGCTTTGGTTTACCGGCGGAACTCGTTTCGGTCTCCTGCCTGCATCATAGCCACGATAGTATTGGTGACAGATGTTCCGATGTTGGCTCCCATGATGATGGGCACTGCAGAATCGACCTCCAGCACTGCAAAACAAACAAAGCAATGAAGCACTGTGTGACGGATGCAGCGATTAACTGACCAGCACTGATGATTCCAGCTTCTCAGATGTGAAGATTTGCTGCATTATGTGTGTGTTTACTGTCTAAAGTCAGTAAAGTCGCGTGTCTACTCACAGCCAGAGGACACCATGCTGACAACAATAGAGGAGGAGGTGCTAGAGCTCTGAACCAGCACTGTGACTAACACCCCAATCACAAGCCCGGCCACAGGGTTGGCCAACACAGCATTGTCCTGGAAGATGTCACCAGCAGCTTTACCTGAAAACACACACGTATGTATTACATAAGTTCTTCACTGGACGTGGTGCTGGTCAAATGAAATAGATGAGATGGGTATGACTAAAGCACTGAATGGAAATCCTTTTTTTTTTCTTTTTTTTATACCTCCAACCAGCTGGAAAGCCGAGCTGAGAATATCCAGGGAGCAGATAAACATGTATAGAAATCCAAGAAGCAGAAGCAGCTTCAAAATAGCAGTCAGCACTCTCACAATCTTTCCTTTTGTATCCAACTCTGTTTAGGAAAACATGAAACACTGAGTGAGGTTTTGTAAGGAAATCAGCCCCGAGCGGGTCAAGGTAGAAGGAAGATCTGCCTCACCTGACCACTTGATCCCCGTGTCTTTGAGGTCTGGGAGATCCCAGGGATCTTCTTCAGGGGGCTCCTCACACACCAGGTCCAAGGTGGAGTAAGCCGGTGGCACAGCTTCTGCTTTATCCTGAGCCTTGTCATCTAAGGAAGGGCAGGCAGGAGGGAATGTTAGAGGAAAATAAGCTCAAGGAGGTTTACAGTCATCCAGGAGGAAAAGACGTACTGATAGTGGAGGAGGAATCCGTTCCCTCTTGTGGTCTTGGAGCCATGACTGTCTGGGAAAAAAGCTACAAAAAAGTGGAAAAAGTTTTTGTGATTAAACTTTTATTAATGCATTTACTGTTAACAGGCAATAAATGACACTATTCATTCTTCAGCCCTGTGAAAGTCAGATTACATGCCAATGGAAGAGCTGATGAGACCCAACATTAAATCTTTTAAAGAAGTGCACAGAATAGCACCATTTTTAAACCCTTCAGCTATTTATAGGTAAACATGTCTTTCTATAAGAAAACACGGACAGGTAGAGTACGCACCTGCAGCGGAGAGTGTGCGCGTGTGTCCGGGGCTGTGAGCAGGAGTCCTCACCTGGTCTACCTGACGCTCACATCTGCGCTGAGCTCCGCTTTTTATAGCACCGCGCCGAGCCGAGCCGAGCGCGCGCCCGCCGCATGCGGTTCAAAGGTCGCGCACCTATACGGGCAAAGCTCGAGCACCTGTGCGGCGCATCTGCTCGCGGTGCCCGCTGACATGCTTATCATGAGAAATGACCTGTAGAGTAACGAGATAAGAGAGAAAATCCCAGCTCTGAATGAGGAAAGATGGAAAGTTTCTCTCATCTTCTGCTTTTCTTCTTCTAAGTTTAGCTTTTAACATGTAGTTTAAATTATCTTGGGTTGAAGCTCATAAAAAAAAAACCTCACTTAATAATCATAAAAAGTTTGTAGTGGGTTAAAACAATCAGGATTTCAGTCTGACCTACAGGTGGAATCAGGAAAACTGCCCCCTGGTGGTTCTAAGCGGAACAACAGCGTCCATTTAGTTCCATTAGTCTGGTTTGAAAAGTCTACATTTAATATGATTTTGTGTCTTAAAAATCAAACGAAAAAATTTAATTCCCATAAATCATGTTTAATTGTCACATCTTAGTGAAAATATGTGAGAAATAAACAATATTATTCTAAATTCTCACATCATTTGGATCCTCTAACGGTCCCAGTCATGACAACTGTAAAAATCTCACTTTAAGATAACGAATATAATGTAAATAGTTCTTGTTGCATGCCTTATTTTCATCCAGTGCCGTGTGTGCGTTCATGTACACACACACTTTTACTCACAGGTTTGCAGCTCTCCAGATAAGTTGCACGCTTGCTTGTCCGTGCACATTTATTGCCCGGCTGAAATAGTCTGTGTTCAAAGTGACAGATGCCGCAGTGATAGGGCTGCAACAACATATGATTTTATATCTAAAATAAATGGTGTGAATATAAGTTAATGATCAACCAATAATCATAATTTGCTACTCCCAAACTGCAATAAAACCACCGAGGCAGATTCGATCCTGAACTCATATAAAACGGGTTCAGTGAGTTGATGGAAAAAAAAACAATCACAGATTTATTGCAGAACTTATCTAAGTTAAATAAGATATCACATGGTTTATTTAGATTTATAAAGATAAATGATGATGAAAACATATATTAGGTATAAAATTCTCACTTGGAACACATTAGCTTCAATCTCTAACAAACTCTAGAGGATCTTTAGTTTCTCATGTATTTAATGTTCTTTAGTGGCAAAAATTAATTAAATGAATTAATTGAAAATGTGATCTCTCTAGATCTGTACTTGCTCTTTTCCCAAAATATCTCTCGATTAGTAGCTTGCCAATCTGATCCTGTTTGTTGTGGCTTCCAAACAACAACCCACAACCAGTAATCAATCATTGTACTGTACGGTCTGACTGCTACACAATAAATAATCTGACGGCAGCTCGGGGCAGTACCAGCCTTCAGTACACAGTGTTCAGCAAAAAACAAAGCCTCCACATACAAAGTATCCTGGCAAGTTTAAGCTTAAAACAGCCACAAATAATAAATTACACTTAGAATATAGCAATGCATGAAATTAAATTCAAATAAAGTGAAACATTAATTTACAAGACAGCAAAATGTCTTTCAAATGTAATCTCTGGTTATTATTTTAAACTTCTGTTTTTTTAATTTTCTGAAGTGAAATTTTGATCGTTAACATCATGATTAGTTGGAGATATCCCTCCTCTCTCCACCCACAGTAATCAGAGGTTATAAAACTTAACCTATAAAAGGACATAACTCATAAACAACATAATATAATCCTACTTAAAAGAGAGAGAATAAAAAGCTGTTTGGGGTTTAAAGCTGTACACGCCCTCATCTGCTGCAGGGCGCTGAAAACAGTGACACACACCTGAATTTCCAACGTTCCCAAATAGACGTCATTCAGAGGCACATGTTCCTGGAACAAACCACCTGTAACCATCAGGAAATTAATTATTGGTATTTAAAAACCGTCTTAAGCAGCAGTTAAAAACACACCAACAATGTACCCACCACGTAGAACATGGATGCTTTAAGATTTTTAGACAAATTATTATCTACGTGTGTTTTTAATCTGCAACCTTTTGATGTAAATATGTTGTCCTTGTCAAATGTTCTGTTCCTATATTATGTTATTTGATGTTTTCCATGTATTTTACTGTTTTAGGTCCATCTACCTGCCCAGGGACCAAAGATAGAAATCAGTCATTGGCTATTATCTTGCATATTTACATGAAAATGTACATTGATATGGCTGTTATATGTTCTTAAATAGATAAATTGAAATTAAATTAAATTGAAATCTAAATTAAAATGTAAATGAATGTATTTCCATGTCATTACTGAGAATAAAATGATTTAAAGTGACAACATTTGTTTTTAATCACATGGATGTCTGCTTGGTGTCTGCAGTCTGCTTCCTGTCATGCAATTCACATTTGCACATGCACTTAAGGGAGTGGCGGTGACAGGAGAGGGAATATTCTGAGTATCAGCCAAAGTACTGATGACATATTTTCACACATCATGGAGTCTAAGAATATCTTTGAGGTGTTTCAGAACTTGGCAGATTTTCAACCCAGACGCTCATTTGATTCTCCAAAGGTTCAGCAGGTGAGACGATTCATTCGCTCCAGACAGACGTTCCCTTTTCACATCTCCAGCACAAGGTTTCCACTATAAATCACATATTTGAACAAAAGCTGCAGAAAAATCTGCAGAAAATTGTTTGCACATCCTGAATGTCTTATGTATGAAAACATCTCCAGTAATATGACGTGAGACAAATGCATGGGAACAACAAGATGCGTTAATAAGGCATCAGCGTGATTCACCTTCAGCACCTGAATTAAGTTTCTTTAAGACCTTTCCTACCTTACCGACCTCCTCCATCCTGAAACCTCAGACTCTAATTTCCTCCACCCTCCTTTCAGGACCAGGCACAGACCCTGGGGGGACAACCTTCTCCACTGCAGCCCCCTCTCTCAGGAACTCCCTGCCACCATTAATCAGACACATCAGACCCAGAAGCATCCATATTCAATCCCTCCTGAAAACTCGTCTTTTTAGAAGTGCTTTTAATGTTTAATACATGTCATTAAATTATTTTGAACTTTTTGCTATTTACCTGATTCATGTGAAGCATCTTTGGGTTTTATGTAAAACACTCTTTAAATTAAATGTATTATTATTATTATCATTATTATTATCATCATCATCATTATTATCATTATTATTATTGTTGTTGTTGTTATTATTATTATTAAATATTATTATGAATAAAATAAACTATAGTTAAATATGAAGTCAATTAATAGCAATAATGAAATTTAAATTACTAGATAAATAAATAATGTATAGGCTCCAGCCCACCCGCGACCCAACATGGATTAAGCAGTACAGAAAATAAATGGATGGATGGATAAATAATGTAAAAATAAATATAGAAACAAAATGAAAAAGATAGTTTGCAGGATCCTGACAGCTGTGTGACTGCGGTCTGGTTGTGTCCTGTGTTGACATGGACATCGTACTGGTTTTCCTCTGGAATAAATACAGAAGATGTGTTGGACAACAGATGTCTTACTGGCATAAATGAATCTAGAGGTCATGCTGGGAGGGGAAATTAATGACAGATAAAGTATGGAGATATTTTATAAGAGCAAAGCAGCTGCAGTTTAAGCCTTTAAAGCCCGACCCAAGAAAAAATGGTGAGAAAAGAGCAATTTTAAACAAACCGAAGTCTTTATTTGGCCCGTTAACAAAATGTAATTTAATAATTAACGTAGATAATTTTTGTTTATTTACCATTTATTAACATCTGATATGTCACAATTATTGTAGTATAGTCTTCAGAGGAGTATCAAATTATGTTCAACAGGGTTTCGAGCAAAGTTTTTACCTTAAATTGATACGAAAGGTCTCAGAAACCGTATCTAATATGATACATACAGAATTAAAGGGTTAACAAGTCTCATGTCTTCCCGTGAATCACATGAATTAACCCAGACTTTCCCTTTGAGCCACCTTTGAATCAGTCCAATTCAATACAATTCAATGTAATGCAATTATAATCCAATTAAAACAACTCCACATGATCCACATTAGTCAAATTCCTAATAATTGTTGTCATATAAGACAACTCATAAAAAGTTATTACCTTGCGAGGAAACCAATGGATTGCATCAAATCTTCTCCTTGGCTCAGTCCTCCATCCTGAGCTGCACAGGAAGCAGCGGAGAGGAAAAACTTCCTTTCGACAGGAAGCCAGAAATACCTGCTGAGAAGGAAAACAACAGCAGCTTTGTCGTATATATAAATATACACAGAAAAATAAAGAGCAAGGAGAGAAAAGTGGAGGGAAGCGCTTCATGGGACGCCCCCCCAGCAGATAAAGCAAACAGCAGCATAAACTAAAGGGGAGGGTTAAAGGTCAGCAAGCCAACTGTAGATACACGTTTTGGGAAGTTTTAAACCAGATCTTAAAGGGAAAGAGGGGCGTCTGGTTCCTGAACCCAAGCTGGTTCATCAGAGAGAAGTCTGATAACTTAGTTTGTGTTGCACAACTCGTAACTTGTAACAGAAAATGTAATAAGTTCACGCTACACTCATATGATGTCATGAATATGGGACATTTAGTGAAATAAGTAAGTAAGGAAGTAAGATAATTCATCTCATGCTGTTCCTTAAAACAGAAGCTAACATCAGCGGTGGGTGAACCACAGCATGACATGTGAATATCTCTGTAACACCACGTGTCAGGTGTTGTCTAAATATGTCTAAATATGTCTAAATATGTCTAAATATGTCTAAATATGTCTAAATGTGAGCAGTATGATGAAGACGACTGTTTAGATACAAGCGGCCATTGAACCAGAACTCTTTTGTTTTATTATTTGTGGTTTATCATCCTGTTAGAGAACCGCATGTTGTCTGAAATAAGTTGCACATGTGCAGTCAAATGTTCAGAGAAATTCCAATAAAGTGGATTTTAGGTTCATTCCTACATCATACAAAAAGCCAGATAAACCCAGTAGTCAACAATCACATCCCAGTCACACATAGACACAATATCTACATCTATTTTCTCCACCATTGTAACATGAATATGAATCTAAAACAAATTAAATGAAATAACAAACATTTTCCTTTTAGTGCAAGCTGAAGGCGATAAATCCCAGGAACATTTCAGCTAATCATGCATCACTATATTTTATGAGGAGTATTTCTCAGCTGCTTTAATCATTTTACAGATAAAGGACATAAATATCAGGTGGAGTAAATTACGTTCAGCTGCATGTTGATTAAATATCTATTTATCTTTCTGATAATTACCAGAGTGGGCCGGCGGCCAAATGATTAGCTTCTGTGCAGTTATGAGCAGTAATATCTCGCCAGATATGTATTTGAGTCTCTCAAACAGCATCTCTGGCTCCAGCCTTGACCTCTCTACACTGTTTTTAGTCATGTGTAATAATCTGAGCACGAGATGACTGAAGGCTGCAATACGTGGTGGTCAAATATGAAGCTAGTTGTCTGGTTATTCATTGACTAACCCATTAGGTCATATGCGCTGCTTTCTCCCCATGTGACTTCCAAAAAGACCCACATATGAAGGAAAGTTCAGCTGAGGTTTACCTTTAACCTTTGGAGTGCTGCTTTCACCGTCCTGCCACCCACATGCAAATATAGACACTCTGCAGCCATGACAGCAAACATTTATTGGCTTTATTGTGTCTTGAAAACAACTTTTCTTTCTTTTTTAAAAAGAAAATCTCTTTAGCTTGTATTACAACTCACTACTGTGTCTAATTCCTCTTATATCAGTCAATTTTTGAAGATATTCATGTTGTTATAGTGTCAGAGTCAGTGGCAATGACTGCCTGCCTTGCTGGCACGGTCCAAAGCAGGTTGAAGAGTTTGCCCTTGTGTCAGGGCTGAAGGAGGCCGCCCTGTAGTACTACGGAGTAAATAAGCTGTGCTGTAAAACCATAAAGCTTGGCTGCGAGAACTTGTCCAAACTAGTTGAATATCTGCAGGTGGTGAGGCTGAGCAGCTATCGATGTTACAATCAGAGTGACACAGAAAATGAGTGTGATGGAAGGTCAGTGTTTCTAAAGACTTTATCTTTGGAGTTTGAAGTTTATCAAACTCTAACAGTTAATGTACTGCACAACGTAATGGCAGTAATAATACCATCACCCTGTTTTCACTCTGCGCTCCTTCAGATCCACAGTGATATTTGACTTCATGGTTGTTATGAAAGATCTCAGACCTTTGAAATCGTCCCACCCACACAAAGCCAATGTGGAATTTCCCACATAGAGCAGTTCATTATTTTGAAATAAAGATATAGTGTTGATATAGAAGTGCACATGCAGCAATACTCTCACATTATGATGATTCATCATATCTATATTTATATAGATATAGATATAGATATATAGATATATATCTTTATATCTATATCTATATAGATATAGATATATATCTATCTTTCTATATATATATAGATAGATAGAGATAGATAAATATATATCTATATGTATATATATGTTTATAAATATCTATATCTATAGATATAGATATAGATATATGTATATACACATATATGTATA
>JAOXYM010000015.1:25255682-25267871 GCA_028567055.1 Leptatherina wallacei | reverse complement strand
TCCTACAGATGGTGAGATACCCATGTAGTCCCAAATGAATTTACATCTCTATATATTTACAGAGGCTGTGCTAGACCCCACTGCTCCCCCCCCCCCCCCTAGTTCAGGACCTCAGGTTATAAAGGGTTAAGCTGCTCATCTTGCAGCAGTGTTGTGTTGTTACTGATCAATACATTTAAGTCAATGCCACTTTTATTACATTACCATGTGACAGTTTGAGTGAAATCTGGAATACTGTGTAAAAATAAGCACTTCACACTAGCAAGCAACCAGATAATACAGCTGCAAGAATTTCCATGCAGTTGCACTTGAAAAACAAACTCTCGGGTCTGTTCTCAGACTGAAACTGTGGGCTGTGTTGGAGGAGGTAGGGGGAGGAAGCAGCTCTGGGCGAGTGAAGAAGAAAAGCGGGCAGAAACTGAGACAAGGACTTTAACGTCGTCAGCTGTCTTTGTGCTCAGTGTGCAGCGAGAAATAAATTTTCTTGATGCAACTGCAGAAGTGAAAAGCTTTGGGTTACCTTCAAGAGAAACAGTCCTGTAACAACTTTCTCTGCTTTAATAACATGTTATACATTCTCAAAGGGGCCTGCTCTCCGACCGAGTCTGGACCCAATTCTTCACGCTCCACTCAGACGGTCTCTTTTCCTCCTGAGGGAAACTAATATCGCTCTCTGGAGAGGATGCGGCGCATCTATAAATTTCCCCTTTTAGGGAGCAAATCAATAGTGGCTCAACAGCTAAAAAGCTTCGCTTGTTTTCTTCCCGTGTCAAGTTAATTCCCTGCACCAGATACGGAACGAAGATTTATGAAGCAGACATGTGCTGTATGTTTGCATAACACGGCAATGACAGAACTGTGAATAATTCTGATTAGGGCTGCAAAACTTACAGCTGACAATGAATTAGCCACTGATGGTGTTTACAGGAGATCACTCAGGCGGGAGTAACTCCGTGTTATGAATGAGTGTGTGTAGGGTCATAAATTCTACAAAGTTAAACAGTGTGGAAGAGAATCTGTGGCACTTTTAAATCATTTTACAGCTGGTGATTTACTGTTATTTAAAATCCAAATATTGTATTTCACAGCAGAATTCTGTCATACTGAGACAATGCTTTAAGTTTTTAGATCTCTTGATGTCAATAGTGATGGCAATGATGGAAAAAACAACTCATTTAAAACACTTAATGTACTGTTAAGGCCAACGTTGACGTGCATTGAGCTTAATGCCGATACCTGTGAGGTGAAACACACAACGGATCACATTCAAATGAGGTCATCACAGACCAGATTTACTGATTTCATCTATCAGTCAAATTGCTGTTTGAATCCGTGTTTAAGGAAAGCTGCTCCTGTTTACCAGCCGGACTGCTGCTGCTTGCTGAACAGGCCGAGAAGCATCTTTGTGTAAAATGTTTGATTTAAAATACAGCAACACACACTGACTTCAATAGCTTCGCCTGCGAGTTGTAAAACAGCTTTGCCATAAATCATTCTTCAACCGAGCTTCTACATTTTTTTTTTTATCATTTGCTGACATATTAAGTAGGTAGATATGGTTTATGGACTACAGTGTTGCAGGTTATTTATCATCTACCAAAGTTATGGGCACATGAATGCTTGAAATAGAGAAGAATTTCCATGAAGCCACAACACTAACATGGCCTCAAACAAATCAAGTCATGTCCTAATTTATCAGGAACTGATGGTATGCTATTACTTAATATTATATAACATAATATAGTATGGTAATAATAAAATAACTGTAGAAATGCAGTTTGCTGTAAAACTATATGAACTGTTTCTAAACTGTCTGCAGCCATTACCTTTTATTGTTACTTTTTTATTTTCCTTTGTAAGAAAATTTCCATCAAGACATTGTTCTCCTGACCTATGTAAATCGATATTTTCAAAGAGAAATACAGTTCACCACAGAAGCAGGTCTGTTCTTTATTCCGTGGTAGCTCAGGACAGAGATAAATTATCTGAAACCAGCGTGCACCTTTTAAGACCAAGTATATTTCTCCTAAGGTTTTCAGATGTGTCAGAAATCTGAAGAAAGCAGCCTGGAGACAGAAAAAATGCTGCCAATTAGACCTCTGAAACATAAATCACACTTTAGTGCTCTGTGGCTAATATTCAGCCTCCGGCTACTGACAGTCATTTATAGAATAGATTGAATAAATTCACAGCTCATGAATTAATTCATCTTTCACCTCAAGAGAAGGAAAATTTTGATATATTTAATCTGTTTTTTCCTTTCAGTGTCATTCAGTAAACCGTCCATTCCCTAAATTTAAAGAAGTGCAGTAATATATGCAAAATTATACAAATAATTGGATAATTTGGAAAATATTCACTTTCTTTTTGACTGTCAGATGAGTAGACTGACTGTGCATTAAACTGTTTAACTATGTGCTAATGTGCTGTGCAATTTATTTTCTTGTTTCATGAATAGAATATATACATATACAATGTGCTATAAATACTTCATTTTAAAGTGCTAAGGCTCTTATTTTATGTTTAGCCTTTGGAGAAACATTCAAGTCATTTCAAATTTGTTTTGTGTGTAAAGCTAGGCTAGCAGGCAGTTAGCACTACTGTCTTAGCAGACATTTAATAAGCCAAAATATCTAATTCAGGATTAATCTGTTAGTTACAAGATCCAGTACAATGTCCCCCCTTTACAATGTTCTCTCTTTTTAGCCTAAAGACAAGAATGGATTTAAGTAAATTCAAGTTTGTTTTGTCTGCAACGCTAAGCTAGCATGGGGTCAGCAACAACATCTTAGCAGACGTTTCATACGCCACCTGATTTAAGATTAGAGAATAGAATAATCATAAAATAGAAACAATGTTCCCAAATGTTAGTGTAATAATTTATCTCGAGTTATTAGCTTGATGAAAAACTGGAAATGGAGTAGCCTATTGGGAATCAGTTAGCATTCCTACATCCATAATATGTTATTTATATTTTCTAAAGCTCATCCATTTACAAATTAATCGTATCCTCTTCCTTTAGATTTTGTAAAAGCCGTTAATGTAATAAATGTCACATTTTAAAGAAGCTAAGCGAACACACTGGCAAATAATCCCTTTAAAGCATTTAAATTTGATTGATATCACGTTACGGTCAGTGAAATCTGTGTCTTTTGGATCCCCCCCCCCCCCCCCCCCCCTCTGGCTGTTTGAGAGCCATCCTGCTTCTGAATTGCAGTGTTTTGTTGCTTGTGATTGAGAAGCAGAGTAAAGTTTGCCTGAAGGCTCCAGACAGGGATAATAATGTCTGCAAGTAGCTCTGCACAAATTGTAGCCTTCAGGTTGACTTTTTCTGACATTGCAATCCTGTTCTCTAACTGAGCCCCTTTGCTCTTTTCTTGCTGCTTCTCCTCTCAGTCAGGATGGATGGGATGGGATTAATCTAATTATTGCAGCAGAAGTCGCTTCTGAATACTTTTTATAACATTTCCTCGGCCATGAAAAGTTGAGCTATAGCTGAGTCATTTTTTCACAGCGATGCTTCATTTCACACGTAGCTGCACAATCTGTCTGATGGAGGTTCAGAGCTTTGTTCAGTGAAACTTCACCAGTCTTAGTTTATTTCTGACACATTGCAATAAGAATTGGAAGAATGTTAAACACCGCCGCCGCTATCTGTTACATATTTAGAGGTCGCAGCATACTTGGACCGACTTGGCCAGACTTCTCAGGTTCAGGGCGTTTTGGGCTCACGCCAGGATGTTAACGAAGCAATATCCAAGCTTGTTGTTATAAGGTTTAAGTCAGCAAAACAAAATCAAAGATGAATTTGTTGTGGTCTTGACCGTCTTATTCTAATTCTGAGGTCATTGTTCGAGGGGGAGAACAACTATGTCTTTGTTGTCCGTCTTCCACCCTCAAGCTAAAAGAATGAGAGTGAGGGAATAGAAGAGGCTTTCATAACAAAAACCCCCCCATTCTAATAATTGGCACTGATAGATGAAGGAAACCTAAATCCAAATAAAAGTAGTCCCCCTCTGTGTGGAGCAGCTGGAGCGCCACTGATTCATCAAAGAAGAATCTTCTTCAACCATCATAAGACTTTAACACCTTAGACATCCACCGGAGAGACGAGAAAAAGTGAGTTTTTACTAGTAATTGACTCCGTTTGGGCTCCTGTGGCAATGCTAGACAGTTTAATTCGTCAATGCCCAAGAATGTTTCTACCTCCTCTGCCTGCAGTTTCAGTGTTTGCCATCTAACTATAACCTCCCTGGTCAAATTAAAAACAGTTTAGCCCCCCTGCACTGGCTCGCATCACTGGCACATAAACACAAATTGCTTTGGTCATGTAAGACAGAGGCACTACGATTATCTCTGCTCCTTTTACTCACAAATCAAACGCGGGTTCAGCCACAAGCCCTGATGCGATAGAAGTAGCTATTTCATAAAGGAGAGTGAAAATGAGAAGAGCACCATTTTTCTCTGAGGCTTAGCTCCATTCCAGTAGAGGAGCATGTCAGCACATCTGGCTCACTGAGAGGGATTTTGATCCTGACGATGAAGCACATCTTCAAACCACGGCAAACAAAAACTGTGGTGACAGATGGAAATGGATTCTGCTCACATGCAAGATTTAAGAGTAACACTCTCTGGCACTGACCTTTGAGAGGTGCCACCTGGTGATTGTGGGATTTAATTGAACTGAACAGATCCATAATTCAGGGTCCAGAACATCAAAAGGATATAGACATAATAAGGTTTAATCGCCAACTTTCTGGTGGCTAATGACCCCAAAATTAACTGTCGGGTTGGGTTAGACAGCTCAGTGCTTAACACAAACCTACCGGAGCTGAAATGAAATATGCCACTGAATTGAACTTTGAGGTTTCAGAGGAATTCTACGATACCAGCAGGACAGTGACAGAAAACCACCAGACAGGAAAAGCTGAGAGATGGTCCTCTTCTTTGGTCCCCTCTCCCACAGAGGCTTAGGTTTCTTGGCTGTAACTGATGGACCATAAATACGTAAACTCTATACACAGCTACTCCTCCATATTTCCCAGTTAGATGTTGTCAGGGTGGGTTGTTCTGTTCCTTTTTTCCTTCCCCCCCCTCATAAGATCAGGAATTCTGTTGTTAGGCTCCAAATGAAATGGAAAAACCACATGTAGACTTCTTATGTTTCATGCTTTCCCCCTCCTCAACATTAATATTTCATTTTTTTTTTTTAAAAAGATGACAATGTCTGTCATTATTCCATGATTCTCACTCTCCTCATCTCCAATTATTTTGACCACACGATTATATTGTGTATGTTTTATATTTGTTTCTATTTTGATTCTTGTCTTTTGTGCTTGTGTCTGTGATTTTTTTCAACATGGTTGTTTAAATTCAATCAGGCATTTTGATGAAGTATAATAATCCTTTACTGTTTGTCTAGTTTTTAACACACAAAACACTTTTAATTTCAAATGCTTCGTACATTTCGGAAGAATTAAACTAAATTTGGTTCCATTTCCTAATCTTGCTCACAAGGATGAAGTATTTAAAATTTACCTTAGCATACTAGTTTGTTTTATAAGCCGACAGAAGTCTGTGTTTATTGGTGATTTAACACTTTCAGCCAGCAGTCTTGTAACAGAGGTGGGTTTCCCTGCAGGTGTTTTCCATTATTTATTTCAGTATCCTATATGTTAGACGACTCAATAAATACCCTAAAGATTTTTGTTGATAGCAATAAATTACTGTCACTTTCCAACATTAATGGAAAAAGTTCCATGAGTAATTCACAACAGTTTATATCCTTATGCAAAGCATGCTCAGAGGATAAAACCTTCTGAAGTAAAAAAGAAACGAAAAAAAGTACTAAAAGGTTATTGAACTTTAGCAGATTTTTGCACTTTAGCGCCCCCTAAGGAGCCCAACTCAGCATTCTTACATCCTGTCTCTTCTCTGAGATCTGTCCAGCCAGTAAAAGTCAGTCCGATGTTGACTCGTTGTATCTCCTGCTTAGAGCTATTTTTCATTATGATACATATACAACTATGATAGATTATTATTTTAAAGATATTTATGTAGAATATATAAAAATAAACTAAATTAAAGGTTGAATAACATTACAAAATAAAGAAAAGCATAACAGTACATGTCTGAAGAAGTGAAATATCTTTTTTAATACCTCGTGCACCAGAGGGTTAATGGAAACCATCAATATCTGTAAATCTATGTAAATGTTATTCCTTCAATATGTCGCTACACAACTTTTATTCATCTAAAATGATTAATTCTTACACCAAAACTGTCATTGTTCATTAGAAAGGAAGCAAGCAGACGTTGGAATAAAGATCATTTAATTAAACTGAAGGTGCTGCTTTGGCAGGAAAACAAAGAACTGACAGATAAAGTAAAGCTCGGTTGCAGAAGCAGGATTGACAAGGAACTAAAGAAACCAATGAGTATTTCTAGGAATTAACAAGGAGCAGGTCAACCAGGAACAGAGGAGCAGGTGTACAATGGGAACGGGAAACAAAAGACTCAGACTGAACTTTAAGACAACCTGAACTGAAAACCTGAACACAAACTGAGGAAATAACACCAGAAACAAATCTAACATGAACTAAACCAAAACAGAACCAAATCCCACAAAATCATGTCAAAAAATTACCCGTTAAAGACAAACAGATTTTATTTTAGCCGTGAAGATTTATTACATAAAAAAAAAACATTACTTTTTTTTTTTACAATAAATAAAAAAACAACTAAGATACATAATTTATATATCCATTTGTTCCTTTTCTTAATTACTTTAATTTATTCTAATTCTGAAATCATTTTTAGAGGCTAACTCTGGTACCAAGGGAGCCCAGATTAACGACCCACTGTGCAGGTTTGCACACATCACACAAAGGAGGATTTCTAAGGAGCAAAGCTGAAATAATTTAAACTGGCGGCCACAATGTAGACCAAAAAAACATTATTATCGAGGAGGATGACCTGGTTCTATGTTAGGTAACACTGAGGAAAATGAATAAAAAGAAAAATGGGAAAAAGAGAAATGAGAAAACACAACGGGGGGGACGAACGTTACCTTAGGGCTTAACATGCAACGCATGAAGAACAGTTTCACAGGGACACTAATGAGGTTGTATGTATGCTCTCTGGGTTGTTTTTTATAAAAAAAAGAAGAAGAAGTAATTTGTTGTTTTCTCCCGAGCTTTAATCTGTGCTACAAATACATATTTATTGTTGAACAGATAATGGACAGACATTCATTTCAGGATGTTTTTTTTTTTTTTACATACAGGGTTCATAATGAGGCCGTTGACCAGCTTGAGCTCGCCTCACACTTCTGCTGACACCTGCAACACCTCTGCAAAGTGGCAGGCGGTGGTGGTTTAATATACTGAGCTGGGAAGACTTCATAAATCTCTTGCACGCTGACTAATACTGCAGCTCTGGGGCCACTGGAGAGGGAGGGCCACTCTAGATGCACACTCACAAAATCATATTTCTATATTTATTGTCTGTATGAAAGTCAACTTCTGCAATGCTTCTTCATGAATGCAGTCACATAAATATAATTCTTCTGGGAAAACAACAAGTAAAGAAACTAATTAAGAAAGAAACTGGATATATAGCCAGTTAGATGAAGGTCTGCTGGTAATCACAAAGTGAAAATGTAACTCTAGATGACCTTGCAGTCCCGCGGACTGGAGCACCAACGTGTTAATGAAAATGACACGAACTAAGCTCAACCTGAAACCTGAGGCTTAAACAAACACATACAAATCACAGCCCTGATGTGTCCAGCACCACCTCCACAGTGACTGGTCTCAGAGTCCAAGTGGGAAATCAGAACGGCTCCCTCGCTCATGCAGATAAATACACCTGGTTATTTAGACTTTTATGCAAACATTATATAAATATTGTCACAAAGTCGTTGACATGAAGTTGGGGCCCGCTGACTGCTGGTGCCTCCTGAAGTTTGGAGCCAAACACAAAGAGCTCTCTGTGTAACATGTAAGCATTCACACATGCTCTGACACTCCAACACCAAGCACCCAAACACCAGTAACACATTGTGTTAGAACCCTGCTGCTATTACAATTTGTGGCCATATTTACAATATACACCAGACATGATTTCTCCTCTAAATATTTAAATGTCTCTTAAATCCTCTCGTGTTTCACATGTGGAGTTATTTTCATCATTTGAAGAGAATAGACGGGGTCAGGACTGTGGCACTGAGCAGGCCATTTTTCCAAACATAGGCAGTGTATGTTTGTGTGTGTGTCTTGTGCATTAGGGACCATGTGCTAGTGATTTCACTTTGACGCTGAGATGGCAGGGGCTGAGGTCTGGGCGGCCGAGTGCCGGCACCACCACTGTCAACAAGGACACTAGACTGTTGATATAATGATGGTGAGCTGGCTGCTGATTGGCTCTTGACTTTGCAAAGGTCCAACACTGAACAGAGCATCATGCAAAACTGCCACTGACATAAAATAATTGAACAGAGAGGTTCAAGAGTTAGATGAGGGGATTCGTGCCACTCTCATTTCTAGGGCTTCTTCATGGTTGACACAACATGTTGTGTTTTTATAGTTAAAGCTGTAAAACTATTGAAGTATGAAGTAACCAAACTATTAGCTGCATGCAGATATGTAGTCTCTTCTATTATATCTTCTGCATGACCACGTCAACACAGAGCATCTACATAGGAATAGCACAAGTCAGGGCTCTTGGGTGTCAAGCTCTGAGAATGATGCACATCAAACAGAAACTAGTGACAATAATCACCGGTAGAGTGAGGTCTCTGCTGCAGGAAAACCTCTTTCAGCCTCGCCTCAGTCAGAGGCAGCAGCAGCTCTGAGCTGCTTGCACATGTGCAGAGTTGTTCCTCAGAAGGCTGAGAGAGAAAATATAAGAGACATGCTGATGCCTCTAACTTTCTTTCTTTGAGTTCACTCGTGCATGCAAATCTCAGCACAGTCGTTGTCTTTTACTCATCTGGAAAGTGACTTTATCACCTGATGCCTGAGTTTTATAATCTGGACTTTTGTCAGAGCAGAGTAACAGCCTCAAAATGCTTTAGATGGGACCACAGGGTTTAGTGAGTTTGGTAAGTGTATTTTTTAAGATAATAAAAGAAAACAAAGCTAAAATAAAACAAAACAGGGAATTGCAATAATACTCAATAACAAAGAAAAAAACAAACAAACAATACTCATAATAATAATTTCCTCTAAATGCTTCCGGTCTAAACAAAGGAGAAGGCAGAAGTGAGGACTTTTCAAGGCCTACCCTCTTTTATGTTTGTTTATTAGGGAAGTGTTATCATAAATTAATATTCAATATATCACAGAAGCACTCAGAGCGCAGACCTCTGCCAACATGTTGTAAATGTTTTTCCAATAGTTTTGAGTAAGAAGCTCTAATCGCACAATGATCCCTATCTCCCCACAGTAAAGAATCCTTTACACAATTCCTGGATCCAGGTGGTGATCCGGATCACTCCCAAAATCGAATCATTTATTTTTGTCTCTTTTCTCGCCGTTGTGATCAATAAACTGTGAAAAAAATCTCAAAATGGTCTAAACCCAGCTCACGTTCGCCATTAGTGGGTGAACATACAACGCTTAGCGAGGTATGTTGACTTTCTGTTGCCACGGTTACCGACTAGCATTTTAGTTCAGCGCAATAATTTAGAACAATCAGGCTATTTGACCAGAACTTTTTTTTAACTTGTGTCCTACATCGCTTTTTAATGTCCACCCTGTAGCCAATCAGAATCGAGTATTCATCCAGATCATGGTATAAAGACAGGTAAATGGGAGTCAACATTATGTTTCCATTGTGGATTTGTTTGGGGTTAACATTAAGTCTCAAGGGGATGCTTTTTAGTCACAATCTTAGACCTGTTTTGCCATCTAAAAACAAAAAAAAACAAAAAAACAACAAAAAAAAAAGAAAAAAAAACTGAAGATGAAGCAAAAAGAATCAGTGGTAGAAGTTGCATAAAACATCACATTTTCACACTTTGTGTTTGTTGAATTTAAACAGATGAGATATTTCATGTTTGTGATCTATTAAGTTGATGTTTTTGAGACCTTGGAGTAGGTCTTTAGCGTATAAATCATGATATACTAAGTTAAGCAGCTGCTAGCTGAAAATAGAAGTTAACCAGATAAATTCAGGTGGTTTCAAACCGATGAATTATTGTTAAAGCTTTAAAACTCTCAAGGCACCCTCTAATTTTCCTGAGTGCAAACAAACTACTTGACCACATGTCCCTAAAAAAAAATTAAAATCTGTGACTGTACTCTCACATAAAAAGTGTAACTCTTGTGGATTCATTCAACAAGGCGAGTCAGTTTTTCTAAACACCCACCGAGAGCAGGTGCAGGACTCCTTCTTGGAGCTCTGGGGTCCAGGATGTTGCTGTCTGTCTCTGACTGTCTCTGGTCTGGTTCAACTAGATCACATTCACATGAGACCTGTTGTGGCCCATTTGTCTCCATTTGCCTCTTCGGGCAGATTCTTCTGGGGTTATGTAAGTCATAGGGCGTGAGGAAAGGATTCTGGAAACGTCTCCAAATCCCGGTGGATGTGCTTAAAGTCATCTGATCAAGGAATGACACGCTGTCTGTCTGAGAAATGTTATGACAAGATCCACAACCTCTTTAGTGCTGAGCAGATGTTCCAAATTATGCCGTGAGCAGCATTAATCTCCTCTATAAGCAGGGAGGGGAAAAGGTGTGAACAGCGACTTCCACTAAAGCGCTGGATTTATTACGATGGCTCGAGCTATTCATTCTCAAAAAGTTGCTCACATTCAGAGCATTAAGATTTACCATCCACAGATGTGCACCTGTTATAGTGATCCACAGTTTAACAGTGAATGACATTATGTGCATGTGGGGATACTGTGTTTGTTTGACCTGTGAGGACTCGGGTTGATTTTTCTAAATTGATCCAGAGGGGGGCACTGTTTCAAAAGACACTAAGAGCTGATAACATATGATGAAGCTCTGTGACACGCATTAAACAACTTACAGATGATGCATCATGGATAATAAACATGCAACTTCAAGTTACTGCAGGTGCAAATAGATTGGGTTAATGTCATGGTTACCAGACAATTTATTAATCAGATGTGTGCTTCTTGAACATTTAAGAGGCATCAAAAGTGACCTTTTTTTTTTTTAGCAAGTTCAGAGGTGTTGCAGCTCTGAATCTTTGACACCTTATGAGAAAACATAAGCTCTGATTCAGCCTGTCCTTACTTATGACTCCTGAGGAACATTTTTTGTTTTGTCCTTTAGTTTAATGGGATTGGCAACAGGAAAGAGCCCAAAGAGGCCTGACCTCATGAGAGCCAGCAGCTCCTGTGTTCATATGGCTCACACTTGCTGCTTTATTCTGGCTTTTGGCTACAACCGCTCTTCACTCACACCAACGTTGTGAGATCATATTTGGATGTGGAAGTAATGATCCTCTCGAGCTGCATGTTGAGAATTTTAATTGGGAGTTTTGCTTTCACGTCAGCTGAATTTCATCAGCTTCTGGTGTGTTTTTTAACGTTTCCATGTCTTGTTTAGAGGCTCATTACGGCTCCAACGCTTGAAACATAAGAAAGTAATCCTTCTTTAGTGCAGGTATTGTTGATGTGTGGAGGGGGTGCAACCACAACTGTCTCCAGCAGATGGTAGTAGTGGGTAGCTCTAAATGAGGTTTCTGAACTAGACTGTTTGAATTTCATTCATTGGTCAAGTTAACGTAATTTTTGATATTTTGCTTTTTGAGGAACACACTGATATGACATGTTTGACTCAGATAGTAATAAATAGTTAGGCTATTTCCTTTCTTTCACAGCCCTGGTAGATAAACTACAGATAGGAATGAGACTTTAAGCGCATGTAAAATTTATGCCATCAGAAGTATTTTAGACAACACAATCATCATCAATACTTGATTACACTGAAGTAATGAATAAATGAGGAATTATGGTAGTCTTTACCGTCACCATAGTGATGCATATGCATGTTATGTCATTTCATGCTAACGTAAATAATATTAGCTAAAGTAATATAATAGTTATGTGTTAGAGTTGTCTTACAGTTGTTGTTCTGTAGCTCTGTGTGTGTGTGTGTGTGTGTGTGTGTGTGTGTGTGTGTGTGTGTGTGTGTGTGTGTGTGTGTGTGTGTG
>JAOXYM010000015.1:25204704-25220870 GCA_028567055.1 Leptatherina wallacei | reverse complement strand
CAGACCAACAACCATGCCACGTTCAAAGTCTCTTAAATCTCCTTTCTTCCTCATTCTGATGCTCAGATTGAACTTCATCAAGTCATCTTTACCATGTCTACAGGACTATATGTGTTGAGTTGCTGCCGTGTGATTGGCTGATTAGATATTTGTGTTAAAAACCAACTGAACACATATACCTGATAAAGTGGCTGATGAGTTTATATAATAGTAAAAAAGAACAAAAAAGAAAAACAATGAAGCTGAGTTTGAAAGAGAAGCACACTATGCTTGAGGGAGGGAAGAGTGGTTTTCTTTTCTCCTGCTTTCTTTCACAATAACCATCTCAGAGAAGTGTCTGCCAAAGCCGCAGCTCCTACAGAGGAAACCGTGACCAGCTGTGACGCAGCTGCCTGCACTCGACACTCCAGCATCACTGAATTATTGCATTCAATGTGGTGTGCTGACCTGGACATGCAAGCCTCAATACTCCTCTCTCATGTGGTTTACATGTTCTCTGCTCGGTCAAAGTCCTTATCTATTATCTGACACCCATTTACCTTGGCGCTGCGTCACCGTCCCGAAACAGTGAGCTGCTTTGTTTAGCATTACGTGATCCATACCCACTTGCAGCTGTCAACAGAAAACCACATGGAATTCCCCCGTGCTTTGGTAAATGTCACATCTGAAAAAGGAAAGCTAAGAGGCATGACTTTCTCCTCCTCTGCAGGCTACTGTGCGGACGAGTTGTTGTGTCATTATAGTTTGTGGCTCGTTGGTCCACAAGTGTACAGGATGTGATTTGTATTTTTGTCAACCAGTGATCAGCAACCGACCTAATTACACACTAATCAATCTTAATTTAATGAGTGTGAGCCCTGGCCGGGTGTGGCGGGCTCCACCCCTAATCCACTGCATCTGTTTAAGAGTTACTCAACCACACTTTTCTACATGATGTGCTAAAACCTGTTTTTTTTGTTTGTTTGTTTTGCTGTTGTCTGTTACTTTCTCATACATCTGATCCATCAGACAGATTAACATTTTAAAACCTAAGATTCCCCCAAATGAGGGACATTAGATGGCTTGACTGTCTAAATCGCCACTTAGGAGATCTGAACTGGATTCTGATTAAAACCTCTATTTTTTTTCCTTGTCACTTTATGTTCATGTATTTTCTAAGATTTAGTAGAGATTTAGGGTTCATTTACATCAGGATAGTCCACTAGAGTCTGATCAGGAGTCAATATTTTATTCAGAACATATATAAACATGTCTAAACTGAGAAATTTGACACTTTATGCACAAAATAAACATGTCAAATGTGATGCTGCTACAGGCCTCAAAATAGTTGGCATGATTACCATGGTGTAGCATCTCCTCTTATTTTCAGAACAGTTTGAAGACTTATGGGCATCGAGGTTATGAGATCCTGGAGTTTTGGAATTTGGTCCCTTTCATGCCTTATACATGTTTCCAGCTGCTGAAGAGTTCATGGTTGTATTTGAAGGATTCTTAGATTAATGATGCACCAAATGTTCTCTATAGCTGAAAGCTCTGGACTGCAGACAGGCCATCAGCACCCAGACTCTTCTCCTGCGAAGCCGTGCTGTTGTGATGGATGCAATGTGTGGTTCAGCATTGTCCTGCTGAAATACACAAGGCCTTCCCTGATGTAGATGTCATCAGGATGGGAGCAGATGTTCCTCTAAAACCTTTTACTTTTCAGCATTCATAGTTTCTTCCAAAACCACCATACCAACAGAGATGCTTTAGACCTGAACACTGAAAACATGCAAGAAAGTCTCCCTCCTCTTTAGCCAAGAGGACACGGTGTCCATGGTTACCAACAAGAATGTCCCATATACTGGTCCGTACTTTCCCATTCTGAAACAACCCATTTCAAAAATTTGTGAAGCAGAAGATGAGACACACAACACAGAAGGAAACTGGTTCCTCTGTTGGTTAATGCAGAACGTCAGTTTCTACCACATCAGAGTAAAACATGGAGCTGCATCAGATCCTAGTGGTGTTGGGTTGACTTTATTTCTATCAGAATTTTTACCAAGTTTTTGTCAAGGTGTGTGAAGATTTGAGGACCCAAAAACAGTCAGGAAGACACAGCAGGAGGCAGGCAGTGAAGTTTAATTAAAAACAAAACTAAGCAGACAACTATAGAAATGAAAACAAATAACGAACCAGCAACAACAAAAGGGAACCAAGGGGTATATACACAGAACCCAATGAGACACAGGTGGAGTGAATGAAAATCAAGACCAGGTGAACTTAAGAACAGGAAACAAAAGACCAGGGGAAGAACCTACAAAATAAAACAGGAAACCAAACCAAAACCCCTACAACCATGACATTATAGGCTGTGTCTCATTTAAGGGTCTACGAAGTGCGGATTCGGAGGGTGCATACGTCACAGCGCGCGCCAAGTACTGTCCCGATTCAAAAGCCTTCGAAGGAGCCTCTGAATCCACCCTCCAAACCCGCACTTCGTTTAGCTTGAAACGAAGGCTGCTGGCGATGTATCCTTCGCGGCCTCTTTTCTCCCATAATTCATTGCGAACAAGATGACAGGCAGAGCCACGGCTCTGATGACAGGCACCTGCAAAGTGCTGAGGGTTTTTTAACTGCAAGTATCTCTTTTAACGTAGAGATGTGACAGAATATAAATAATAACTTTAGTTTGTTAAACCGTGGCATTAAAATAATGTCATATTTACCAGCAACACTTTGGGGACTGGAGCATTATGGGAGATTCTCACACACTAGGTAGGCTGTCTCATTTCATGAATGAATAAACGGCTTCGAAGTGCGCAGCCTACAGAGGCTAGTGTGAAATGACACACAGCCAGTTTCTCCCAATCAGAGCCACCTATCGTCCCACATGAGCGAATGCACTGGTTATGTTTACCCACAATGCACTTTACTTTGTAGTCCACTTCCTGTATTTGGTCCACTTGAAGCGGAACGAAATTCACATTTGTAGGCGGACCAGTCTGCTTTGATCCGAATTAGGGGTCATTGGCGCTTTCACAATTCCCCAAATGAAGCGAAATTTCCAAGCGAACGGACTAGGATTCATATAAAAAACACTGGTGTGAATGCCCCCTCACAGCAACATCTGCATCACTCCAAAGAAACATTCATGTTTGTTTTTCTTTTTTTTACCATCTTCATTTATTGTTCACCAGCAACACATAAACATAAATGTACACATCTTAACAAATCTCAGAAGTTTTCCCTTTACTTTGACTCCAAAAGTATTCAAACAGACCTTGTAGTTGCAGAGATGTGCTCATTTCATTACCGGTATGCCATTTTTCCGCAGAGCCCTTAAAAAACAGGCATATGGCTCAAAGGGTAAATGGACATATAACCCTTGGTTAGCAAAGTCAGAGGTGTCTTCCCCCCCAAGATATTTATAAAACTGTCTACCATCTGTCGGCATAAAGCACAGCATGGTATCTGTAAAGAATGAAGATATTTATTTAATAAAACATCAGTTTTGGAGTCATTTCCTCCTTTTCTACGAATCTCTACGAGACAGCATCTGTGAGGTTCTCCTTTATTTTCCCTTTCTTTCAGCTCCACTGTGCTGGTGTGGTTATATCATTACATTTCAGTAATTAAAGCCAAATGGCATATTCTCCGATTAGCCTCGCAGCTGCTTGCACTTAATTCTATACAATGAAAATGTCCCGTTGAGCCGGTCGCTGTCACAGCTACCGGAGCTATTTGTCACAGCAGTGATAGAAGAAACAATTATGACCGGCTAAAAGATGTTGCTCCTGTTGTTACAGAGGAGTTTTCGTGTGTATTTTGTGCCAAAGAAGTACATATAACACTTCATATCCACAGAAAACACATTTAGAATGAATGTGAAGAGAGTGATGCTGGCAGCGTAGCAGAAAGAAGTTCTAGTTGAAGTGAAACCCTGTCCGACACATACACACGTTCAAGAGTTTAACATTTCCAAAGTTGACACTTGTGGAAAAAATACAACCCGGGTGTTACCTGATATTCTGCACCCCTGTGTCATAGGTTCCTCCAGATGGGCTCTTTTTTTTTCTACTACTTTTTTCCCAAAACCCTGTGACCTTTAGAAGGCGGCGACGGCGTGTGATCCTATGAACACCCTCAAAAGTCCGAGCACAAGCTTGTTTTTGTTTTTGGACCTGTTTCCTCGTGTTTTGACTGGTTGCAGAGTGGGCCAACTGTGGAGTGAGCTCATGCTTTTTTCATAAGTGAATTCATCAGTGAAGCTTTAAAAGGTGAGAAGTTGCGTTTGGGTTCGGTACGGGCGCCGTCTCCTCTCCGCTGCTCTTACGTCTGCTCGGTGGAAACGCTGCATTCAGCATCAAAAGCGTTTGTGTAAAACCAAAAATAGTTTCTTCTTCGAAAGTCTCCTGACATTGTTACAGTAGATTTAAGAAATACTCCAATTCAGAGGTTGCAGGACAAAAAAAAGCCCATCACAGGAGGCCTGTCCCTCACAATGAAATACATTTGTTTTCATAAGAGCTCAGTCATATAAAACTTTCCACCCTCTTAAAACTGTCTCGTCTTTTCTTGACTGTGGGCAGTTTTATTCCGCTGGGCAAAATTATTTCATTTCTTTTGGACGCAGCTCTTCAATTTTAATGCCATGAGTGAAACAGTTTCATAATGATCCAATTTTTCTTTTTTTCTTTTTAGGACAATCTTCTTTTTTCCCCCCGTATTTTGGCATTTTCTGGAAAGAAAATTAGCTTAAAAAAGGAAAAGCATCTCTTCTCTGTTCTGTTTTTACTAATGCTTTCCAACAGCGAAGACACAGACTGATTGCTGGCTCCTTGTACTGGATCCAGTAGGGGAACGATTCCACTTCAACACCAGGCTTGTCCTGTATCCTGGAGACGGGAGGCCTAAACACTTCAGCTTGAATTTAGTGCAATTGTTAAACTGTTCTGAAGTAATTACGAGCCATTAAATGAAGAGGGGGATTGTCCTGTCGCCAGTGGAGCAAAAAGTCACTCCACATGAAGGTGATTTCAGGCGACGTGAGGGCCCGAGTGCCCAGGCTGCGGGCTGACGGGGTCTCCAAGCAGGCGGACCTCACACACTCACACACAGACTGGAACTCTGAGGGCTAATGACATAAATGTTCACCAAGGCTGCTTAACATGTACGGGCGGGTAAGTATACACACTCTGATGCGATCACACGCTCATCTCCAAGAGGACCAGTATATTATCTTGGAATTTGCGAAGCATGATGATTTGGTTCAGTGGCACTTTGAGGGAACTCGTTCATCCTTTAACTGCTTGAATGAGGGCATTAGGTAAAGGCTGAAATGCACTCATTTTTCATTTTAAACGCCATAAAAATCAAACAATAATATGTTTCATTGCTTGGGGAGAAAAAAAAATGTTGCTTTACCACAAACATCAACGTCTCTTGAAAAGAAAAAGTTAGAAATACAGTTTTTTCTCATGTTCCTTGGGAAAGCTGACTTGGCAGCGGATCAGTCACAAAGTTAAAATACAGAGCAAAAATTATAAATACAGAGCAAAAATGATGATAATCACAAGAACAGCTATGGAGAAGATTTGAAAAGAGAAAGCCACCAGGGCAAATCTTCTCACCACACCACCGCACATCGTTCCCATCTTCCTGCTGCACAACTCACACACACATCGGCAGTGCACTGGTGTACGAGGTGCAAGAGGAAAGCAGGCACGTGAAAAGGAGAGTGTGTTATATTCTGGTCTGCAGAGTTGTAAGAAGTTCATCTCACAGGTTTTCTGGCCTTTACTGTCGTGTAAATATTTGGCCAACACACAGAAAAACATGTAACAGCTAAGGGGTCATTTATGACACGGATGTGATGATACGGAAAAAAATTTCTCACTTGTAGCAGTATGATAGATTTAGGATGTTCAGCTAATAAAGACAGGTTTCACTAAGTCCTCCAGAAAGCAAACACTTTTCCAAAGTTTTTTCCTGTCGATATATCTTTAGTTTATGGTACTTTTTCATTGATACCGATATCGATACTTCTTGCCCCTTAAATGAAAATCACGATTGTTCAGAAGTCCATTAATATCTTTATTGCAAGTGCAATATGAAATATAATACAACTCAAGAACATCAATACTTGAAAGAAATCTTTTTAAAACAATAAGAAATTATACTGATAAGTAACCTGATCAAAAATAAGATAAAATAAATCTTTCTAAAATGATAAAATATTAAACTACAGATTATTGTTCTATTATTCACATTTATTAAATGTATAATGAAAAAATATAATATGTAAAAGTAATATGATAAATATAATAAAACATAATGTGCAATAACCTGAATCAAACCAGCAAAATATCAAAACAAAACCTCATCTTCACTATATCAGCTTCATCATGACATCTGATTGGCTGCTCTGATCATGTGACACAGAAGGAAAACGCTGTGGCTGCAGTTTTAAACCTTAAAACTCTCAGAAGTGAAAACAAATGGTATGTTTTGCATCAGCAGAGTGGTATCTACCTATTCCAAAACGTATCGCACCTGATATTTTGACTGGCTGATATTGAAATATCGACTCCAGACGATCGACACGCTCATCCCTAATTGTCCTTGAAGGCAATGCAACACATGGGTTGAATACAGCGCTGTGGGCAGTGTGACCAAAATTATGTCACAATATTTTTCAAAGTTATATCAGCTTCATCGTATTTGACAGGTTGTTTTTTTCCATCCACGACCAAGTTTTTACCAGATTTTCCTCTGACTGAGAATTACTGCATTACATTTGCAATGAATAGCTTATTCCATTATTATGAGAGTTGTACAAAAAATAAACAAACAAACAAAAAAATAACCCCAAATTATTCTAATGTCCACATTGTCTTGTTGGTCTTCACAGTACTTATCAGTACCAGGTCTTTAGCTGTATGGATTGTGAGGACGTTGCTTATCTCCTTCCACCTCCTGCATTTCAGCCTTCGTCATGATCTGCAACACATCTGCAAGTGAGGTCTGACTCAAGTATCCTCCAGCTCAGGATGCTGATCTTAGTTTCTACTCCAAAGCCTGTTTTTCAACTAAGGTGATGCAGCAACATTGTCATACCATCTTAGAGCAAGCATGGTCAGGACAAACAGCCCAGCCGGACAGAAACTACAACTTCACTGTTTGCTCTCTGCTGGCGGAATTTCTCATGGTCCAAACGGGCAAATTTGTAACCGAGAGAGTGAAAGTTATGTCACAAAACATTGTTGATACGTATGTTTTTGCATTTTTTTAGTGGTTAAGCGGAAATTTTGAACCTTTTCTAGTGGGTATACGGCGTATACCTGCGTATCACGTAGATTACACCACCGGTCATGTTTGATCCACATCTGACCTTTTAAAACCAAATTATCTCCAGACAACAGATGCTCCTTTTTTACTGTGTCATCATGTTCAACTTCAACGTTTACTAAAGCTTTGCTTTCTAAACTTTTTCTGTATATTTTCACTGCTCAACATCTCCAACAACTCAGCTGCTCTGCTGCACATTTAGTGGTGCAGCAGTGAAAAAGGTCCCCTCTCAGTTTCCTGCTGTACCACGTTGCCAACATTGTTTAGGCTGTTTAAACCTGCGTTGCTGGTATCAGACAAATTTATATCATAACAAGAAGTGTTTGGTATGAGGTGGTTATACCATCTTGTACTAGTTGATACTGTTTGGTTTAAGGTTGGCTGAGAACAGGCTGAAGACAACAGATTTCATCAGAAAGAGGAAGAAGCACCTCTATGACTGCCAGTTAGCTTCTTGCTATGCTCAGATTGATCCATATTTTTCTACGACTGGTAGCAACATGCTATAACATGCTACTAAGAATAATGCGGGGCACTAGCAGGTTCGTGTTTGAGCCCTAATAAGGCAGACATTTCTCCGAGCTGTTTATAAAAAAGAAGCTTGCTTAACAAGAACATGAGTGTTTAATTGAAATAACCAGAAACTTTAAATAAATGCTAGTTTGGTTCTCGGCCTGCTGGACTTGGGAACAGGAATACATTTTTAATGCTGGCATGGTGTTTCAATTGTCCGTTATCTCTAAGATGAAAACAAAAGAGGAGATAGACAATGGTGGAACTCAAACATGGCGTTTCATTCCTGTTTCTAATCTGAAGTGCAGATTTAAGCCAAGTCAGGAAGTGAAAACTCATAACTCAGTCCCATCTCATGCTTCATGAAGAGCAGCAGCAGCCCAGGCCTCTCAATTGAAATGTCAGTATTGCTCAACCTCAGTGGCATCTTATCTGGTTTCCCCATCGCCCCCCTGTGACAGACTCACACAGGAATAAGCACTTTGCTCATTCTGCTTCACTATTACGAGACGTCCCTTTCATCTCGCTGTGGATACGGGGGTCTGGAGTAGGGGCTGCAAGTGCAATCAGTGTGCCCTGGTGCTGACACGGTGCTGACCGCAGAGAACCCGGTCCAGACTACCGGACAGATGTGTTTCATTTGGCTTTATCTGTTGACACATCCTGTCTGCATCGCACGTGCAGGAAGCTTTATGTTCGCAGTCAGAAGCAGCCAAACCAGACTGGAACCTGAGCTCAGCACCGCTGTCTCACACCAGTTAGCTAACATCACTCCAATCAACCGGCATAACGATTAACACCTCAGCTGGGTTTCTCCTTTAAAAAGGGGCATTTTCATTCACACTGTTAGGCTAACGGCACTAGCTAATAAGCCCACCTTGACTGTAGGGATTCTAGTGACTTGTGCCGGATTAATATTCGAACAAATGCATGGATTTTGTTCAGAGAGTCATGGTACATTCATCTCTCACCACCATGAGGCTCACATCACATTTAAAAGTGACAGCTATACTATAGTTGTCAAGGCTGCCATGAGGCTTGACACAGAGTTTTATGGCCCCATTAGGACAAACTTTAATCATCTGCTCATAAACCAACAAATGGTTTCATTATTAGGTCAACATCTTCATTTTCTGAATACTTTGATTTCGAACCAAATTAAAAACATTCCCATCAGACTCAGCTTTGAATTGTGTCAAGTACTAATTAGTAAATGTAAGCATGCCAAATGAGGCTGGGGCTGCATTATATTTTTCTTTGATAAGATCTCTGTGTTAGTTTATGCCTGTCAGAATTTCTTGCTATGTCTTGACTGAGACACATAACTGACACCATGTTGTGTCTTCACCACTCAGAGGTCGCTGCCTACAGCCTGCATTGCATCATTAAAAAGAAGGTGACCGGGTCAGCTCATGGAAAGAAGAGTCTAGATTCTTAGATAAATAAGCCAAATAAATTTAGCACAAAAAGTAAGAGAGTTTGTGTCTCATTGATTATTTCTCCCCTTTAAAAATACCAATTGGTGTTTTGTTATACATCACTGGAAAGCCTGATTAGTTTTCTTTCTAATGAGGTATATCTTGTAAGGATTGTGCATTTATGGAATGAGCAACACAGCTGAATGTGTCGGTAGCACCCCTAAAAAAATGTGCCAATATGTGCAATATTCTCCTGTTGGCATTCACTCTTGTTTTGAGATTTAAGTTTTCCCAGGTGTGAGTCTGTCACAGTTATATGACTGGCACCTGATTGGCTGACAGATATATCAGGATTAGATTCTTGAGCCAGTATGATCCCATATCTTCATAATCTGGGACATCCCCACATCCTCCAGGATGACAACTCTCTCCCCCAGAACCAGGGTCATCACAGAGTAGCTCCAGAATTTTGGAGTGAAAAGGATAAAACCCTATGAGACACTTGGCTTGGTTGTGCTGTACATGTTAGTGTCCAACAGTTCCTGGTTGAGGACTGGGATGCCATCCTGCAGCCAAATGTGACCAGACTGGTGACCAGCATAAGGAGGAAGTACCAAGCTGTTGTGGCTGTGTATGGATCTGAGGCCCCTGACAGTGTAAAAGTATTACTGCTGTGGGAAAGTGCAATCACCCAACCCACCAAGAAACTTAAAACAAGAGTGAATACCAACAGGGGAATATTGCAGGGAATGCCCACACATAGCTGTGTTGCTCATTCCACAAAAACACAAGTTATACCTCATTGTGAAGGTGACTAATCAGGCTTTACAACCATGACAACAACATCAATTGGTATTATTAAAGGGCAGAAATAATCCACCAAATACAAATATCCTCACTTTTTGTGCTAAGTTTCTAAGCAAACAGTGAGCCGGTTTACATGTGAAAACAAAACAAGCATTGTATTAGTCAGACCGACGTCAACATCTAAAACAAAGGAAGACATGTTGTTCCAATTGAAATCACACAAAATCAAAGCTCTTAAAACCGGATGAATCAAATATTTGGCTGGGATCAAATTCCTCCTGCATGTGTTTGCTCAGTTGATCCAAACATGATCCATCTTTTCAGCTGTACATTGATACAGCAATAAAACTGATCTCATTCACATTTTTTGTCTCCTAAACTCGTCAAATTGTGTATTAACTTGTGGTGCTTCAAAGCTTTTCTAGACTGTCGCTCCACACAAGAAATTCCAGATTTTATAACCGAAGCATCATCTGACAAAATCATCTTTAAAGACAACGTTCGTGCATTTGAATTGAACTATTGCCATCTTCTGGGCGGATGCATGGTCATCCATGTGAGCTGATGTCTGGTCTCCTGGATCCTGGGGTCCTCCTGGTCTACTTCTAATCTTTGCAATGACCCAGTCGCATTAACACGATCACACTCATCACTGGTCACTATTCGTGCCTGATATTGACTAACCTACATGCTGATACCGTCACTGTGTTGTCCTGTGGTATTTATCACCAATAACTAGTTATGTTCGTATATTTTTCTTTGTGTTGCTGATATTTTTGTTGCTGTGATTTTTTTCTGCAGCTTTTTATAGGTGCTGACTTTATTAAAGAGCCTATATATTCTATTTCCTGTTGAGTCTGTCACAGCTGATATCAGCTAAATACTGAATAATTAACCTGGAATTTGTCTTCTTTTAAAGTCTAAGTTCACTTGATAAATGGGGCCCTGCCTGATATTGTGTGCTAGTGTTAGGACTGTTATTGCCTCTAGAGTTACAATAAAATATACTGTTTTACATTTACAAGCTGTTTCAAAAGTTAGAAAGTCATATCTCCATCCTACATGCCTTTAGACTTTAAGAACAAAAATCCGATATTTAAATTAAGCCACTTTTGACCTGTGAATCTTTGAAGTAAGCTCACTGGGTTCAATATGCTTAAAGTGTTTCCATAGAAACATACTTCTGATGTTAATCATACTTAAGTGGAGTAACTAAGATGGAAATATCCACAAAGAGCACCATCTCTGCTCTCTTTTTGTCGTCACCAGCTCATTAACATGTTTTTCTAAAATCGCTCTTGTTCTTTACAGAGAAAGAGGTACCTTACATATGTAGGGATGTCTTGGCTGAACAAGAGCTGTCCTGCGGTGCACTGATGTGGTGTAGGAGAGTGACCCACCCTCCCACTTGCACAACTCCCCCGCCGGTGACTCATGAATGTGGCTGTAATTGAATTCAACGAAGACAAACGAGCATTAATTGGGAGGATGACGATGGCTGCGGACAACTATTCACAGAGCTGGCCTTCGGAGAGGGGGGAGGCCCCCCTACCCACCGCAGGCCTGTTCTTCCCAGCAGGATGGGACGGGGGCGTCTGTTGGGAGGGGGTTGAGCAGAGGTTGGGGAGGTGAGGGCTCCACAGTCTCTTGTGCTCCTTTTCTTTGGGAGGAAGCAATAAAGTAATAAAAAAGCTGTGGTAGATGAGTCCCCTGTGTTGTGACTCCCCCTGCACACCAATGTAAGGGGGGGGGGGGCTGATGACTGATCATAACTGCTAACAATGACTAGGCCTGTGTGTGTGTGTGTGAAGGACTGTTTGACTTCCTTGAAGTTGTGCTGAATCTGTTCACACAATATTTCAACACCATGAAATAGTTATTTCATGGTATAAATGCAAAGCAGCTCTGGCGTAAACAAATCCATTATTAAACAGACTATCATCACCATCAACACACACACACACACACACACACGCACACACGCACACAGAGATGAATGCCTGAGTAAGGATGTCAGCTTTCATTTTATGCAGTATATGAAAGACCCTGTAGATAAATGATAAAGTTTATGAATTGGCCTGCTGGACCTCAGTCAGTTGCTTATATTACCTTCATTTCTTTTATTACAGTCCAACAGAAGTCTGTCAATATTTAAAATGTATAAAGGCAAATATCTTCACACCAGCTTGGCCTTTTCACATTTCTTATTGCTTTATCATGAATTCTTAAAGAGGTAATATGATAAGAAATATTGCTGAAAAATAACCTGGAAACTATGTGGATATAAACAAGTGAGCTCAAATAAGTTTATGTATATTTATATATATATATATATATATATATATATATATATATATATATAATGTATATATGCATATACATGGTCAAAAACTGTTTTGAACCTGAAATGAATGGGTCATAAAGAGGATGCAGAATTTATCAAGCTGCTGAAGAGCCATTTCATTAGAGTCATGTGTGTTGCAGCCGAGAAACATCTAAAACCTGCAGGACCCTATAGGTCTGGAGCAGGTGATCCCTGATCCAGACTGAGCATTTATCACAGTTTTAATTTGGTTAACTCATGTTTAAAATGTGCAATACTGTCATTTTCACCCTGAAAAAAGTGTAACACTGATTCAACCTAAAAAAAAAATGAAGGTAATATGTCATACATAATATTTTGGGAGATTTTACTTCACTAAATGGAAATAATGTTTTAAAACTGCACATACATCATTTTTTAGTCTACAGAGCAGGCGGAGTAGTGTAGCATGTAGTGTTTGGACAAAGCAAATGTCATTGTTCAACTCACTGACCATGGTAACCATGGTAACCCATGGTGCTAACTTTAACATTCAAACAGAAGTAAACAGCAAGGTTGTGAAAATGTAAACATAAAAAGCAGTGAATCATATAACTCACATTTATAGGGTAACAATCACAAAATGTTAAAATACTGCTGACTAGGACTTTTCCAGGAGCTCAACTTGGAATTAGAAGTTGACCTTCTACTAAATTGAGTCAGAATGATTCAGATTACTTATTTGACAGAAATTTAATCATTTGAGTCGGTCTGACTGTCTAGTTGAACAAACTCAATAATGAACTTGGTTCTATGAATCTCTTGATTTCAGTAACTTGAGCAGTAAGCGGGATTCATGAAAAAAGTGCTTTAGATGAACTGTAACTTTTCAGGCATCTTCATTCAGTTCTATTAGCTGAACGTTTGTCCCCCCCACACACATTTTCTACCAGCCTGAACCAGATCACAAGTGCATCTTTTAAAGATGCTTCATATTGGGAACAATTTAGGAGCCAATTAGCTTTTCTATGACTTCCAGCCACCACAGTTTCTGTATTTATGTGTTATTTGAAGCTCCCTGTAGTTGATTGTGAACTTGTGTCAAGAGCCAGCGTGAAAGGAGACAGTTTGTCTCGACCACATCGTTACTCTCATTTCCTTCCTCTTTGTCTGCAATTCTGTGTTAATCTCACCAATTGGCATTAGACTGGGAAAGAGTTTCCACTGGTCTAGAACCAGTTTGGCAGACGTGCAATAAGCTGGCGTTGAAATGCAAAAAGAAACTGGTTTATAGGCACTGGATCATCCCGGTTATCCACATTTTTAACTGCAGTTTAGAAGAATTTTTAAATATATATATTTCTAGATATTTTTCATTCATTAAAAGAAAAACTCGACATTTAACTGTGATAAAACTTTTGCAGAAGTTCAGAGTTTGCTCTGCCTTTTTTTTTTTTTTTTCCAAGTCAAGGTTGACTTCGGAGAGTAGTGTAGCAACCCTGGATTGAGAAACGGCCATTAAGATCATTTTCTGTCAGTTGGCTCGCTGAAGACAAGTTCTCATTCTTCTCCTCTCCTCCGGGAGCACAGCAGCACTTAATCACCCTCAGCATGACCCTGGACTGTGGCACGAGTTCAAAGCTACTCACGGCCTTCGCATCACCCAGAAGAATCCGTCCAATCACCTCTGTGTCCCACTGCCTCCCTCGCTGGCATCTGTCCTCCTTCCATATATCACAGGTGAGCTCTGGCCATAAAAGGGATTACTCCACAGGGAGACTGTGCATCCATTTCCACCATTAAACTGGATTCAGGTGCGGCTTCTTCTGCTCTCCATAGGCATCCGGTGAGTAATGGATACCCCTGTGCCTCTTGCTGCCCTTTCTTATCTACTATAGAGCCTGGAGACGCTCACTGATTCACACAGACGGAAAGATACAGGCTCACTCTCACCTACTAAAATAGAACCAGTCGCTCTCGGTTCTCGTCTGGAGGCTTTTGTACCGGAGGTAAGTGTTCAGAAGAGGAATTTTGGATCATGACCCATTGCGTGACGGATTGGCCTCTGCACTGTACCACGTCCCTCATTCCCCGTCCACCAGGGACTCATAGAGACTTAATGTGCTCTCCAGAATTTTGCCATTAAAGCTTTGTGATTAATCAGTCCTTTATTTCGATGAGCTCTCAGAGGACGGACCCGTGCTGATCTGAATGAGAGTCGTGGTTTGACTTTGCTATTGGCGCCTGTGCGTTGAGTGGTTTTGAGCTCGACTTGTACAGCCAGTAACGCTTCATTGGGCTCACAGTGCTAAAAGCCCATGTCACAGGGCTGTGTCTAAACACAGGAATGATTTTTACAGCTGAGAAGACGACTTTCTAAATGTACTTTTGTGGTGGAAGAATGGCGTTAGTAAAGAAAAGAGAGGGCACGGGATAATCAGGCTGAAACTCTCAAGGTTGAAGCAAGAATCTGAAATAAATTCTTCTGCCAAAGGAAGTAAAACTGTGAATGAAAACGGGTTATGGTTAAAAGAAAAGTAAAAATTATAAGGGTCTTAAAGATCAATTTGTTCTTTGTTGGTGCGAAGTCTGTGGAACCAGCTCCCTGTTTAGGTTTGGAAAACAGACACTCTCTCTAAGATTAGGCTTAAAACTTTCCTTTTTGATCAAGTTTATAGTTAAAGCTGGCTTGGGTGACCTTTAGCCATTCCTTTAGTTATGCTACTATAGGCTTAGACAGCTGGGGGACGTCCCATGATGCACGGAGCACTTCCCTCCATTTCTCTCTTTACTCTTTTTTTTTTCTATAAATATATATTTTAACTGTCATTACTTTGTGCCTCTCTTTCCTATCTCATCAGGTTTCCCTGGCTCTGAGTTATTATGCTTGTTGACCCCTTTTTCTTGGCTTTTCCACCCCCAACCGGTCAATGTAGATTGCTGCCCTTCCTGCTTCTGATGGAGGTTTTCCTTCCTTTCGCCTCACATAGCTCAAGATGAAGTATTGAATCAAAGAAAAAAATTCAATGCAATCCATTAGTTTCCTTAGATAGAATGTTATTTCTATGAACTGGTTTATATGAGCATGTTTGTTTTGAATTGGACTAATGTGACGTGGATCATACTGTATAATGGATTTATTTCAATCGGATTATAACTGAACTGTATCTGTTCATGTGTCTTTAGATGACTTTGATGTGAATTGGTGCTTATCAAATAAAGCTGAATTCAAAAGCAAAACCTTAACAGTTAAAGGAAAATTCCAGGATTTTTATGGGGCTTTAACATATAATATTTGGTTTTTGGGAGCAAAATCTTCAAAGGCAAAAGTTTTTGTAATTAGAAATGAACGGTGTGAAGAGAACTGCAAACTGTGATCACAATCAACTAAGGATGGGTACCGAATCCTGCACTTTTATTGGTACCTACCGAATTCCTTCAGTACTACCGAGGACCGATTCACGTAAAAACAACAGGTACAATGTATCGGTACCTATGTTCCAGGGGTCGTCATTTTTTAAAACGGTGAAGGAAAAATCTGAAGGCCGTCTGTTATTTTGACAGATTGCAATTCACACCCCCGACCACTGGGTGGCGAGAGAACGCATTAATCAGCTATTGTCTTGAGACTACTACGGGTTCATTTTAATTCAATTCAATTCAATTCAGCTTTATTTGTATAGCGCCAATTCACAACAATGTCATCTCAGGGCGCTTAGCAACAATCAGTTTGAGCCAATCTGATTGTCATTCATTGATTCATACAAGCCAATTCATAACAAATAGCCTAGCTAAGG
>JAOXYM010000015.1:25177134-25191727 GCA_028567055.1 Leptatherina wallacei | reverse complement strand
GTGCCAAGATTTAAATGATATATCAGAGAATTGTTTAAGATTGGGAATAAAGTGCATAATATGTCTCCTTTAAGTCGACAGCAGATGCAACTATAAGCTACAAGCAGTAGCAGAACTGAAGTATCCAGTTTTTTTGTTGTAGCCTGAGGTAGCCCTGCTTAACCCCCATAAATGACAGTGACTATTTGCACATGCTGGCTTAGGTGTGATAGATCAACTGCAGCTGATATATGGCACTGTAAATATTATTATTGTTACCATGGTATCACCATTTCAATAAACCCGAAGAATGCCGACTTACAAGTAACCAAACATCTTTAAAACCAGCACTTCTGCAGTGATGTTTGTAAGGTTTTAAACCTCATCTGACCGAGCCAGAACCCTTCCTTTGCCCCGAAGATGACTCTGCACTGCCCTCATCGTTTGACATGTTGCACCTCTGATGGATGTTTGCCTTCTGGACAAGGTGGCCCTGTGCTTTCATCAGGTCCTCAGCAGGAAGGCAGTCAGAGGGAGCTGGGCGAGCATCCCCTGCCTCTGCACTAGGAGATAAAACAACCGTCCCATGTCACCGAGCAGGAGATAAAACAAGGCTGCTCTTCACAGATCATACATCAACATTATACCATCTGACGCCAGGAAGCAGCAAAGCATGCTGGGTAGATGACATACCTGGAAAGATGGATCTCTCTAATCTGAGGAGTAAACACATAAATTTTGCAGGGATGTGTTAAAGCATGTCCTCTGGAAGATGTTTCAGTTGAGCTGAGATGTAGAATTTGAGATTTCATGAACTTATTGAATTTATGTTATTTAATTGTTAATATAAGTCTTACATGTAAGATAAATTTTTTTAAATTATTATTATTTAGGTAGAATTAATCCTATTTGGGTGTGTGACAGTGGCATATTATCACCCCACTATGCTGCTGGCCTGACAAGTACATATATAGAGGTGTCTTTTGTCACACCTTTTATCTGGGAATCAAAATGCATCACTGTCACGTCTTTCCCATGGGCTCTCACTTAAACATTGACTGCCCGGCGATTTTTCAGGAGACCTTGGCCATCGTTGTTCCGACGAGACACAGAAAGATGACTTTGAAGGTCTTCATCTTTCACCTCAGGGTGCACACCATTATTTTAGTTTTTCCGTGCGCGTCCATTTCCCTTCACAGGACGCCATGAACACGCACGACACTTCCACCCAGTTTGATCCCTTCACCGAGCCGAGCGGTTTCCAGTTGCTGTCTGACAAACACTTGACATCAGAATCTCATTGTATCACTCCACAGTTCCTCATTGTGTTCTCAACCTTTCAAACTTGATTATTCGTGATTGTTCTGTTATCCTCCGAACATACCGGAGCCACCTGTCATCCCTCTTGCCACTTAACTAAATGTGGTTTTCATTTCTTCAACGTGGTTTTGATCTTTGCTGTGAGCTGAGCTGCCTTCTCCTCTTTCCACCACTGTGAGCTGGATTATGGCGCTCAGATGCCCCGTGCTTTGCAATAGGGGGATTGTTTATTTGAAGAACTGGTACTCATACTGTCTCAACAACCTCCCAGTCAAGTGCACCGCAAGCTTTAATTGCTGGAGTTTGAAATGAGGCTCCATTAAAATGAATGACCTTCATTAAAGAGGTATTAAGGGACAGATGCCTTCATTGGTGGGGTGAACATGCAGCAAGAAGGGGGTGGATTGGGAGCACTTGTCCAGACTCACAAGTGCCTGAATAAACAGCTCTGCAGGTTTTTCTTTCTTTCCACCCTTTGAGCGAAGCCCCACTGCGACTGCCATCGAGATTACAACCACCTGGCTGGGCGTCCTGCTCCCTCTGCCCCTTACCCCAACCATTTTAATCATAGATGAAATTCATTTATATGTTGCGATAATTGTTCCTAATTGTTTCTTTGAAGAGGAGTGAGACCAGCAGCATCTGGCTGACATATGGCGTGATACATGTGAGAGTGACTTTGTGCCCAGCAGGAAACTGTGGCTCTGATCGGATCTCCATCTCCCATTTAGCCAGAATGCTGTAGTCCAAGCTTTGCTTCTGAGGTAATGAAGCTGGCTTGGTGGCTAAGTTGGACAAAGTCTCTCCACATGTGTGAGAAACTGAATGTGTGTTCTTCACATTAGGAACTCAGCAATGTCGACTTCATTCGTGGGGCCTCCTTGATTGTAGTTGTACAGCATTTGTCACCATAGGTCATAACATTCTTCTTAAAAAACGAAGGACATAGGGTATCAGAGGGGTGGAACTTAATTTAGTTACAAGTTATTTAAAGAACAGACAACAGTTTGTTAAAATAAATAATATAAGACACATGCAATACATCTGGGGTACCTCAATGGTCTGTCCAAGGTCCAAAACTCTTTATTTTGTATATTAATGATGTTGTTAATGCATTTAAACTGCTAAAATATATTATATTTGCAGATGATACAACTTTTCTTTAATGCAGATGACCATGTAGAGCCTGTGAAAGAACTGAAGTAAAGGCTTAATGTAAATAAATTATTCCTAAATCTTGATCAAATATATTTCATGGTATAGAGGTACAAACTTTGAAATTACATTGGATATAGAAGGTATTGGTATTGACAGAGTAAGAGAGATATTATTGGTGAAAAAAAATTATATTTATATATCATGGAAGTCACATATAAAAACGTAAAGAGCAAAAAACAATTGCTTTGCTCCATAAAGTAAAGAATTAATTGGAAAAATAAAGCCCAATATCTACTGTAAAGTTATTGATTGTTCCATATCTGACTTGAAATATGGGGATCTGGATAAGAGTGACAGGAATCATTAGTAGAGGCAGATTTAGAGATTCATCCAGCCATTATTCTCAAAGTTACAGTAATTAACATTTAATGATCCAGTTGATTACAGTGTCCTGAAGATAATGTATAAAACTCTGGAAATGTTTACCAATTAATATCCAGAACGATTTGAAAAAAGACTAATTACAATTTGAAAGGATGTGAGATATTTATGAAACCAAGGTCCAGAACAGAAATGTTGGAGCGATGTGTTTCTGTTTATGGAACAATCTGGATAAAGAAATAAAAGAAGTCAAATAAAATATTGTTTTTTCAAAATATTATCAAAGCATGTTGGTCTGATTTTTCTTCTTTCTGCTCTTTTTCATTCAAGTGTTTGAGATTCATGTTTGTATTAAATGTTTTGTTTCTTAGAGAATTAAATACATGTATAAATAAATTGAAATAAAAACAGTGCATTGCAGATGCCTGCAGACCTTGTGGCCTCGTGGACAAGTGCACACAGTGCACGTTAATGTGTTTTTGCAGTGATAAACTCACAGAGATGCATGCATTAAGTAGACATATACTTTACGCATCATTATCCCAGGAAAAGTTATTATCATGGACAATTCTGCATCATGTTGCGCTTCCATTGCCAACAAACAATGCGACAAGTTGGAAGTAAAGTGGTGCAATTTGTAGCGTTTTCCATTTAAAATTGGATCAAAACATTTAAAATTTACCAAACTTTTGGGCAAAATGTGAAGAGAGACATAAGTTTTGATGTTAAGTCCAATATATTTATGTATGATGTGGCAGAGATAGCTTAAGAGGTTAGCATGCTAGCTAGCAACCAGAAGACCAATTAGTTCCCCAAAATTGATTCTGATACTGGTGGTACTGGGTGGGACATCTCCGTTTGTGAAAAACGTGTCGTCATTTCTGGGAAAAATTCCTTCAGAAAACAACCTTGGAAGACAACTGGAATGCACTGTTAGTGTGTCTGTATTATATAAAACTTTGAGGGAGATAAAGTGCTTCTTAGAGAGAATCAACTTGGCCAAAGTTTGGTTTTATCCTTCTGCATACATACAGCACTTTCTTACAGAAGCTGAGAATGGCTACGCCTGTTGTTATTTATTTTTGATGCTACTATCTTGAGATGACTAGTTAATTATTCTGTTATCTCGAGATCACAAAGCTCTTTTTTAAGTAGCCTGAGAAATCAGCCTTTCCTTTTCTTGAATTAACCACCTTCTGTAACTGGTTATCCAAAGATGATAAGCTTTGTTTTTGTAGAGATCATGAGACCATCGAGGTGCACTTGAAAATGAGCAGATGGCACCTAACTGGATTGGTCCTTGTCACAACTGGTCAGAATCTGTACCAGTAAGTCAAAACATGTTTTTCTGTTTTCTTCCAGGAAACGACTTTCCTGGAAGAAAACTAAAAAGGAAAAGTTTATAACAATAACTAACAGTGACGAAAACAAGCCTTGTTATCTTGAGATAATGATGATAAAAATCTCTTTTAACTTGATTTATTGATTGTTAAAACACAGTTTGCACTTCCCACTTAATTTCCAATACAATACACGTGTTCAACTACACATGACTCTCATCCGGGAGTTTGTGGGTTCAATCCCTGCCTGGACCCTCCTACGTCTTGCCACATTCTGGCGCTTGCAAGTAGGGTCCATGTATCATGGATTCCAAAATAGGTGGCTATGTGCATAAAGCATGAGGATGTGCTTGTGGAAAGAGGGGGAGAGATGTGACAGTGTGGGTCCTGTCACCATGCCTCCAATTGATCATGTACCCTGGTCACGCATGTCTCTCACCCAGGAGGTTGCGGGTTCAATCCCCACCCAGGCCCTCCTACATCCTGCCACATTGTGTATGTAGTTGAACACTTTAAAGATGACATCTGGGTTTGTATTCATGATGTACAGATATTTCAGCCAATCTTCAGCCTCTTAGTTGCAATCAAACTCTTATCAGCAGCTAGAATAACATACTGTCTGAGTGGCAGTGAGAGATTTATACCTGGTGTGTCCTGGTTGTGTTGAAACCAACTAGATTTATTTCCATCGAGATGGCACTGGATTGACAAGCTAGCATATCATTTCAAACTTTTTTAACACAAAATATCTTTTTACATCAACATTTATGATGAATTGATAAGTAATGACATTTTTGAAAAACATATTTTTTTGTTGGCATTAAATAAAAAATAAATGACAAAACAATCAGTAATGCCTTTCAGACATGCAGTACCAGTCAAAAGTTTGGACACACTTACCCACTAAATCTAATGAAGATTTATCATTTCAAACATTGGTAATTTTAGCCCAAAATTCTACATTAAGTACATCCCTGGCTGCTTTTAGAGATTATACAACTTTTTTGTTGTTATGAGAGTAAACGTTAACAGTGACCATGACTTAAATGAGCTACAATTACTACTCACTGCAGCATTTGAAGCCATTTTGCAGTTTGAACTGCAAAGTGAAACTATAGGCTGTAGCATGACCGAGGCATTAATGGGATGTGCATCCTATTAGTGGATGCTGCAAAGAACAGTTAAGTTGTCCATGTAAAGCAGTAGAAACAATAACCAGAAGGTTATTGATGAACTGCTGATGAGCTCACAAATAGTTGACTTTTGGCTGTCACAATACTTTTCAGAATTGAAAGCGAGGCCTGCGAGCAAAGTCAGGCTGCAGTGCTGCATCCCATGTGATCTGCCTCAAACATGTTCATATCAAACATACCCATCCAATCTGGGCCGTCTATTTGAGCCGCACACTTCCTCCCTTACTGTTTGCTTCATGTGTGCTGCCACTGCAGCTGCTTCTGCACGTTGCCTCCTTTTTGTTTTGAGCCCCTCCACCACCCCAGCATCCACCGGCAGGCTCTGCAGCCGCACACTCCAGTATTTAATTGATTGAAAAAACATGCATGCACAAGGAGTGATGGAATCTGAGCCTAACCGCCAAACTGTAATGCTCAATAAAGCGTTTATCCATCAATTCCATGAGTTGTATGACTGAATTATGAATTTAATTAACAATTTGGTGAATAAATGTGTCTAAAAGGACTCCTGCTCTCTGCTTTCTAAGCCGTTTAGAGTTTCTAATAAACAAATCAAACCTCTTGGCGTGTCAACCAGGCATACAACAATCACAAAAGGGACGACATGTTACCATAAAGCCCAGCAAACCGAGGCTTTCTGCTTTATTGCCCTTGCTGCCCTTGCATGCATGTTGCACAGCATACCTGGCACTGAACGCTGGTTCTTAGTGATTGGGTTGGGCTCTCTGTGGACAAAAGCAAGCTCATAAATTCACAGCTCTTCAGTGATTAAATGATGCATACATGCACCGTATAAGAGTGAATACATGTTTTTTTTTTTTTTAAACCAAGTCAGCTCATTGTGTCGCTGAAACGTTCAGAAACGTTGTCGTTCACGTGTAAACACAGCTGTCCTCAAAAATGCCTAAACACAAACAGCAGCTTCTATTGAGAGGATGATTATTTTACTCTCTTGGAGGGATATTCTCATTCACACCGTGAGCCCATCGGTCCGTCGACCCCCACCTCTTTCAACATCCCCACCTCATCACTGACTGTCGTTGATGCTGACACGTCACATCTGGAAGCTCTTCCCTGCATGTGCTGCGTGGACATTTCTCTGCTCACTTTCCCTTTCCCAGGAGGCCTGATTGCGAAGCTCCTGTAATGATGTGAATAAAGGAGACTAGAGATTTCTACATAACAGCTCTGGGCTGACGAATACGTCCTGCACACATTCTTTCCCCCTGCTGGTACGGGATCAGTTTCCTTCAATAAGAGGAGAATAAAGGAAGATCAAAATGGTTGCAAATAGCTTCGAGTCCCAGGGTCTTTAACACTTCGTTTGGTCTGAGGGGCTCTTTGCGAAAGGTCAGAGAAGAGAAACCTGCTGGTGAGGATGAGGTGCTGTGTGGCATGTGTGATAGCCTGCTAGCATCTACTATAAGCAAAGCATGAAATCTCAGATGTGTTTGTTAGACACTTGTTGGCTCAGTAGGCAGTGACAGAGCCACTTCAAGCCAGTTTCCTGTGGAAAATGTATGGTAAGTGTGCTGCTGTGTTACAGACCAGGGTGTTTCCCTGGCAGGAGGAGAGAATGAAATAATTGTTAATATGTCTGAAGGGTAAATGATGTCATACACAGTGAATATGTGTTGATGTGGAGCCATGTAAGACCTTAGAAAAGAGATAGACACTTTGGGCTATAGTGTTTCACGAGCATAGATATGTTACACGCCGGATTATATGTTGCACAAACATACATCTGCAGCCCGGTTTGAGGAAGGGTTTGGACGATCTGCTTCCAGTTAGGTCGCACACTGTTCCTGTTCGCTGGGTGAACAAAGATGTGGATCCAATTTCAGGACATGCTTTTAATGAAACTCAAACTGAAACACGTTTCTGATTGGAGAACAAAGAACAGGGAATCAAAAGCTGTTGCAGAGGTAACCTGGGCAAAAGTGAGCTCGCAACTCCAAACATCAGCTCTTCACAAAAAAGCCGACTCCAAACAAGGCCCCATCTGAGCATCCTGTCCCCCCGAAAACCTGCAAAAACAGCCTGACAGATGTAGACAGGCTTCATGCCTTTGGTATCTAGAGTTACAATTTGTTTTGAAAAGTTTATGACATATGGATAAACTACAATTCAGTTTGCTTATGACTTCCAGGGATGTAAGGGCCAAAATCTGAGACTACTGAAACCTTGAAAAGCTTTGAAGACCGGCAACATTATAAATATCAGTTGGATAAAAAGGGCTTGACCAGGTACAGGTTTCTTTTTCATTGTTTAAAAGAAAAGAAAAAGAAAAGAAAAAGTTTAAACTTGCTTAGTCTGAAGCTCAGAGTTCACTTATGAAGGTTTTTGTTGTCCCCCCCGCATAAAACAGATTACCTTTTATTTGAGTGCTTTGGAGTTACGGACTCGCTTTGAATGTATTTTCTTCTGCTAATGCTAAGCTAACAAGCTACTTACATTAAATGTAAAATCAGTTATAAGACAGCTATCATTATTGCCATGTTCCTTTGGTGAAAAGAGTAAATATTTATATACAATTAATTGTATAGAAATCATGAATAAACAAGATGTTAAGTCATGTGCTATAACTGTCTGGTTTTTGTTTATTCTCAGTATTCTTGAAGAGTGGAACTCTATAAAAAAGTGAATATATGTGTGTGTCACGGCCTAAGGAGGAAGTTTGGACCACTGACGTGCATGTAGGGTTCCACCCCGAATCCAGTGTCCAGAGGCTATACACAAAGAAGAAGGCATACTATTTGCATGAAGCAGTAAGTCTTACAAACATGCACAAATCACTCTGCAGTAGTTGGTGCAGAGCTTTTGTTGTTCTCACTGACCTGCTGACCTTACACACATTTAATTAGGAGGCTGTCTAGAAAAACTCAGTAAGATGTCCAGAGTGAATGCTTCAGACATTATCATATAGCACCCCTCCAGGATGTTTAGCAACAATCAGACCTGCAGTGCACGTGTGAAAACTGTTTAAATTTCACATATGGGACAAGGTTCACATGCCAGAATGCAGCTCTTTCCTTTCTCCAGACATATGGCTTCTTGTTTGAACTAAATGTTCTATTTTTGTCTCAAACATGCACCAAACTCTTCAGCTTTTATAGACTTGTACGCTTGAAGCTTTCAACTTGGACTCATGAACATTCACCATCGTGTAAAAAGCCTTGATTTGAGACCTCAAAGACATGCTCTGCTTTTGTAGCGATGATAGTTGAGCGACTACTAGTTTATGTTGCGAAATTGGGTCTTTTTATATGCTTTTTGGAGCCTTGTTACAGTTTGTAATGTTTTTCAGGGTAATACATTTCTTTTTAACAATTTGGATCAGCTGTTTATACACTTAAATTGTCCTAGATGCCTTGGTTTAGTACAAAACCACTGAGAGGACAAATGTCTTTACCCTCCCCACCACCACCAGTCGGGTCCATTACTTTCCCCACAGACTTTTGTGTTTGGTGGTCCGCTGCCCCCCGAGGTCTCCCAGCTCTGCATGCACCTGCACCTGGTTGTGTACCGACTCGAGGAAAAGAAAACAAATACAGTAAGTAACGGCCCCCTACCCCCCCACCCCCACCCCCTGCTTAATGGAGCTTAAGAGTGGCCTTGCTTACTTACCACAGTGTTTGAAATGACTTGGAGCACAATGGCTCCCAGATAGTGCTCAGTAGTGTGAGCTGCCCTCCACTTGGGGCTTGCATGAGTAACCTTGTGATAGTATCAACTGGGGGGGGGGTGAGAGTATTGGCTGTAAAGGTTTGGTGGAGAGGTTAAATGTACGGGTTGCCCACATTTGCCAGAAGAAACAAGCGGAAAGTCCAACACAAACATCATTGTGTGCTACTGAGGCACAAAGACTGAGGGGTTACAGCATCAAAGACTCATTCAAGGACATGGAGGTAAACTGTCTCAGATCCACTGCAAGCTGAAACTTGAGAATGTAAATGAAGTCTCTCTTGATTTGCTATCTGCTTCTTTTCATTCTAAGGACAGGAAAAGCATTTTGGCCCTTTTGTGCGGGTATTGTCTTAAGAAGACGACACTACTTTACTTTTATGACATTATTCCCTGTCTTATATTCTGCCTTGATGTTCATTGCAGTGAACAGCAGCCAGATTTCACCACTCCTCCCTGTCTCGCTCTGCGGACAGGATTTTATTTATAACAAGGGTGTAATTTATGAGAATGTGAAGCCCCCGACTGCACTGTAACCCAGGTCGGACTCACTCATTCTTCAGCATGACAGGGCTGGGCTCCTGGAGTTATGGGATCAAGGCTGATGTCTGACAGAGTACCACTCGGGGAAACAGGTATCTGCACTTCCTTATTTTATCCACTTTCCAACAAGTGAACATGAACACAAGCGCCGATAAATCACTGGTTTCTGATGACAGCCGAGAAGCAAGAAGGCAGTGCACCGACTGATGTAGTACATGTGTGCCATCAAATTTTTTTTCCTTGATGAAATATAGCATGACAGACTGAGCTCTCCTCTCCACTTTTCTACAGACGTAGTGCACCTGCAGCCCGGGCATAAACCAACTTTCTTCATTAGTTCATTGCCAGTTGTGCTATTATGTTATTTACCATTTTCACATTGTTTCAGTTATGATAAGCTATCAGGGTGATTATATACTTGACACTCCAGTATTGCCCAGTAACTTTGGGCACTTTGTAAATGTAATCTGCGTTATCTTTTAGGTGTCTAATGCACTGTCAGCATTGTTGAACCCTGTCAGCATTTTTTCTTTTTTGAGCAAATCCAGCTGTTCAGCTCAGCTGGAAAACCCACAATTTCCCCCAGTTAATACAACTTCTGTTTATTTTTCAAAAGTATTCCCATTCATTACTCAGGAAGAAGTATACATACTATGGTTTAAAATGACTTCTCTGAGAGTTGAAGTATCAGCTGAAGCTTTTTACTCAAGTAAAAGTTTAAAAGTACTGGTTTTAAAACTTCTTATAGTATAAAAGTAAAAGTAATGTAAGGAAAAAATGCCATTAAAGACAAAAGCTGAGGCCACACCACAGGGAATGTAGTCTACTCCACCAGACTACATATGTCAGCCAAGTCCTTGCTGGACTACGTTGTGATCATGCACAGGTGTGATGGATCCCGAACAAACCAAAAGGGTGTGAGAATGGGATATGTTTATATTTCTCATGCAATTACAATAAAATCCACTCTATCCAGATGACACAATTTTTCTGGATAGGTTTTTATGTGTGTGTATTTTTTTTGTGTGTTTTTTTATCGATGACAAGCTGGAATGAAAGAGGAGTAACATGTACTATAAAGTACAGATAGTTGTGTGAGAACGTGAGGAGTATAAGTAAAAAGTTGGATGAAAAATAATTTCTCCTCATTTATAAATTCCCCAAATTTCTACTTAAGGTAATAAAGTTTGTACTAAGTTGACTCCTCTGGCCAGCAGGCCAAGCATTGCCAACGCCGCTCCGGCAACATAATCCCACTTGCCATACCTTTGAACTTAAGCAAAAACTCTTATGATGAATGAGGAAAATTATGTGATAACATTTATCTGCACGGGCTACTGGTGTACCTTGTTGAATAACATTACAGATATACTGCCTTACTGCCCCTTTATCTTCTCCTGTGGAGGAATAAATGGTACCTAATGGCCCTAATTAGCTTAATCCTTTCAAACATGAAACATCTAGCAAGTAGATTTACTGACATCTTAAAAAACTGACATTACTTTGATTAAACATTTTTTTAAAATATTACATTTAGTTATTTTAATCAGTCATTTATCCATATTAACATATGGAGTCCTACTTTTAAATAAACATTTAGAATAATCTTACACAAACACACGTTACTTCAACTTTGCATGTGAAGTCAACAAAGTGTTTTATTGTATGTTATGGTTGTGTGTGTGTGTTTATAGTTTCTGCTTCAGCTCCTAGGAGGATAAATACTTCCACTATCCACACAAAACAGACAAAAATCCAACTTTTTCATTTAAAACTCCTGCAAATTTCTGCATTTAAACCCAAAATCCCCCCCCCCCTGCACGTGATACCTTATCTGGAAAAACCCCTCATTTGTCTCCATAACTCTGATTTTGAAATAGAAACGTTTATTGCAGACATAAAACTTTAAACTTGAACTCCTAAACACTTTCATTCACTCTTTGTTACGTCTTGGACTTCTGTTATAGCACTCTGACATTTTTGTGGCAGAAAAGGAAGCGGCAAACCTCATGCCTGACTTTCCAAGTCTCTTCCCATTAGAGAACCGACTGAAGAACCCGTATCCGAGATCTGCATGTATGAATCCATTTCTGCTTGCATTAAAAACTATCAACGCACACCACAAGAAGCAAGTGCAAGCTGCTATGTGAGCTCTTTAAAACCACCCTGCACTGCATGTATGCATGTACATAGTGCACGTTTATACAAGCTACTGAGAGCTTTTGTTGATCCAGTGCTGAAGCCAGATGGGTGTGGGAGTAAACTGGCCTTCTTTTATTTAAGAGACCTTGATGATCTTTCCACGCTACGCTTTCTGTACCAGAGAGAAGCGGGAGGAAGAGAGAGTGAGTGCGCAAACATGCACGCTTGTTGTTTAGAGTATGTATATAGTGTGGGCTGAGTGGGCTGTGTATGTTAGGGGGAGACAGATATGGTCACAGTCAACAGGACAAGAACAATAGATCCATTACATTTGTTTGACCGATAACTTCCTGTGGAAGATAGATGTGTTTTGGCCCGAGCAGCTGTCCACTCTGACAACAGTCGCTCCCCACACATGATGTCCCTGTATGGTGAGGGAATTATCATTCACTGCATGTCTGCTTATATGTGTGAGTGTGCGTGTGTGGTCTTGGTGGCCAATTCACAGGGCTCAGACAGAAACCCCCGATCCCACCTCACACTTTTCAGAAGGCCCACAGACACTGGAGGTCTTTTCTCCATGAAGTTTGCGTCCTTGTGCGCATTGGGGCTGTGTGTGCGTCCCTGCATGTGTAGTTTGTTCACTGGACCGAAACCCAAATCAGCACATGAAAGGTGCGTATCTCAGTGTTGCTTCTGCTGCTCTGACAGGAAACAGACCCTCACTGCGGTGTACGGTTTCTCCAGACTCACACAGGACTCCATTTCAAACACGCTGCAAAACTCAAAACAGAAATGTGGCATGAGCTGGGACAATAAGGCCAATGTTATGTCACTAGTTAGATGTTGTTCCACAGATTGCTCATTGCTGCCCCAAATACATCAATGTTGCATGATTTGAAATGTGTCCTTTTCATGCGTCACTGGTTTGAATTGACTTCAAATGTTTTAGATTTAACTTTGCTTGAATCCGTTTGAAGAGAATCCTCTTCTCAGCGCTCGCTGTGTGTGTGCGTTCTCACAAATGTTTACCCCTGATTATCCAGCACAGCGGGAGTTTGGTGTCATTTGTGTTGTGGCGTGTAACACGGGTCTTCCAAAGATTATGGGGTCTGCGACAATAACAGCGACATAGGAGGGGGGGTGGGGTGGGGGGTGGGGGGGTGGGGGGGGGGTGGATGAGCAACTGTCTGACCAAAGAGAAAAAGAGAGGAATCATGTCACATCTCTCAACACATTCCCACAAATGTTTCGGCTAGACCTGTTGAGTTGTCTCCGTCATCGCTAATCACCTCACAATAAATCCCTGAGCAGATTTTTGGGGGAAAGAAAAAGAAGAACGAGAAAGACGAGTTTGTCTGCAGGATGGGGCTTAACCCCCCCCCCCTCAAGTATTTTCAAATATTCACAGGCTAATGAAAAGAACGGGTTGAATTTGGATGTTGGCAACTCATCATAGACGTCTTTCTCTTCTGTGGGCCGTGTTTAGCCTTGGAAAACGTCCGAATGTTATTGGATTTTCTATTTTGTTGTTTGTTTTCTGCCAAGTTGGATTTCTGCTTCAGCAGCTGAAGTTGAGCAGAACATCAAGGCTAGTCCATTATGTCAGATCACAAATATTGTCAGATCTCTTACTGCAACACAACATAACCATGTGAGACGAGCAAGAAGCCATCGATGTTTCTTGGGTGAGGATGATGGTGTTATTCCTTACGAGTCCGAGGAGTGATGGCACCATGAAACAATGTGCTGACCGACACTGAAGCTCCAGAGGTCGACCGGAGCACTGACTGATGTCTTTAACCCTCAAGCCTTTCAGAATGAGCCCCACAGCTCCATAAATCTCCCGTATGTCTTCACAGGCAGAAAAAAAAGTCCGCTTTCTGGTTCCCTCTTTAAGAGGACAAAGGTGGGAAAAGGAGACATTTTTCAATCAGTCCACTGGAATGTTTCCTGTCCAGCTTATTGCATCTATATGTTGTTAGATTTTCATCTTTCTCACTTCTGTGTGTGTGTGTGTGTGTGTGTGTGTGTGTGTGTGTGTGTGTGTGTGTGCGCAAGGCACCTGGTTTAGTTTCATTTCCTGCATGTAGTTTAACCATAAACATCAAGGCATACTGGTTCCCAGTGATATTCATGTTTTTATTTTAAGCCTCTTATATCCCTACAACCTGTCACTTGTCACACCTTGAATGAATGCCATATAAACATTTTTCTTTTTAATAGATACTATTATGAATAATAATAATAATAATAATAAAACAAGAAAATCATTTTAGATCATTAAAATCATTAAAAACAGCTCTAAAAAGATGTATTTTGGTGAGTTTTTTAAAATAATGTCAGATCAGGGCAATGACTGATGTCTTTGGGGAGTGAGTTCCAGAGAGTGGGAGCAGCAAATGAGAAAGTTCAGTCCCCCCAGGTTCTGTATTTGGTCATGAAAGGAATAGAAATAAGGTTGTTATCAGAGGAGCGGAGATCACGGGACGGAACATGGTGATGAAGGAGGTCAGTCAGAAAGGAGGGAGCCAGGTTATTGAGGGCTTTGAATCTGAGGAGAAGGACTTGTAAGTGAATTTGTTGTGGAACGGGAAGCTAGCGGAGTCTCTGAAGGACGGGAGGATATGGTCACAGGGAGAAGTGTGAATGAGGAGACGAGCAGCCGAGTTGTAAATGTAGTATTATGCCCCTTTCACACTAGCACCTACTCAGCCCAGCCCAGCACCACACCACCTGATTTGTTTGTCTTCACATTACAATTTTCCCGGGGCAAGTCGGGGCGAGTCGATACTCTTTTAGCACCTACTCCTTTGAGGTTCTATAGGGGCCGAGTGGGGCCGAAAATGGTGA
>JAOXYM010000015.1:25141632-25164331 GCA_028567055.1 Leptatherina wallacei | reverse complement strand
TAGCAGACTTGAGCAGAGCTTGTCTGAGTGTGAGTCAGGTGTGTTGCAGCAGGGATACAACAAAAACCTGCAGGACATCGGCCCTCGAGGACCAGGATTGAGGATCCCTGGTCTAAATAAACACAACATGGGCAGTAAAGCACATAACTCAAATTTAGAGTAACAATCACAAAAGGTTAAATTCCTGCTGAATATGGATTTCCCATGAGCCTTTGCTGTCTTTGTACACTTGATACTGAGGATCTGTGAGTCTAGAGAAAAGTTTATGGGTCATTCCTACTATTCGGTGCCATTTGAGCCTGGTTAACTAGGATTAGGACTTATTAGACTATAAAAAAAACTATACTGGTCCAGCTCAGGGTATTTCTGTTTTATAATTCGATTAAATTCTTTCAATGTGACAGAGATTAAATGTCCCCCCTGTTACTGGACATTCTCATCTCTATAAATATATGTTTTGAATGTACAATTTTTGTTACAATCCTAAAGTTTAAGAGTTAATATGTCCCTTAATTTATCCTTGAAATCAATTGAGCAAATATTCAATAAAATAATGAATTAAATGAAAGAGTCTTGCTTCAATTTAAGGTTAAATGTAATTTTCTCACATTTGTTTTGGAATCAAAGGATTTTCAATGTAATGTGTCCCTATTTTTTTTATTGTCAATTTATTAAACCTTTACATGAACATTGAAACTTTAAACAGAACTTGAAATAACAGGATATCAACAATTAACCATTAACCTTCACCTACGTCACATCCCCGGTTTACGTCCATCTCTCACACCCAGCAGTACGGCTATTCTGGTCCACTCCCTGGTTATCCCAACAACCATCTTGATTATTGCAACTCCCTTCTTCATGTTTTATCTGACAAATCCCTCCATACCACTGGTTCAACTGCTTCAAAACTTTGCTGCCTGTATTATTTCCAGAAACCCCTCCCTCTGTTATGTTACACCTGTTCTGCAGCAACTACACTGGCTTACAATTAATTTCCGTATCTTCTACAAAATTTTACTTCTCACCTTCGAGGCCATTAACAGCTTCACCCCTCTGTATCTTACAGAACTCCTCTTCATCAACATACCCAGCCGTGCTCTCAAATCTTCCTCCTCCATCAAACTTACCATCCCAGATTAGCTTATTCCCATTAATTATGGGATTGGAATGATCCCTCTGTTTTACTGTGTAATGTTGTTTTTACATGTTTTATATGTCTGAGTTTTTACTTTCTTGTATTGTATTCTATTTGTAAGGTGGCCTTGAGGGTCCTGAAAGGGGCCTATGTATAAAATGTATTATTACTATTATTATTATTATTATTATTATTATTAACATTTCATCCACCCGTACTGCCCCCCTCCACACTCAAGATACAACACATTGGAACAAAAACTTTCCATCTCTTCATTCAGATGGAAAGTAGCACTATTGCTTTTCTGCGGCAGAAAGGGCCATTTCTTGACAAATAACAGCATGCCCTTTCAACAAATCTTTTACAAATTGTATCTCAATTCATAATCAATAATAAAAAACAGGATACAAACGCTATGGCAAACTTAATTGTCGAACTTTGAGGGCAGAAAACCTACCTCGTGTGACTCCAGAACACAGGGCTTCAGATATGTTTAAGTTTACGAAGAAGTTCTTGTTCCCAAGATGCAATGCACAAATGTACAAAAAACAGGTAAAACTAATGTAAATGTTTTTACGGTACTTTTTTTTACGGTACTTTTGGCCGTATTTTCACAGACTTTTCTTAGAGTCTGCTCTTTAAAAGGGCCAAACAAAAAGCTCATATGATGAAAACCACATGGTCAGATACTTTTCTCTCTCTGCAACCCTTTGTGTTTGAATTTTGCAAACCCACTTGATCAAAATAAGTTTTGTACGAAAGCTCAGATATCTGCGGCGTAGAATCAAAAACACTGCTGTGTTTAGCGTTGGAGATGAAAAAGTTTCGTGTCAATTAGAGTCAGTATGCTTTAATACTGAATCACACTCAGAAGTAAAGATGAACATATCGTTAGCCTCCATAGATTAGATGCCTGTCATATTTTTTTACAAATATTCTAAATCTACTCTCCTAACATTGTTGATTCATTGCGCATCATTCAAAAAACCTTAAAATATGACTAACATTTACACATGTCTACAAAATTATTCCTACCCTTCAATTAAAGAAGGAAAAAAAACTGCTGTCAATGAAATAAGATGAAACTGGCAAAAGTAATAATAAATAAAAATTCTATGAAAATAGTGACATTGTTTTTGAATTGTAGTTCAAAAGAAATATTTTTTAAAAACAAGCAAAAAAGCTCATATTTCCTTGAACAGTCCTTTAAGTCAATCACTGTAATCAGGTGTTTTTTGTAATTCTCAATCAGACGTCTGCACCTGTCGACAGGTATTTTGGCCCACTGCTCACCAGCAAAGTGTTCTCATTGGCCCAGGACTGTGTTATTTGTTTGTTTTTTATTACTTTTTTCTACTCAATTTAATTTAAAAAACAATGTTGTATTTCATAAAATTACAATTTAGCAAATTTATCTTTATTATTACTTTTTTCAGTCGCCAGTTTTCTGAATTACTAAAAAGAATTTTTCCTTTTCTTTAATGGAAGGGGATGAATAATTTTGTGGACATGTGTATGCTATGATGCTATTTTTTTTAGGCCTCTGCTCAAACATTACATACTGATCATTGAAAACTTTTAGAGCCATGGTAAAGGGAACACTTCTGAAATTTGCTAAGATGTGTAAATATCATTATATGTGCTACTGGTGAAGAATAAATGAAGATGGCACATAGCACAAATGAAAAAACTTTCAGGCTTGCCTAACACAAACAAGCAAAAAAAAAACCATGCTCAGCATGATTATGAATATCTCTTAGGAATTATGCAGCTGTAGCTTTAAGCCTTGGTCAAATCATAGTACAATATGTGAACACAAACACAGTGTATATAGAGTGGAATGGTGGTTAACGCCAGTACAGGACATAAAAACATGTTACACACAGACAAACACAAATGAGTAAGAAAGGAGGAAACATACCCGGGTATGAGTACGAATGTGCATCTTCAGCCCGTCATTCTTGCTGAATGCTTTGTCACAGTAGGGGCACTGGTAAGGACGCTCACCTGGGGAAAAAAACGATTAGTGTGAACGACAAATATTAAACTTAAAGTTCATGAATTCATCCTCCAGCCAATACAGAAGTCAATACACAAAAATACCATTAAGGATTTAAACCGAATACAAATGTAGCATCATTCGTGGACACTGGCTGCTTCCTGTGAATGGTTTTCCTGATGTGCTTTAGCACAAATGTGACCTCTCTGATGGTGGAGCGTGTATCATTCACTCAGAGATGTTCATGTCTGAACGCTGACTTTCCACTGCAGAGCTTAAGGCTTGTGTTGGCTACGCTCTGAGCCTCGCTATCCGAGCTTCAACCGGCCAAAAGTTTAGTAGCACATTAAAACCAACCAGGCTTTTCCTGGTCGGATCAAAAACAGTCCGGCCAAAGTCTTACAGATCCTATCTGAGAGTGCACCGCTGACGACAAAGAGAAAGTGACAAGCTGTCAATCAAACGCTCCACTGACACATGGATCTGTTTACCATGTGCTGATCCACCGGCCTGATAATAGCCACACAGTTGATTACTGATCTATAGAAAAGAGGTGAGGTAAGAGACTCTAGAAACGTGCTGAAATGAAAGATTCTGGCTGGAAGATTCAAACCGAAACTGACCCAAAAAATCATGGTTTTAGTAATTGTTTCATGCAAATACATCAGGGATTCAAATTCATCTGTATCTTCTTTAGCCGTAGCTCTCATGAGGGAGAGTTGCTCTGCAGAATTCATTTGTAAGTTAAGCGGCTACAACATAATCAAAACCTACAGCTGCAAATAGTTGTTCATTCCTCCAGTATACGACGATCTAATCTCTGATCCTCTTCACAGTAACATTATCTGTCTGCAGTGGTTAAATGTTGAACAGGCAAGCAAGTAATCTTATTGATGGGGGAGATGTGTTGCCCCTTTCAGTTAATAAGGTTAATTAGCTGTGTTTCCGTGGGATTCGAAATGCAAAGACGCTTATTAAAACAGAAAATCCATCTAGGGAGCACATGAGAAGAGTAATATTATCCCATCGCTATAAACACTGATGTGTTGGTGGAACCTTTTCTCTTCTGTTTCTCACATCAAGCTCGGGTCTGGTTAAGCAGCCAAGATGTGAAGGCTTCTTCAAAGTGCACAGTAAACATTTAATGGCCATTTTTTATACACTTTTATTAAAAGGTTAACTTGCAAAGACTTAAGTTCAAGGGCTTTATCTTGACACTTTGTATTTACATCCCACAAAGCCTGTGTCTGTCAACAGAAAAGCTACAACAGCTGTCATGTAGCAGATATACAAGTCAGGGTCTAAACCCACCATAAACCCCCCCACAAGAGGGCTTCAGAGGAGCGCAGGGAGGAGCAGTGACACTGAGTAATAAAACGTCTAACCTCAGGTTAGTGTGGAAAGGGTTAACGTGACATATGTGGCCTGATACTGAAACATGTGCACGAGGGCAGCTCGGCGCTCTGTCCAAACACCCTCCCACCGCACAATTTCAGCCTCTAGGAGGCCTTTTTGTTGACAAACAGGAAAATCTGAATCCCAGATGTGTTTTGAGAAAGAGGAGAGCAAATCCAGTGTCTTATGTAGCATGTGTGGTATCAGGTTAAGACCCAGCGCTAGCCTTGGGGAGTCCTGGGGAAGGCATTAGTGCGCTAATAGCAACGGAGCGCAGTGTGTTGCGGCTTGGATCGCATCCCCTCCAGGAGCAAGGCATTGTCAGCTAATACCGAGCGCAGACAACCACACCCTACCTCGCCGAGGCTCGCAATAACTACACACCAATTCACCTACTTAACCTATACACTCTTCAGTTCTGAACATGTGTGTCTCATCTGGAAAATGCTAGCAGAGAAAATGATGGTATTCAATATTCTGGAGGAGGTCAGTCATAAATATGGTCACTTGTAGTTCAAATAACCCAGTGAAAACTACTTGTGTTTCATAGTCATGGCTTTTTCTTCTGTTTCCGCCTGCCTGGAATTAAACAAGAGCAAGGCAAATGAAGAAATGCTGCTTGGAAAGCGTAATGGTAACATTCCTCCATCACTGGTCTCTGTTATAGTGTCTGTTCTGCTGAGTGTTACTGTAACTAGAAACCCCCCACTTATTCTCCAGATTGAGCCAGATTGTTTGGGGATTATGAGGGGTGGCTGCAGCGCTGAGCCAGGGCTTTATGTGTGTGGAGATGGTAACTGATTTAGCATGTGCTGAAACAGTACACCGTCTCTTTGACCCAGGGTGTCTCCCCCACCCCCTGCTGTGGCCCTCACACTCCTAGTCTGCTAATCGATCCGTTTGGCACCCCTTGTGTGTCGTATATGTGTGCGCATACGGTCCGTGTGTCTGGTTAGCAGATGGTCGGGCTTTTGTCGTTTTGCCTGCCGCGCTGCGTTCGTGTTACGGAGAGCTCTTTGTAGCTTCGGGGTTCTGGTCTGAAAGACATTAGCGCTGTCCGTCAGAAATTAATTCCTGGCTTCCTCCGGTTCAGGCAGACAGTGGCCCTCCACTGTCCTTCCCTCTGCCCTGTGCCACATGCCGACAGGGGCCACAGAGGCAACATGATATCAGCGTGCTAAAGATGATAAGACACTGCCTTTGATGAGCCTGAAGAACGCCCAACATCTTTTACACTTGACCTTTCCATTAGAGCCAGGGTCTCTCAGAAGATTTCTCCACTTCCTTAAACAATTCATTTAAAGTCGCCTCCGTGAGGGTCCTTCCATCAGACGGGTCCGGGCCCGGGACATGCCACACATGCTGCACACGTGAACCTGACATGTCTCAAAACCGAATCCTCAATATAAATCAAGGATCTCTGCACCCAAAAGCTGTTAAAAGCTGCAACAGCCAGACCCCATTCATCAAAGAAACAGACAATAATTCAGTACATGGTGATTTTGCTTTACAAGATTGTAACCATGACCACAGTTAAGACAAACAAAGTCATCTGTACGTAAATAGGTTCAGTGATTCCAGAGTTCTGCCAGATGTCAGTCTGGGGGCAGCTGCTCTGTCTTGAGCTCACTTCAAGCTGCAACGTAGCATCATAAAACCTGAAATTCTGGCTATAAATAATAACCACAACAAATGATATTGTAATTGAGACAGGGTCAACAGTCTTTCTTATCTCGTGCCACAGAACAATCTCTGTTTCACTGATCCAGCATAAAGCAAACATAAAATCCATGTAGAATATTAGTTTTCTGCCCACTCCACTGACTTAATTATACAAATATTTCAAAATTCACATGGCAGTGATTTACCCGTGTAAAACGTCTACATGTAGCACATAACTGCAACACAAGCCTTTAGCTCGTTCAAGCACACATCCGAACAAATGTCAGCGAGTTGTTCCTCACTCAACGCAGCGAATGAGGAAAACCAGATTCCACTGAATGTAAATAATCTACTGCAAACAACCTGTTAATAACAGAATATAGTAGTTGGAATAATTATTACCTGGTGGTCTGGACCAGGGAGAACTCTGCCCTTTTGACCTTATCTCTGGGTGTAAACTATACGTGTAGCATAGATGCAGTGTTTACATGAAGAAACAGATGGTTTTATTCAGACATGACAGGAGCTTTATGGGAAGAGCTACATGGGAGAGCAGCGGTGCTGCAGGAAAAATGGATTTAGACGCTTAATTTGCCATTAAATTATGTCACAGGACAATGAACCTAATGTTGTTTTACATTACATTACTCTTTCCAAGTCGGTAAATTCTGCTGCTTTTCAGGGCTGGAGTTTTAGTTTTCTTGCTTTTTAATGTATTAAAACGTTCAAACACATACAGCATAGCAGATAAAACCAATTCAAGTAAGTTGGAAGGTAATCTTTAAGCTTGGTTTAGAGCCTGAACCCTAGACAAGTTTTCGCTCAGTCATAATTCTCCAGGCTTCTTGAAGGACTTTCCAAAGCTCTTCTTTGGATGCTTCTGCCTTTTGTCTCTGTGAAAATGATCCCACACTGCTACAGTAATGTTGATGCTGAGGCTCTGGGTAGGATTCATCCCTCCATCAGGCCTGTTGCCACTGAATTTCAGTCCAGTTCTTGTGTCATGTGGCATAACTCAGCCTTCACTCCCTGTTTTCCTTCCTTAAAAATGGCTTTTTGACAGCCGACCTTCCATGGAGACCATTAGACTGAAGGTCCAAATATATGGACACCTTTTTTTATATTTCCATTTCTCACCTTCAGATGTTCGTCAACGTGAATTTTCTCTATTTTCTTTTTAAGGACACACTGCATGCCATGCTGAGATATGCAAGGTTACCAACTAATAGCTCTTGTTGGAGCAAAAATATTCCAAACTGTTCTGTTTGTGGCATTTTTCATGAAAGCAACAAAAGAATGATACATCTTTGTGACAAGCTTCCAGTAACAAAGTGTCTAAATACCATTTCAAATTGGTTTCTTACTAAATTGTCTCTTATGTGTAGACGCAACACTAGTTCCTTCTTTGAATGAGGAGTTTTCATTATTGTCAAATAATTTCTAGTTCGTAGTTAAGTGGTTTAACAAATAAAAAACCTTTTCCTCTGAAACTCGTACTGAGCCAAAAAGCTGCTGATTTTCCAAAGAAACAGTTTGAAAGACCTTCAGAAAACTTGTCGAACTCTGACTCAAGACCACTTAAAAAGATTACAAACAAATCTGGATCCTTGGAAGCAAAATAGAAAGAAATGAAGGGTTGTTTAAGAGTTTTGAACTGGACATGAAGCCTCTTTTTGCTGGATTTTCATTTATTCTTCCATACATCTGGCGGTGAGTAACACTGAAAACATATGGAGGGAGACAGCTGGTCAGATTATTACTGCAGTTTTCTTTTTTTTTCTCTTTTTACCACCTTTCTCAACCTGATCAAACTGTGATGAATGGTTTTATAAGGTGATCTGATAGGCAAAGAATCCCCATAACAACCTCCCTCAAACTGGCTCGTACAGAATTTAATAGTCTAATTAATTGAATTTCTTCTCTTTGAGCTAACTAGATAATACTTTGATCATAAATTTTAGTACAACAATATTCAATTTAATTCCTCTTTGTGTCTAGTCAAGTTAACTTCATTTATTAGCACATTTAAAAAGTACTATATGTTGACCAAAGTGCTTTACATCTAACAGTGATTAAATAGAAATATACATTAGAAAATTTTTTAAAAGAGGGACTAAACAATAAACAGATATAAGAAGATTGAAAGACTATAAAAAAGACAAGCATGAAACAAATAATCAACAAAAAATGCCAAAGCTTAAGTCTGGTTTAAAAGCAAGAGAATAAAAATAAGTCTTTAAATAAATAAAAAATAAGTCTTTAAATAAGTCTTGTGTAACAAACCTTGCTCTGTGCAGACTCTGGTAAACTGCTCAGAAAGCTAATAAACGTTGACTAATCTATTCAGTCTCATATTTTATGTTTCTTCTTCAGTTATATGGAAACAAAGACCTTTATATATTGCTTTTAAGGATAATTATGAACAGATAAGTAATGAGTGCTCCTTGTGGGTGATTGAACATGAGTAAGGACAATGCAGACCTCCATGCATCACTCTACATGAAAAAAACACGATGAAGTAGAATTTTTCCAAGAGCTAAAAAATGAAACCAGCAGTTTACTGTAACAGAGCTCCTGGTCGAACACCGACGGTTGCTGCCAACATGACATGTCCTATGATGTCAACATGACAGAGAGTCACTGGTTTCTGTCAACATTTCCCTCGGCACTAATCATTTTCATGACCCCACGACGGTTATTCACCACATCATGGCAAACATGGTGGGAAAATCTGCTCTCACTGTGCTGTGATGTGGAGATGGCGATATCTGCTGCATCATGGGGCCAACAAGAATCATTTAGAAAATGACAGACACATCCATCACGACCACCAAGTTTGAGCTTTTTTGACGGCTCAGATTTTATGGGCTGTCAGTGATCTCATAAAGGCTGCTTTCTGAGAGAACGCCAGCCTCTGTGGCATTGCAGCTAATTTGTATGAGCTTGACACGATGTTCTGACCAAATGAAACTGAAACTAAATCCAACTCAAATACACAGTACACGCCTCGCCTACTGCTTTATACCGTCACGTTGATTTTCTTTCAAATCTCTCTTTAATCTGTTTCACACTCAGCCTCTTTACTTGCCAACTTTGCCCATAAAGCTCTGCAGTGTTTGAGGTAAAATGATCGGGGAAGGAAATCTCCAGGGAATCCTTACAAAGTCCTCGGTGTTTAGCAGGTAAATAATCAATGCTGACTCCTTCCTGTGAAGCAGGAAGACAAACAAGATCAAGCTTTCCTGTCGGCCGTCCTGGAGAAGCTGCTGATTTAAAGGCCTCCGAAGAAGATTTCGCTTTCGCTGACGGGGTCATTTTACGACTTGCAAAGTTTATCGTGTATTCTGCACGTCTGCGGATGAATTACAGGAGTTAGCGTGACCCAAGAGCAAGGTGTCAGGGGTTGTTGCTTGGGGGACGACTTACAATGCTCATCTGAGCTTTTTTTTGTTTTTTTGCCCCCCCTCACACTGAAAAACATACAAACAAACAACAACAATCCTAGCTATAGAATAAGGGGACAGATTTACAGCCAGTCAGGGTCCCAGGTCATCTGGATGGATGCTTTCTCGGAGTGGTCTTTTCTCTATTTGCTCCTTTCTTTTCTTTTAGGTGTTCCTTCGGCTCCCACCCCTCCCCCTGCATTCCTCTCTTTTGTTTATTCCATATAAATACAATCAGACTGGCCTGTAGACCACACTGGTATACATTCTTTCTTTCTGTTGGTTTGTCCTTCACACATACACATGTACGCAAACACACACATGCACAGTTCGCACGGATACAAAGGACGTTGTTGACAAAGCGTGGTAGGCTTGTTAACAGACCACCACTCAATACGCACAAACATTTTGACACACTAATCTAACCAGCAGCTGCAGGGAGCGTTTGATAGGCTTTCATAAATCATTTTTAATCTGATGCTGCAGGGATGACGATGACGAGGCCGGCCGAAGGCTTACGGCAGGTGAGCCTGTGCAGAAATGTTACACAAAACAAAACACAAGACAACAAGGCAAGGCAGAGATGAGGAAGAAAAAGAAGAGGACAGTCAGGAGTGTGTGGAGGGACAGGGAGAAGAAAAAGAGGGAGAGAAGCCAAGAAATGTCTGTGTGTCTGTGCCAGGTCTCTGCACCAGTCTGTTGGTAAGGAAACGCACAAGAATGCGTAGATTTCCAGTTTAAGGCAGTTTAATGAACATCCAGGGCTGTATTTTTGTGGCACAGCAAACGGCTGCTGCAACATTTTCTCTTTACATTAGTGATGGTCAGTCTCAATGTATGCGTGGAGAAAAAGAGCTTCATAGATAGGAGCTGGAATTGCTGCTTCGCTACCGCTTGTTAGGATAAGGTGCTGCAACAGCTTATGGAGATGATACTTTATACAAAATAATTCAATATTTTGGTGAATACACCTGGAGGGGGCAGGGATCTTCCACACACCAACCTCAGGGATCAGTGTCAGGGCTCTAAATTAACACCCACAAACATGTCCAATGTGGGTTCAAACTCATTGTGGTGGGTATAAATGAAAACATATTACCCAGTTTGGCAGGTGATGATGCCTGAACAGGTAGGGGGAACACCAAGCTGAGGAAACACTATTTAAAATGTTTATTTAGTTTATGTTGACCCATTTTGACAAAATTCTGCATGATATTTAAGTAATGTAAAAAATCTACTTAACTAAATTAAAGTAGATCATTTCAAAAGTTACTTTGTTCCTAAATGGAAAAGAGAAAATTGTCGTTGTTTGGCATTTTCATAATAAAAACTGCCAAAGAAGAAAACGAGGATACATAAATCATTTAATGTGGATTATTTTTCCTGAGGAAAATCTGGTTTGTGGAAATTCTATTAGCTGCTGATCGGAAACATTGATTTAGAGCCCTGGTTTCACCTTCAGACTGTTCCTCTGAGTTTTAAATGGATGCTTATACGGGCAAAGTTTTATTGATGTTACACATTTCTTTTTGCATTGGCACTGTCTGGTATTGTGCTGCATTCAAACGACAGTCAAAATTCCCAACTTCTGACAGGGAAAACATTTTTTAATAGGACCAAAAAGAAGGCAAATCACCAAGCTGGTTTATTACACATTACACAAACTATTAGTAGAGAATAATTAGCTGATTAGTTTCTTAAATGAAGTCAATTACCAGTTCACTAGTCACCAGTCTATCGCAGGGCCAACACAGAGAGACCAACAACCTCTTGCACTCACTTCTTAAAGGCCCACTTTATAACTTTTCGACCTTAAAACTCCACAGCATCCCGCGGCTGAGAAACCACACTAGAGAACTTTCACACCCGGGATGCTGCCTGCTGAGTTTCGCTTTGCGCATGCGTTACACGCTAGCACGCGAATATAAACAAACCGGTCATTTTGAACGTACATCGGAGGATTCAGCAAAGAAACGCTAGAAGACATTATCGGAGGAAGAGAGGAAACTAAGGAGAGCCAAAGAAGAGCAAGAGATAAGACAAGAGTCAAGAAAAGACTGTTTTCTACTGTGTGAGAGAGCTCACACTACAGGTAGGATCCAAGATGGATGCTGGATTAGCCGTCGATAGGAGGCGCGTCACTGAGAAAATAGTTAAAGTTGAATAGTGTCTCTTTAAGCTAAAATGCATGTCTTTGGATGGTGGGAGGAAGGTGGAGTACCTGGGAGAACGAGGAGAACATGCAAACTCCACCCGCCCATTTTACATTTGACACTTTATTTACTGTCTACACGTCACCACAGCGCAAAAGGAAATTAACCTCATTCGTTATATTTTCTTATCATTGTGATTTGTTGTAGCTTCTTTAGTTTTTTTGTCCAGATTGTTCCATAAACGGACTCCGTACACAAAAACACTTCACTCCAATACTTTCATTCTGAATCTCGTTTTTTTTTTTTTTTTAATATCTGACATCTTTTTAGATCATAATGGCTTTGTCTTTTTTCAAATCTTTTCAGGATATTGATTCTCAAACATTTCCTATGAGCTTTATACATTACCTGTGCAACACCATAATCAACTAGTACAATGAATACATTCACACACATACGCTACCAGTCAAAGGTTTGGACACACTGTCCCATTAAAACTAATGGGACAGTGTGTGGGCCACTGACCTGTATGGCTGCGGATGTGAACACGTAGCGTGCCGTTGCTGGCGAACTTCTGTCCACAGTACGGGCAGATCTTCTCCTTCTCCCCTGTGTGTGTCTACAAGACAAACAATAAAACAAACTTGTGGTGGAGTTCATCAATCATCTACACATCTTTCCTACATTTCAAGACGTGATCTACAGTGGCGGATGGATTAGAGGAAAAAATATTTTTAATGCTGTATCTTAAAGCGATGATTCCTAAAGTTAATCTGTCGTAAAACTAATCCCAGAATCTAAATTCCTCCTTCTTCTAAACCATGCGGTTGGATCAAAGTAACTGCATTTATGTCCTTATAGTGCACTGCTAACCAGGAGAAGAAGCTCATCAGCTCTGCTAGATCAGCGGAGACACAGGCAGTGAAGATTAGCCAGCTCCAAAACCCGAGGGACCTTAAGGTTAGGGTGCAAATACGCATTCATCCCTTCATCTTGCTTCCCCCCTCTTCTTTTTCCTCTCTTTTCACTCCCAAACAGTCCCTGGTGTTGAGCTCTATGGACCCACAGGGGCTACACATGCAGCCCCCCCCGTTGTTGGAAAGTACACTCTGAATCCCCCCCACCTCGTCCAGCCTGCTGTAAATTCCCCCCAAAATAATCGTGAGTATGAAAAGCCAAAACTCAGAGCGACAGTTTCAACAGCAGTACAACAATACAGGAACACCTCCTCTCCGGGCCCCCGTTCTTCCCTCCATCACCCCACTGTGTCCCTTTGACACCTCGGGTGTTTCGTTACAAAGCCCCCGTCCACACACACACACACACACACACACTCGCACATGAACAAAGATGCCTGCACACTCTTGCAACCTCTCACACACAACAATGCACAAACAAACCCACTTATATGAACACATGTGTCCCAGATGGAACACAGTTGCTGGCTGTTGTTTGTACAAAGAAGAAAACATCACTGGTATTCTGCCTTCATAAGAAGCCAGCCGGTGGGGGGGGGGGGGCTTGTAATTTCACATGGGGACATCACATTTACTGGGTGCTATTGGTAATTATTGTACATTTTTCCTACAAATATATCAAATAATCTCTATGTGTGTCAATGCATCAATTTTTATTCATTTTCCACAATAAAAGATACATGCACATACATGCTGACACACTCACACAGCCTCTCACATAACAGGAATCTAGGCTTGCAGGGGAGAAAGCATTTACTGTAACACAAGAGCGCTCCTCAAATAACTCCGGCCTGCTCCTCCAGATACATGCAGCATCGCTGTCGGGCATCCACATACAAACTTATTCTGATGTGGTAACAAAAGGACTGGAAAGCAGCAGAAGAAAATATGGTCTTGTAAGTCATTCGCAATCATCCTCAACCCTGAAATTTCTTTTCTTCTTCTAAAAATATATAAAACCCTGGTTCAACCACTACACCCACTTAATATATCTGATAAAACCTCCACTGATACTTTTGTTTGTTGCCAAAAGTTTTGATCTACAAGAAGGAAATTTAAGTTGTTTTTTTTTAGTTGAATGCCATCAATTTAAAATGTAAAAGCATTTATTAAGAATGAAAGGAAACCCATCCTGTGTATTGCTGTTTCAAAAGACATTCGTCCTTCATGATTTATTTCACATTTTCATCAGACGTGTTAAACAGAGATAAACTAATCGCACATGTCTGTGATCATTATTTGGGACTATTTGCTGAGCCCAGTTTGGGCAGGCAAACAGTTGCAGAGCATTAAAGTGAACATTAAATACCATTTCAACAATATTGTGGTCAAAAGGCGGGTAACTCCGCCTTGTAAACACAGCCAGCGAGTTGTCATCTCCTCGGCAACCTGACTTTGATCAAGGCCAGATCTCTCAGCGGCCTCCAGACATCGTCAGCACGAGACACTTCAGCATGCCTGTCTTCAGCCCTACAGCTCTGAGACTTTCTTTTGCTGTGTGCCAAGAAGCTGCTTGGTTTCAATCTTGATCTAAAACCATGCCGGACATTGTCAGATTTAGGGCTCATAATCTGCAGAGAGATCTGTTTGGGGCTTTGAAACCCTGCAGAGCTAATGGACTAACTGCCATTTCAAATCAATACGGGAATTTGTTTCATATGCGGCAACGGTCAAGACGGATGATCCTGGCAGGTTTGATAGTCTCAGATATTAGTGCAGTTAGCTGCATCACTTTAATGAGAACAGAAGCAACGGAAATGCTTTACTGTACTACACAAGGATCCATAGATTTTGCCCTTTACTAATAAAGAAGAAAAAGTTCAATCTTAGAAACCTGGGTTTCATAAGTTGTTTTCTAACTCTCAACAAAAACAGCAATTTCTTCTGAACTCAACCCGAAAGTGGCTACAGACATGTAATCACTGTGTGTGATTGAGGCCGGCTGGCTCGAGGCCTTTTCATTCACCTTCTTGTGGCTCTTGAGGACAGACGGCGTCACAAAGGCCTTCTCACACAGGTCACACTTGTACTTCTTGTGGCCATCGTGCACCACCTGGATGTGGACGTTGAGCGTGTCCTTCCTCTTGAAGGTGGCGTCACACTGGTCACACTTGAATGTCCTCTCACCTGCAGCAAGGACAGAGCATCATTTTGCGGGAGCTGCTTTCTGTTAGCTATTGTTGTTGCTTCCAAACACACAGCAAGACAGGACCCAATTTCACCCAGGTAATTGTCTGGGGAAGAAAAACCACACAGACAATGCTCTTTAAAATGGCCTGGCTCTGCTTTAGTATTTTTTTTTTTTTTTCATTTTTTAGTGTATAAAAAAAGAAAGAAAAGAAAAACATGCCCAATTTTAATAATGGTTCCTCTGAGCAGTGCTGAAACTGCAGTCAAACAGTCCACAGACAGTTTCATCAGAGTACAGTCTCAGCTGTTCACAGAATGAAGCCTGATGTTTCCTTCACGCCTCCACACAACAGCCTCTATTGTTGTAGTGTGGATGTTTCCATTATATGGAGATCATTCAATTTCCACAGAGTCTGCTAGATTGGAGACAGCAAGTGGTTACAAGCTTGTGCCCATTCTCCGATTACCGAGGCTGATGATGGTCAGCTCAATAAGACGGAGCAGCGGTGGAAGCTGAGGTTGTCTGTGTTTTCAATCAGCCCGGAAAGTTCGCTTGATGATAATTAATGTCAACGACACCCTCACAGACAGATCCCATTAATACACAGAGCTGGGCTTCAGTCTGATATTAAGGCCGTGTCCTCTCCTACACAAACATGCACAGTTACAGGAACCAACACACACACACACACACACACACACACACTAACTCACATGCAGGGTGATTCTCAAGGTCTTAAAATAGGGCTGAAACACAGCAGCTGGCACATAAATGTGCAGCATCGCATGAGAGAACGACATGTGCCTATTTGTGTATAAATGTTGTGACTTGTCCTATTTTACGACCTTCTTGTTGGAATTTTTAAATACAATCTTGACACAGAGAAGGAAAATATTAAAGAGTTATGATGGATTTAAATGAAGTTGTGTGGAAAAAATCCTTCATAGTCCATGTTTTGCCTTGTAATCAGAACAAGCCTAACAACTCACACTTAAAAACAAAGAAAAACAAAGTGGTTGAAGTGGGAGCTTCACTCAGCGGATACTTTATCTGGTCCATCTTCCTACTAACTTCTTGGATCCCCTTTTTCCTTCAGAAATGCCTTAATTCTTGGTGTCATAGATCCAACAAGGTGTTGGAAACATTCCTCATTCCGCTCAGATAGAACTTCATCAAGTCGTTTGCACCATGTCTACGTGACTAGATGTATCGAGTTGCTACCATGGGATTAGCTGATTAGATATCTATGTTGACAACGAATTAAGCAGGTGGAGCTGATAAAGTGTCCAGGGAGTTTATGTTGTAGATATTGACACAACATCACTCTTGCATCAGTTACATGGACTGTGTCTGCATGATAAGGATCATATTACACATTGTGTTGCAATTGTTTTTGAATGCATCATGGACTCTAGGAAGCCTAATGTGGCTTCTTAGATTTGCATATGCCTCGTTTCAAGTAACTTGTAACTCGTTTTTGTGAATCAAACTTGCACACAGAGGGGAAATCCAACAATTAACAGCAACTTGAAGGGTTTATAAAGTGTAATGAGTCCCGGATTATAAAAATGAAGCGTGCAGTTTCACCCTGAATGAGCTATAACAGATGCACTCCAGCTTTAGAGGCGGACAAATTTAATTCATGACATAATAACTCATTAAAAATTAATCTACTTCTCTCACCTAGAGTAGGGTGAAATCTCACACTCGGTGCCCAAGCCCCAGATATACTGTCTAGAACTTGATACATAATACAAGTCCTGGTATTATATTGCCTGCCGCCTGGGACAGCAGCAGGAAATGCCTTGAGCTTTACAATCTCTTTTGTTATCTGGCTCAGTTGGAAGACAAGAGCTGCATCCTGCCAAGCCTCAACCGCAGCTCCACTGTCCACAGAGAAAGTTTCTGACAGAGTGTGTCGGACCGATGTCTTTCAGGAGGAACGTGCGCTGTTAATGGGCATCCACAGGGGTAAGGATGAGATGACAGCTCATAAAAAAAAAATACAGAATGATCTCCTGTGAAACTTTCTAGGCTGCTTTTAAAGATAATTATAGATTATTTTAGGAAATTACATGAAGAGAATTACTTGAGTCTGTTCTCTTGCACTGCTCAAGCTACCAATTACCAAGACAACAGATATGTTTTAGTATTTTTTGCCTGATCTTCACATTAAAAAAAATAAAAATAAATCTGCATTCAATAAAATAAAAAGTGGAGAAAAAAAAGAAAAAAAAACATCTTGACATTTCAATCCTTTTTTAAAAATACAACCAGGCCTGCTTCAGATAAATATTTCCACCATGGAGCAGCTTTAAAAAAATGACTTACAGAGAGATTATGTTACTTTTGAGAGAAGAAGCAACACATTCTTCCTCTTACAGAACACTCGAATTCAGAGGCAATTACATGCATCATTACTCCATGAAAATACACTCAAGACTTTTGCAGCTGCAGCCCTTCCTGGTCTGGTATGACCACAGCCATGTGGCGGCTACCGTTTGCTAATGCTAGCTAACTGAAAGCTGGAACATGTTTTACCTCTTCAGTTATTTTTGGTTTTTATTTTCGTTATTCTAAGGCTCAACTTTGCATAGTTTATAATTCCTGTCTCTTTAAGGCCCTCCTTCACAATTAACTCATTGTGTTCTGATTGGTCAATCCCATTTTCAGACTTATGACCTGTCACTGGACTACATCACATCCCTTTCTTTGGTTTCCTCATTACTACGTATACAAAATAGTTCATATGTGAAGCAGCAAACAGAAAGGAGAAGAAATCTTGTCTTTGGGCTGTTATTGCTGCTAACAGCTCAATTTATTTACAGTACTCTGGAAAAGTTTTGAGCATCCCTATTCAGGAAACCAGGTAATAGGTGTAGTGCTTTAAACTTGTGCAAATATAAATTGAAACACAGAACAAAAGGAAAAAATGTTTTGTACAATTTTAATTAACTTAAAAGTGAACATTTGGTCTGAGCAGCTTTATTCTTCTACACAGCCTGAACCTTCTTAGACAAGCTTTCTTTTCATGCCTTTCAGGAATAGTTCTCCAGACCTCATGAATGACTTTCTAAGGCTCTTCTTTGGATGTTGGCTGCTTTTTGTTCCGTTTTCTGTCAAGATGATCCCACTTCAATAATGTAGAGGTCTGGGCTCTGGGGTGGCCAATCATGACTGATAGTGGTGTGTTTTTATATCCAGGTGTGCTTTTACAGCATTGGCAGTGTGTTTGGGATCATTGCCATGCTGAAAAATTAAGCTTTTTCCAATCAGATGCTTTCCAGATGGTATTGCATACTAGATAAAAATCTGATGGTTAATTTTTCATAGACGCAACTAAAGAAACAGGAACATATTGTGTCTTTGCATAAAGTGCCTGAAGATACAATTCAACATGAGTTTGTTGCCAAATTGTCAGTTATGTATAGAAAAAACACCGACTCCTGGAGTTCAACTCAGAGAGACCTTCAGAAAGCTGGACAACTGCTGCTCAAGACCATTTCAAATTTTCCAAAAAAATCTGGCTTATAGGAAGCCAAATATAAAGAAAGGAAGTGTGGCTCAAGACTTTTGTACAGCTTTTATAAGAGATTATAGCCATTTAAACAGTAATTGCTATATAATTCCAAAAAGTCTGATAAAATTCATACTCACTGTTGTGGATGAGAAGGTGGCGCTGCAGAGAGAAGGGCGTGCGAAACAGCGCTTTGCACTCCTCACATTGAAAAGGCCTTTCTTCAGAGTGCGTCTGCAGAGAGAGAGCAGAGCGTCTTCATCGTGTTTACGGCGAGCCGTCAATGTTAAAGATGCTTCATAAATATGAGCGCATCAGGAAAAAGGCTAAAACAGTCAGCTTTGTTTGTTGACTTGATGAAGATGAGGAGTCTGAGGAGACTGGTCCAGCCCCCCTCCTTCTTCTCCTGCCTATCTGTCTATCTAAATGACACCTTAATCCCAAAAGTAAACATGTGGAAGCAGGGGGAGGGCCACCAACGAGACCCAGATTGATTATATCCTAACTAATGACAAGCTTTGAAGTGGGAAAATAATCTCTTCTAGGGAAACACCGAGAAAATAACGACCATCTCTGATTACCTATGGTAGCAGATAAACAGATCACGTTTGCTCACCTTCTTGTGATTCTTGTAAACGTTACGGTGGGCAAACTCTTTCCCGCACAGCTTACACTTGTACGGTTTGTCCTCGCTGTGGATGATCTTATGAGCCGTCACCTGGTCCAAGCGCTTGAACGATCGACTGCAGATCTCACAGGTGTACGGCCGCTTCTCTGATGAGCGAGAGATTGAGACAGATTCTCACCAGGTAACGCAGACGACAACACGAAGCGGGCGTTTCATGGGCGCTGCGTTCTCTTACCGGAGTGTGTGATCATGTGGCGTTTCAGCTGATTGGTGGAGATGAATTTCTTATCGCATGCATGGCATTCAAATATTTCATGTATCTGCAAACAGAAAAGCAGACAAGAGGGAGCTTTCACGCTTCGGTCATGCTGATCCTTTTTTTTTTTTTTTAAAACAACAAAAAAAAAACACAGGGCCTGCAGATGTTTGAGGATAGCAATGTCTGCGACGGTCAGCTGAAGCTAAACCTTGTCTGTACTCATTAAACTGATGTCTCCACACAGAAAAGCAATTAAAGTGATGAAAAGTTTCCATACCCTTTCTGCTTCAGTGCATACTTGCAATAATTGCACATTCAATAGTTCCCCGGCGTACAGCTACAATAGCATATGCTAATGTAACACAGCTCCTCTTGTCACGGCGGATTCCACAAAAGCTTGTTCAGCTAAATGATGATAATGGAAGTTTTAAGCCGCTTTTAAGCTAAATTGTCATTATGAAAAGTTTGATTGCTCCTTTGCATGAAGAATACTTAATGCTCCAACAGCTCTGATTGAAGCTATAAGAACACGTCAGAAACATATTTTATTTTAACACTTTAGGGAGAGATTCTTTGATATATCTTGATGTTTTGCAGGGAAAAAGTAATCCGTCAAAACTTGATGTGACGGTGACCTAAATCAGAGAAGCACATTCTGCCTCTTTTTAGAAACAGATGATAACTCAGACAGAGTGCGCGATTAGACCAGAATGACTCTCACTGGTTCATGCCTTGGCCTGCAGCACAACCAAGGCAGAGTCAACATTCTTGTCTTTACAAACCCATATTAAATATGGCAATAAAAAAGAATTAAATGAAGGATATAAAGCGTAATCATGCCGGAAAAAGAAAGCAGATTATGAGAAAATAGAAAGTTGTTATGACTGAAGGCAACAGTTCTTGTTTAGGTGTTACAGAGAAGAAAGAAAATCAGGAAATAAAATTGCAGCTGCTCTTAGAAATTTGGTTTTAATATATCCTTGAATAATTGAGTTATAACCAAATACATTCCCCGGTCACTTTATCAGGTCCACCTTGCTAGTACCGTGTTGGACCCCTTTTACCTTCAGAACCGCCTTAATTCCTGGTTTCATAGATCCAACAAGGTGCTGGAAACATTCCTCAGAGATTTTGCTCCATATTGATATGATATCATCACACAGGTGCTGCACATCCATGATGAGACTTGAACATGGCAGAGAGCGAACACAGTGGAACTCACTGAAAGAAGCCAGAAGATAGTACATTGTGATCCTAAAGGGATGGGCATGGTCAGCAGCAATACTCAGGCAGGCTGTACCTAATGACAGGTGGACCTAATAAAGTGGCCAGTGGGTTTATCTGTTCTGTGAAATCATCAAATCATTTAATTTGGATTCCAAGTAGATGACTGAACCAAATCTAAAGAAATGTAATGTTTATGTGACTCCCAGATGAACAACCTACATACTCAGTAGCTGCAGTCATGAGAGTCACTGACGCTGAGGTATTAAATCGCCTCTACAATCGTTTACAACATAATGGTAAAAGTGGCACATAGATACTTTAATAGGCCACATAAGAATATCACAAACTCCCAGGAGATCTGAAACAGGAAAATACTGACTCGGTAAAGTAGGTTAAATGATTCACTTCTGAGTGGAACTTCCAGGTGACTTCAGACATTACACAGATTGTGGTCTGATGACGAACAAGCTGACAGGGATGCGGTAACGTCTGCAGGTTAAACTGGATGACAGAATATGCCGGCTGAAAATTCAATTTGAATAAATACTGATGAACGGCAGGGATATACTGAGACAACCTGAATAGTCCTCTCATGCCCAACATGTTTCAAAGAGATTACAATCTCCACAAAAACCTCACGGGACTATAATAAGGCATAAACCACGACGGAGGTTTTTTGTTGAACATCTTTGACTCAGTGTGAGATTTTAAAGCAGACAGCTAATCATTTTCAATCAATGTATTTCAGTCTTAGTACAAAAAAAACCCAGATTGGTTAATAGCAAGTATAAAAGCCGTTTTATGTGCTGGCAGCAGCAAAGACACATTTTCTGTCTTGCATTTTTCTTCGAGACTCTCCCTCAAGTCTGAGTTTAAAAAAAAAAAAAAAAAGGGGGCAGCTTTCTAATCCATTTAAGAGGGGCCAGAACAGTGATGATCCAAATGTAGGGAGAGTGGAAAAACAATGCTGATTCCAGTGGTTTCCAGTGGTCATTTCCAAATTCCCAGTGGTTTTAGGCACTTTATGTTTCCACTGAGCCTGATTAGACGAGGAGAAAAAGAGAACCAATGCACCAGACAGCTGACTGGTTAAAGAAACACCCAACATAATGTGTCTTAGTAAGGTGTTGCAGCTATCTTGTGCCACCAGAACAAACTCAACACATGTTGGCACTGATTTCACAAGTCTCTGAAACTTTACCAGGGGGATGGAACATTGTTTTTCCAAAACATATTCCCACATTTGGTGGCGTAATGATGGCGGTGGAGACTTCAGACTGACAAGTCGTTCCAAATTCTCTCAGACTGTGACGGATGTTGCATCTGATTCCTATTTTTTATACTCATCAAACTTTTCAGTGAGTCCTCGTGCCTTGTGGATAGAGGCATTGTTATTCAGGAATAGAGCACTCCCATCGGGATGAAGCTGCTTCATCATTGGGGTCAGGGTAAACACTCGATCTCCTCACTCAGCATGTTTACATGATGCAAGAAAAAAACAAAGTTTGTCTGATCAAAACCAGACTTTTAGAATGCATGTAACCTTTTTAGTCCAAGAAAAACCACATAAAGTCCAGATAATGCAGACAGGGACCGAATCACTCCTGAAGGTTTATGATCAACTGGAATCCAATGGGAAGCCCATGAAGCATTTCCAGACTGTCGCTTTGCTCAGTAAAAATCCTGATTTCATAACTGCAGCTTCATCTGACAAAATTACCATTAAAGTAACTTGAAGACTATTCCTGAGTGATGAGTTTGGCTCGAACATGTACAATAAGCTAGACATGGGTGGAACATTTAGAACCCCTGCACTATACTTCAACATCACTATCACTGTGATATTACACTGTAAATGTTTATGAATTGTTAATGTATGACATGGTCAGAACCCTGAGGGAGACTGTTTTTCATTCATTCCACACTAACATTACCTTTATTAAACAGTTGACTGTTATTTTCCTTATTTTCTGTCTTTCCATAAAATCTAAGAGCAGATGTCGCATTATCACTTCTTGAGCTGTTTGTTTCACTCAAGTTCCTGCCATCTGTGCCCAAAACACAACTTTCTATTAGCGGGTTGGACCTCCTTGTTCCTCCAGAACTGCCTTAATTCTTGGTGTGATAGATCCAACAAGGTGATGGAAACATTCCTCAGAGGTTTTGCTCC
>JAOXYM010000015.1:25085884-25099153 GCA_028567055.1 Leptatherina wallacei | reverse complement strand
CCATCCATCCATCCATCCATCCATCCATCCATCCATCCATCCATCCATCCATCCATCCATCCACCCATCCATCCATCTACCCATCCATCCATCTTCCTTACCCACTTATTCCATTGCAGGGTACCAGGGGACTGGAGTCTATCCCAGCTACCAGGCCAGAGGCAGGGTACACCCTGGACAGGTCACCAGTCCATCACAGATAGACAAACCACCACATATGTTCACACTCGCTCCCAGGGAGAATGCAATGAGCTGGAGACGACTTTGTGTTGCGGTCCGACTCTCCCATCATCAATACAAGATACAAGATAGATCTTGGACAAGATTAATTTTTCAGGATAAAATCAAAATCTTTTTATGTTGTGTGTGTTTGGGTGCAACTGGCAGAGAGGTCCATAGGGTGGGGGCTTTGATGGTCCAATCCCCCTTTGCCACAAACTGTGATCTGAGGATGGTTAAAAGGGCTCTATCTGTGGATCTCAGTCATCGGGAGGAAAGGGAAGCAAGCACATATATGGGTTACGCTCATGTGTCTTTGAACCAGAAATGAATTGCTGCAACATTTTGCCTGATACCTGAGTACAATTAATTACAACAGTCAAAGTGAGAACAGACAAAAGCATGAATAACATTTTGTATGTCAGCTGTTGAAAGAAACCAGAAAATCACTTTACTACATGTTTGACCTTAGCATCAAATCTATGGTTATAAAAACATGACTCGTACATTTCTAACAGTTTGGGTGATATTATGTGAAAGATTGACATGACTAGAAACAGCAGGACTGACCAAACCAAACAGAATGACCTCCAGTTTTTTTCTCATCACATGGCCATTTAGATACTCGGTTACCCCGCTGTCACTCTGACAGCGGGGTAACCGAGTATCTCAGAGAGGGCAACACATCTGCCTCGACCAGCTGAAGACATAAGGCAGAAAAAGAGAAAAAATCAACAAGCAGAAGACAGAAAAATAATATTTTTGAGTGTTTAGAGGGCACATCAGATCAGGTCAGCGTAGACTGGTTAAGATTCATTCATCAACTTCTCTCAAAGTCCACTTTGTGAATTAGACATTGTGTCCATGCCTTCCACACATTTTCCTCAAGCAGTAGCTTGAAATAAACCTCATCATTTCTGATTTAAGAGAGAATTTGCTTCTTAATGTGTACAGGTGAGTTCTGAAAACAGATGCTGTGTGAGAGTCATCACCCTCTGACCTCAGACTGTTTGCTTTGGGGGACAAGTCTCTCTCTGACTGTTGTCTCACAGCTGATCTCCTCACACTTCCCCGACAGCTCATTACTTCAGGTAATCCATTAATGCAGGGAGGATGGAAAGTATTACCCGATTGGTCTGAAATGAATTCACGTGATGCTGAGTGGGGCCTGGAAGGTGTAACCGCCATCACTCACCTCACATCCATTTAAGCACGTCTGAGAGGCTTCTCACTGCCCGCTGTGGAAAAGCAGGGGCCACGTCTGCCTTTTAGCACTCTACCTCCTCAATACTGAGTTCATCATTAACTCAGCAGAGCTGAGAGCTTTTTTTCCAGACAAACACCCACTCTGCAAACATCTCTCCCCATCATTTTCCCCCCTCCCGTCTCCTCTTAAGTGGTGTGGGGAGGACAAACAACGTGTGAACTCTGGCCCAACCAAAGCCGGAACACATCTTGCCATTTTCCCTATTAGATGCACAGGTCAGAGTAAGCAGTTGTTGCACACTGTGTGATGACTGGAGGCATCGTCCCTGAAGAGAACGGCCAAACAGAGTAGGAGGAGGGACAGAAGGTTACAGTTCAAGGGAAAGAATGAGGGAGGGAAGGATGACGGGAAACTGGGCGATCCAAGCTTTACCCCATCATACCCACCTGGCCTTCAACTGATACCTCTGTCAGCTCGTACGAGAAGAGCCTGTGAGTGCAGATAAGACAGGCCTGCAGGATTGGAAAGTTTTTGTTTATTTTGTTGAGGATCTGTGGGGGAAAGATGATAAAAAGAGATAAACATTTAGGGCATTCAGGTTCTGTTAGTGCTTCATTATTTCTAACAAATACTCCCCAGGGCATCCTCCAAGTCACTTATTTACTCTCTTCTTCTTAGAAATGTCTTTGAAAATACTAAAAGCCACAATTGAAAGCAGATGAAAGAAGACACTAGTGAGGAGCGCATGTCGTGTCAGCCTCTAACTTCCTCTTATTATCCAATAAGGCAGCAGTTGTTGTCCGTGTTTGACTTCATCCTATTATCCACTGAGGGAGAAGCATGTCAGCGGTGCCCAAAATACTCAGGGGACGGGGGGGACGGGAGAGGGGGATAAACAAAGAGCAAAGTTTTAGACCCATGAATCTCCTGTTCAGACACAGGCAGATTCAGACAGGAGTCTGTCTTGAGCCTTTTTAGTGAAACTCTAGAGCGTAGAGGCTTCAGGCGTGGTATGTCCATTGTAAACACGCCATGAGGAGGCAGAAACAAGTGGAGGAGGCTCTGCTCTCCTGACTCTGTTTTCTGTCTGCATGCAAATCATTACGTCATGTATAGCATGTTGCACAAGTGACTTTTTTCAGATTATATCGATGCATGCATGCTTTTTGTTGCATTAGTGTCTAAATGTATTAAGTTCAATTGAGTTGGCCTGGACTGCCAACTTATATACAGTAAATTGTTTGGTTCTAACCAATTAATTTTGAGCATTATTTATTTATTTATTTTTTAAAGAAAAGCTACAATTATTGGCTCAAGTATTAAATCACAATTTTAATTGCAGGACAAAATACTTTAGGACATAATTGTTAATATTAAGTCATTGTTAATATCAAGTTACTAAATTAACTGGTCATTGGTTGAAGTGATTATCATTGTTATTACCATTACTATTATCATGATTATTATTATTAATTCATTTATTTAGATAACTGTTATAGTTATAATTGTGGGTATAATTTATTGCTATCAGTATTAGTAGTAATGTTACAAGTGACATTATTATTGTCACTATCATCCCCACTGCTTTTTGTCTTAAACCATTATGTCTGTATCCTTTTTTGGGCTTTTTGCTTTTACTTTTATTTATTTATTCTCTATTTTTATCATCATTGTTGTTGTTTTTTGGTTTTCTTTTTCTTTTTTTGGCCATCCCAAAACTGCATATCTGTATATGTCTGTTGTACATCATTGATATTGTCTTTCTACATCCTTTTTCAATCACTTGCTGATGATCTGAGCTTGTATTGCATCCACAGAAGCTACACACCTTGCAGTCGCTGAGTGAACTAAGAGGCCATCCCTCTGAGAGCTAAAGTTTGGCTGAAACTGGGTCATACACCTGGAGCAAATCTACAACAGAATGACTGAAAAAGGAAAGAAGCTTTGCAATGACTCGTCAAACTTCTCACATCAGCCTGATGGAAATGTTGAGGTGGGATCTTGAGAGAGATATTCATAAACAAATGCTGCAAACCTCAATGAACTGAGGCTACATTGCAGAGAAAAGTGGGGCAAAATTCCCTCACAATTGTTTTAAAGATTGATAATAAGTTGGTTAGGGCTGATGAAGATGGTTATGCTAGCCTAACTGTAAGACCTGGTGAGGATCAGATGAGTTATTATGTCCTGATACATTAACGATGAACTGGAATCTGCAGCCTTACGCTTTACCCACAGACATAAGTTTACTGGAAGAACTGCCCCTTTCCTTTTGTTTTTTTTTTAATTGTTTATTAAACAAAATAAAGTACAATATCTTGTAGATGTGCAATGAAAAGTGCAATAAAGGAAAATAAAGACAGAAAAGTCAGGACTCTACATAAAATACAAACAGTAGTGTAAGGCAAATAAAGAAAATGGACCAAAAGGAAAGTTATTCTTTTGGTACACAGATTTAAGATGTCCACATGAAGACTAATAAAGGTTGAATTCGTTCAAAAATGATCAAAACATGGGGCAGTGTCTCTCCACTTACAACAATATACAGATTATGATATCTAGAAAGCAAGAATATCTGATTTATGTTGTCAAGATGTTCGCTATTTTAAAAGACAGCCGGCCTCTAATGTCACCCCAAAGTTTATCTGAAATGACACAAGTGAAAGAGGTGTTCTAAAGATGCTACAGGACAGTCACAAAAAGCCCAACCTGTCAGATCAAATTTAAATAGTTTATGTAGAAAATCAACCAGCAGGTTTATTTTATGACAGATTTTTTTTTTTAGGCTAAACTGGCCATTTAATGCTGCTGACGTCCTTTTCTTAGGGTTGTTAAGCAATTTAGATTTAAAGGCAGTTGTGAGAAAAGCATTGTTACACTTTTGATCAGTTCATCTGCAGTCTCTCACTATTAATTTGGGTAAAGTTGAAGCGACATTAGAGTACACTAGAGTACATTAGAGTGCTTTGGATAAGAGCAACAGGAATAGCTTTTACAAATTTTTATGATATTCTCAGCGAGTACAATCCAAGTTCAATTTATTGACAAATTCTTCATGATCTAACAAAAGTTACAGCAGTTATTCAGTCAGTTACAGACAAATACTTTTTTCATACCATTCAGTTTTAGAGACTGGTTTCCTATTAACTGGGACTGCCCTGTTATTCCACAACAAAGGGGTAAAGTTATGGGTTAAAGTTAGTTTATTTAGATAATTGATTAGGAATCTTGGTTTACTCAAAAGTCCAGGAAACAAAGTTTTTCAAAATAAAGCTCTAGGATTATGAAACCACGTGGAGTTGGGAAGTGACAAGTAGGTTTTCAACCAAATCACTCTAAAGGAACCGATTAAGGCCTCAAAATCTAAAGCTTTATTTGGACATCCCCTCAGCTTTAGACACAAGTACTCGTCCAAAAATGGTAAGATCTCTGGTTAGCGAGTGACTCAAGGATTTATTCATCTGTACTAGAAGTTTCTTAATATTAACCTCTTCTCTCCAAACAAGAGTCTTTGAGATTGTTATTCCCAGATAATTCACCTCAGACTTGATAATGGAGGCAACAGATGTCTCAGAACGGGAATGGACCAGGAGCACATCACATTTTTTAATATTGAGAGACAGACCGGATGCATAGAGCCTATTATACAGAGTCTAGCGGACTGTCCTGGTGTGAATGCACCCTTACAAGTACAGACTATCATTCAAATCAGAAGCCGTATCTGATCCAGAAACTCTGTAAAATTGTTATCAGACAAACTGATACTTGAAATTGCTTTTGGAAATCATGGATACTGATTCTGTAGGTTGAAGACGAAATCAAGGTTGTGTTATTGAAACATGAGGTGAGATTAATTTTACTGGGATTGTAGGGAAAAGTAAGGATATATTGGAATTTAATCAAGCGGTTCTTGATATATCAAAAACAAAAAAATGGAAAGAAAAAAAAGGTTACATGTGCCCTCAACCGATCCCTAATTCTGAGCAACAGGTTGCATGAAAATTATGTTTGTTTTATAAGACTGTTATGGTCTTCATTTAGCATAGCTCTAACACTAGAAATCCCTATTATCACATATTAGAGTCAATGCGTTAAGACCAAAACCCTAAACTCTACATAGAGGAAAGCTAGCGAGCAGAGATGCAAACGTACAGCCACTGTTCTGTTGTATAATGAGGCTCATCCATTCACATGACATGCCCAGCTTTGTTTTTACTACTGAAGCAAATGAAGGAGTACATAATGAAGTTCACATTTAATTGTGCTTTGATAACTTCTGTTCTCCAAATGTTTCAGTTTAGAGCTCAAAAAGAAAAAGCTTGGATAAAATATAAGCTGTGACATAGTTTACATGCTGATATGTGATACATACGGAGGACTCCATGTGACTTTAATCATTTCATTATAGAGGAACATGATCCAATAAACGTCTTTGAGTATCTGCTTGTGGGAGCCTCTGGGGATCAGCAGTTAATTTAAAGGTGAAATTAAGATCAGGTGTTTTTAATCAGAGAGATGGAAATCAGGTTGGAGTGGTTGCCCTTTTATTATTAAAAGAAAGGGGATCTATCAGAGTCTGATCTTCAAAACACACATTTGTGTGTCATGGCATGAACTATGGAGGAAAATCTCACATGGCATCAAGAAAACTAATAAACTTACATCCGTTTTGTTGAAACAACTCCCTTTGAAATTTCATGAAAAATTATATTCTCAAAGTTTGAATAGCAAATCAACTCTATTCTTCCCGTCTGCAGAATGTCTTGCCATGTGATCAAGTAAGTACCATTAACAGCACACTATTGCGTAGCTGGTATACTGTAGCTGATTTTATATATATATATAACCTGACCTGACCTCAAATCAATCCAGGATCAAAGTATTACTTAATTCTGTTAGAACCTGCATTGTGAAATAAAAAAAAAATTATTTTCTAAAAGAAAAAACGTGTGCTCATACTGATTTTTTAATTTTTGTTTAAGCACCTTTACATATCTATTGGGTCTTATTATTCCCATCCACAAAGGTATTGATTGGGACATTTGTACATAAGTCACTGCCCACAAGTGATGAATTTTCAGAACCTCCAAAACTTTGGTCAAAGAATATTACAATAAGTCTGTGGGTTATTCTGCTATCCCTTTCACCCACTATTGTAATATTACAACATTCCTATAAGACCTTTCACAACATACAATGTCTGAAAAAAAACAACTTTATTATCCCCAATGGCCTATAGACCAACTGGAAGGTTGAAATATCTATTCTTGATGTTCTAATTTGTCTGGGTTTTTACAGGGCTAAGTTGGTTACACCTCTTTTTATTTTATTTTATTGCTCTACATTTTTTGTGTTTTTTTTTTTTTTTTACTGTAAGTTGTAGTAACTTTGCTCAATAGCTTTCAGGTCATGTGACCTGAATCATAGTTCTGACTGGTTGGCATGACCCATGTAAACTGCATTCCAGCCCACATTTTTCCATGATTAAAGTTAACATGACCTTCTTTAAGACGGAATACTTAGGCCACATTAAGAAAAAAAATTTTTTTTACAGACTTTGAGAATAAAGTTGCAATTAGAATAAAGTCGTAATATGATGAGTATAAAATAGTAATTTTACGAAAATATGGTCATAATATTACGAGAATAAAGTCGTAATTTTACAAGAATAAAGTAATAATATTAAGAGGAAAAAGTATTAATCTTTTAACCAGTTGTTTTAGAAGAGGAAAGTTGAGTAAAACGCTGCTTTTGTGAAAGGGAAAATAGCTGGAACCGGTCAATGGGTCCATTGATAACCCTGCTCGTTCCGGCTGTGTCTCCCTTCCCAACAGCAGCAATTTCACCCAAATTTGCCTGTTTTTTGTTTTGTTTTTCTGCGGAATAGTTTAATTTTGTGCCTGGTTTGTGAAACCTATTCTGAAGTTGTACTGCAGCAAAGGTCCATCGTACTTTCTTAGCCAAGCAACTACATGGTCGTGTTTCCCACCTGCATTGCCCCTCAAGAACACATCTTTTATTCTGAAAACCGGAAGTTCTTCCAGCGCTGGAGGCTGAAAGTCAAGAGCCGGTGGCTTGACTACGTGAAAACGAAAGACGGATGCTGGCACAGTAACAAAACGGAAGGAGAAGCGGAAGTGTAAGGCTGCTTGACAACTTCCGGAGAGCGTGGAGACCTTTGCTAATGCTAACATAAGAATGCTCGGTTAAAACAGCGTTAAACTCACTCATTTTCCAAAACATTTAATTGCTGTTTTTTTGTGTCTTTAGTTGTTCTTTGCTTGAGTGTCTGTGTTTACCTTGTGTCATGGCTGCAAAAAGAGCTAAATTGTCTTTTCAAAGAAGGGAGGACAGCACATCAGGATACCACTGCTGCGTGCCGGAGTGTACAGCTTCGGCTAAGTTTAATTCTGTTCTCAGTTTCCACTCTTTTCCCAAAGACATTGAGCTACAGAAGAGGTGGGTGGTTAATATAAGACGCAACAACTTCACCATTACACATAGCACCAGAGTCTGCAGCCGACATTTTGAAAGTAGAGACCTGATGGAGTCTTCAACTCCAGGTGGACGCAGACGTCTGAAAAATGGAGCTGTCCCTCTACTTTTCCAGTGGAACAACTTTACTCCGTCTGCCCCACGGCCCGGAGCAGGGCAACCAGACACACATATAGAAACATTTCAAACTGAGGATCCTCACATGATCGTACATCATCTAGACCATAACTACTGCTCAACTACTGATCTCGCCCTGGACCATGAAGACCTCCGTGCAGAAATCGCGAGCCTTCGTAAACAAATGGAGGAAAGTGCTCTCAGCAGCAAGTTTGGGCTCGAGCGGTTTGCTGCCTCAGACGAGGACATACGGTTTTACACAAGGTAAGCCAACATGTCAGCAGCGTTCGTCAGATTTATATGAAAATATTGTGCTTACACTCTTGAAATGTTTTATATACTGTCATATGTTGCTGTAGGGATATGAATTACAAGTGATGCTATCATTATTATCTGACAGGTGAGCCTTCACCATCTCCTCAGACTGCCAACTAAATGCCCACAGCTCTAAGTACAGCATGCAGAAGGAAATACAGCACATCATTTAATATTATTCATTACACAGACAGAGCTGACATTATTTTATTTTTTGATATATTTGAGGAACATTTTTACTAGACAGTATATACCAACACTCCAAGCTCATTTCACAAGAGAAAACATTTTATATATTGGCCCCATAGCTGAAGCCACTTTAACCCTAGAACACTAACGTTGTGTACTCTACCCATTGAAAACCAATGTAGCATGGGTGAAATATACCCACCTTTAGTGTTCTAGGGTTAAGCAAAACAGTATTATATTGTCTTTGTTAAATATATGGGCATTGCCATAGACCCCTAAATTTTGTAATGGGGAAAGTAAAAAATTATTGGATAGTATTGATAATACAATAACATAGAACCTAATAAAATAACAAAGAAGGGGGGGGGGGGACAAACAAAAGAAACAATCAGACAAGGACAAGAAATTATCTCCCCGACTTCTCACTTGCTAGAACAGGTTTCCATTTAGTTACAGAGTTTATAATTGTTACCATCTACCTAGAGCGTTAAAAGGATGGCACAGTTGAGGTAGGGTGTTCTTATTTTCCAGATATAATATAAAAGGTTCCCACATTTTGTTAAATGGGAGGAGCATATCTTCTAGACTAGAGTGTGTAATATTCTAAAAGGTCAGTATTAAACACCACTTCCAACCACATCTTAGATGTAGGAATAGTTTTAAGTTTCCACATCTGCAGAATTAATTTCTTAGCTACAATGATGGCGTAGGAGATACAGCCCTTCTGTGTTGTCTTTAGTTTTTCAAACGTCTGTGATACCAAGGATTATTAGACATGTTTCTGGCTCGATATGAATTTAGGTAACCTTAGACATAATGCAACAGATATTTATATACAGCAGAAGAAAGGGGGGGGGGCACAGTGATAGAAGACAATTTTATGCAGGAGAGTAATTTTTCCTTGCTGGAGGGCAAACGTAGACATTCATCTATACTTGCCTTATATGAGGATTCAAAGTCCTTTACATGTTCATGAATATAGTCTCGGATTTGTACTGAAAGAAATTAGTATTTTGTAATTTGTACTTTTTTTTAAGTTGTTCAAAGGAAGCAAATAACCTATTTATGTACAAGTCCCCCACACATTTGTGTACCTCATTTACTCCAATTCAAAAAGGCTCCATCTAAGAGCTGACATTATTGATAAAGTTAAATACATTCTATTTAAAAAAACAAAAAAACAACATTGTAGTAATAACATACGTCAAGATTGAAGGACTACATTGACAAGACTTCCTGGACAAACACACAATTGAAGGACAGTATGTCCCAGATGTCATGCTTTTTATGTAAAGATGTTCTCAATATTATCACCATTTTGTTGCTGCTGCTGTGTACATTCCAACTTGTGCAAATTTAATGAATGACCTATACAGAATTATTTCTTGGAGGTAAACGTATATATGTAAACAACTGTATTTTATTATAGTGTTGTTCTATATTCTATTCTACTCTGATTAGATGTTATATACCAGTGTGTGTGGCATGATGCAATCATAATACTGACCTAGATTACATCTGCAATTTTGTAAAGCCCATGGACACCTAACACACTTACACACGTCCCACAGGTTTGCGAGTCATTCCCACCTGATGGCCTTTTGGAGGCAGATAGAGCCAGCAACACACAGGATGGAGCGTGTGACAAGAACATGGAGTGCGCTTGGGGAAAACGAGGTCCCTCATAGTGCCGGTGCAACGGTAAATTTATTCTTCTCTTGTCCTTTTATGAAGTGAGAAAACATTGGCTTTTTTTTGGTTTATAATACAACCTAATGCAGTGGTTAGTATCTGTATGAGGTTTGACAGATGTTTAAGTTAGATCTTAAAAATCTTTATATATATATATATTTTTATAGGAGTTGTAAAATTTACTCTTTTAAATTTATTTGAATTTTAATGATTAAACTTATCTCTGTTATGTCTGTGAGATGAATAATGATGGTAAATACTATTCTGTATTTTCTTTTTTTATAGGCCCTTCAACCCATTGATGAGTTTTTCCTATTCCTGACGTATTTGTCTCTGGCTCTGCTGCAGAAAGATTTGGCGCACAGATTTAAAATCCACCCGTCGACTGTGAGCTGCATCATCAATACTTGGGCTAACTTTCTGTATACTGTACTCGGAGCAGTGGGCATTTGGCTGCCCGAGGAGACGGTGAAAGCCCACCTACCAGATGTTTTTCAGAACATCTACTATGACACTCATGTGGTGCTGGACTGCACTGAGCTGCGGTGCCAAACACCAAACTCTCTTCTGCTGCAGAGTGAAGCGTTCTCTACTTATAAATCACACTGCTCCTTCAAAGGGCTGATTGGTGTGGCCCCTCATGGTGCAATAACCTTCGTGTCATCCCTGTACGAAGGCTCCATCAGTGACAAAGAGATCCTGAAGCGGTCTGGCATTGTCTCCCTCCTCAAATCAACCGCAGCCATCATGGTGAACAAGGATTTCCTCGTGGAGGACTCTGTCCCCTGCAAGGTCCACATACCAGAGAGAGAACAAGTGTCTGGGACAGAGGTCAGGGAGACGCAGTCTATTGCAAGGTTGAAAGTGCATGTTGAGCGGCTCATTCGAAGGGTGAAGGAGCAGAAAATATTCAGTACAGTAATTCCTCTTTCACTCACAGGCAGCATCAATCAGCTGTACGCAGTAGCCTGTCTCCTGGTTAACTACCAAAATATACCCTTAGTCAAAGCTTAGGTGTGAAAGTGCTAATACTGTAGAAGCAGTGTCTTTTTATATGATGTCAGAATAAACCTTAAATGCACTATAACCTTTATTTGTGAGCTTAATTTCACCGTCTTCATGCTTTTTAATGCACACATACAAGTGTTCAATGTTTAAGTACTTATTGGACAACATGTTGTCATCAACAACGTGAAGAAACACGAAAAAAAATCCCAAAAGGAGCCTGAACCGTGAACTGTTCACCAGATGTTCTGGATAAATGACAACTTGCATTTAAAGTCCTCTTTATCACACCGTTGTCATTTAGACATCAGAACAAGACGACACCTCACACATGACAAGTTATTGAGGTTATTGTCATTTTTCATTTCTTTTCATTCAATAAATTACATAAAATGGAGGAATTACCACTGCGTTATTCTACTTACATACCCTACATTCATGATATAATATCAGAGCAGCGTGAAATTTTTTTTTTGTTCTGCAAATTTCACCCGAAATTTGTTTAAACAAAAAAACTTTAATGTTAGACAAACATGTTATCATCAATTTCCCTTAGGAGATCAATAAAAAAGTTATCTAGCTATCTAGCTATCTACAGAAATCACATGAAAATATTACTGAGTTACAAGTAAAGGTACTTAATATGATTGCGCATCCCTAACATTTGTTTGTTTTCTGTTGTGAAACAAATACTTCAACAAAATCACATGAACTGTTTAAAATGAAGCAACTGGAACTGCACAATAATGCATCATGAGTTCATTTATCCAGCATGTAAGCTCTTCTGTTAGCGGCACGTAGAGAGGTATTTTGGCTAATATGTATAAAATAAAAACAAACCACAGCTGTGTCTACGTAAATGTGTTGCACAAACACGTCATCGTAGGTTCGAAGAGCAAAATCCCACCGTTGCATACCAGTAATCAGCAGCTGCTCCTGCACTTGCCACTAATAAAGATAAAATTCCCTCCGTTTGTGTGCGCCATGGTCAGCTGTGAGATAACTGCAGTCAATATAACTTTGTGCATTTGATCTCAACTAACCCGAATGAGAGCCTCTCCAAGTAGGTCATAGACCAGCCCATCGGGATGCAACCAGCCAAGGTGCATCTGGATGAATCGCTTGTATACATTTTCTTAAGCTTAGGTTTTCAGAGTTGTATAGTCCTTCAAGGCTGGCATCTCCAGGTCCAGTCCTCTCCATCAGTGCTGCTTGACGCATCCCTCAGATCATCCTCTGCCAGGTTTGCTGCAGTTGGCTCCATAACAGCTTACCTCTTAAAGTGGAAACTGTCACCCTCTCTTTCCTCAACGAATGACACTCAGGTGCTGAACTTTGGCAGCGTGTTGATTCTTTAATCTTGTGTGACTGGGTTTATCACAGACGGTGATTTCAGATGCAGCTGTTCTTGGTTTTGGTGGCACATGGATACAGTCTGTTGGGGGGGGGCATCCTCATGGGTGATAACACCATCAGATGTAGGAGGTAGATGGTGGTTATATAGGATGCTGCTTCCCTGTACTTTCCCCAAAGATTGAGTCCATCAGTGTTTTGTCAGGTTCACTGTACAGATCAGTGGAAGAGAGTCGGGGTAGAAGTCCGTGTAGATGGGCAGCTTTCGGGTCAAGGGTTGCTGGGTCTGGCAGCTCACCACTGTAGCCTCTGTAAAAGCTTATCTGGGATGGCATTATCAGAGCATCAGTAAACATTTTTAGAACAGTGTGGTGTAGCGCGCCTGTTGACACAGGCCTTGCTTACCCAACTTCACTGGCTGAAGTAGCGCCTGGTTTGGGCTTCACTACAGCCATGGCATCCACTGGTCCTGGTTCACCCCCTCTTTGGACGTGATGTGGATGTGTTTGTTTTATTTTTTCTAAACTGTTATACCACCACACACCTCTCAGTCACAGTAGCCACACAGCAGGTACCTGTTGTTAAACACAGAGATGCCCGTTAACCAATGACTGTAAAATAAAATGGACAGACCATCCGGGAGGTTTGTGAAGAGCTAAAAAAGAAGCTCATTGGGA
>JAOXYM010000015.1:25056797-25079828 GCA_028567055.1 Leptatherina wallacei | reverse complement strand
GACAAGGCACATCGATTTCAATTGATGTAATTGATAAGTCCATGTGAAAAAAAATAAAGTTACACGAAGTGACACCCCCGCTTTAATATAAACTTATTTTCCGTTGGAGGGGGACTTTAAAGTAAATCAACCAGCCTGTCTGCAGCCTCTCAGTTCTTCGAAGATGGAATAACGCGGCCTTGCCTGGGGTTTTCTATTTAATTACTAATGGACCTGATTTGATCAAACATGCTTTACAACAAACTCTTAGAATACACTACAAGATCTAGATTTTAACCAATATTGTCTTTTATAAGACTGCTAAAAGAAAATGCAGGCGGGAAGAAACTATATAGACGATATTCAGTCATGCAGATCTAGTTTGTTTTTGACTGCCTAACAAAGTTGTTTTTCAAAGAAAAGAAAAAGAAAGAAAGAACATTGCAAATAAAAAATGTCAGAGAGCACATTTAAACAAGGATGCTTTTATAAATGAACAGACCTCTAAAAACCAAAAGCTAATCTAATTAGTAACATCACACTTCAGTAAAGACTATTAAACGTACATGTAAGGCGTCTTTCATTTCCACACACACACACATTTTTAATCCTGTAGAAGCACTGCTTACTCTTGATTTTACTGCTAACACTGCTTGATTTTAGCTGAATTTAGTTTAACCCAGACTTTTTGATCCGTACTTGATTTCTGCATACATTTTTTTCTAGTTTGAAAAACAAAAATATTTTGTCCCACAAAATATTAATGATATTGACAAATGGGGGGTGCTCATTTGGACTTGGTTTCGAGAAAGCATCATGCATATGGGGAAAAACTACAACAGCATCATGCAAAACATGAGCGTTGTTATCCCTTCTTATCTTTCAGTTCAGGTTTCACAACCTGAAATCATCATGTTGTTTTCTAGGGATATTGCCACACCTGCCTGCTTTCAACATAGCATCTGGAGGCCAGAGACACCTGTCAGTGATGACCCCTAACCCCCAGCTGCAGCTCTGCCCTAGAGACACATGAGAAACCCTCTTGACAATGCAGATGCACACACAAACAGCCACATATACAGTATATATACAGAAAGACACACACCTAATTGCATTACCTGTAATAATACACTGACAAACAGGTGCTTCCACAGTTTTGATAAGAAAACACATTGCCTGTGTGTGTGTTTGTGTGTCTGTAAGTGTGTGTGTGGTTAGGCTAGGCTCCTCTTTGTTTCTCCTTTATACAGCATCACAGACATCTCCATTTGTTTTAGGCCCTTGTTTAGGGTTGACATTAGTGTCTGTGTGTGTGCCATTCATTCACGTATTTGTGTGCAAATACGCTCCCTTTGAAAAACACAAGGCTTGAGGCTGTTATCTGCTCATGTGAATGTTTGCTGTAACAACAGTGGTCTGGCTTCTGTGCAACAACCGAAGGAAATTTTGTCTGACATTAAGATAACACCATCTCTTCCCCTTCTCTCTCTATCTCGCACACATGCAGACAAACGTACACATAAACAAGCTAAAGCCAAGAGAGCGGACAGATGTGACGCAGACACAATCACTGGAGAGGACTCTTGGGAATATTGGGAACAGGATTAGACGAAAGATGCGAGTCATGAGAGCGTTAAGACAAAGAAAACAGGATGAGGTTGATCGAAGATGATGAAATCTAAAATAATTTGAGCAGGAGTGGGACTGATCTTTTAGCTCTACCTCAGTGTTGTCAGGTCATATGCAGCCCTATCTTATGAAGGTGGATTACACACTACCACTCTTATAAAATGTGTAAAACATGGCAGATGTGTCTGCTCTGTAAATCCTCCCACCGTACAGAAAATCCACAGTTTAATCGGCCATAAAATGCAAATATGAGCCATTCTTGAACTCTTGGCAAGGTCTTTTTGGACTGATTTTGAGGAAATAGTGTCTTCAAGAGGGTGTGACCTCTGAGGATGAGCCCGCAGATTGAACAAGAGATAATCTTATCCAGGGAACCATTCTCACTGTATGCCAGATCGCGATCGGATGTAGATGTAACATCGTTATCGACACCTCCAACTTGTGTATCTGTGTTTGCGTGCGCACACACGTGTGACTGAGATGACTGTTTGCAGAGGCTTTATCAGTCAGCAAACACAATGAGCCATTCAGTGCCCAGAGAGACACAACAAAGGGACAATTTACTGCAACAAAGACACCTCCGTCCTGGAGGCCATGCTGGGTGCAGATCAGAACAAAAACCGTCCCATGAGCTTGTTTTAAAATCCCAGAGATGGAACAAGACTTGGTGGCCATTAGCCTTGATAAAAGGTTAAAGCACGAAGCAGATTGTACACTTTAAAAATGATCACTTTCCATTCCTCCACTCCACCAAACATACGTATGTTGGTAAAAGAGGTTAACAAGGGATGCTTTATGGCTATTTTGCTAACAAGGTGGGTGGCAACCCCCCCACACACACACCTCCCCCACAAATCCACAACTGAAGATATCCATTACCTCTAAACACACTTCAAACAACGCCTCATCGTTAACATTATGAGAAGGCAGTGCCAATAACAGATGTTACCTCATCCCTTCTTTTGGCATCACAAACTGTGACATTGTCATGATTTAGCGAATCTCTGTAAAGACATGCACTACTTACAAAAAGTTAGGGGTCTTCAGCTTTCAAATGTGCCTAAAATCCACTATAAGCTTTGTTATACAACTGTTCAACTTGCCATTGAAATGTTGAATGGCAGGTGGTTTATTAAATTTATCATCGAAGGTTCAGTATGATTGCTATTACATGAGTTGCTAGTACTCTAGCCCATTGTTTACTTGGCTTATTACATATTTGTTACATGTGTTACATAATAGTTTTTATGAGTGTATTGTATCAGATAGATAGATGGATAGATAGATTTTGTTGGGCTTAAAGGCTTTAATAGTGTGTGTGACCATGTTTCTGCTGTTGTCTGCCAACTAATTTTCCCTATATGGGACAATAAAGTTATTTTGAACTTTGGTTCGATAACAATAATCGTCTTCATCATACTATTCACTCATAAGACCAAGACGACATCGAAACTAAAAGTTTGATTGTTTTAGCTTGGATATCTGTCCTTCTTAAATTTTTATATTAACTTTTTTTTTATCAATTTCACCTGAGAGTTGAATATCCCTAACTTTTTCTGAGTAGTTTATATTTTTACTTAGACAAATTATATAAAAGTCATGTGAAAAGGTTGACAAATAGTGAACCAAGTCTTTAATTATAGCATGTAATCATTTTAATGATCTGATTTCATCACTCTTAAAATGTTTAGGGGTTCCCTCTGAGAAAGTAGGTCAATAGCACCAGTGACATCTCTGCAACCCGAGCAGCACGAAGGATGGGTGCAACCTCCTGCTTGCTGAGATTGGATTATAAGAGATGGAACACACCCCGTCAATCCAAGAACAGAGTCATCACGGCTGATGGATAGGTCTGTCAAACAGCCGATCAATGCCATAAGCCCAGCCCTTCAAAACATACAGAGCAAGACAGAGCCCTGAGTTAAACAGACTAATCAAGCAAACAAAAGGAAAATGCAGATTACCTGTTGCTATGACGACTCTAGCTTGTAGTGTGGCAGCCATGCCCTCTTGACAGAGACCTAAATAGATCTGGCTTTACCAACATGGTGAAATTCGATATTGCTTGAAAGGCCAGGTGTTTCCTGATAACTAAGAGGAGCAGCGTAACCTGATTAAAATGAATGTGGCTGCTTTATTTCAGTCAGTCAACGTGATGCAGCCTCTTGCACGGTTAGAAAAAACAAGCATGCACTTGTGATACATCTGCTCTTATGTTCACGTTCACTCCTTCAGAAACTCGGACGTATACGTGCAGGTAATTACAGATGTGAAGGCAAATATTCCAACTCTTGATTTATGTGTCAATTTCTGCAGGGCAGCTGGAAATGAGAGTATGGACCCCCACCCCCCTTCTTCCTTCACTTAACGCCACCCAAGCAGACCCCCACCCCTCACCCCATCCTTAGCTCATCATCATCAGACACCAGCAGCTGGTAGCCTGCCCCCACTGAACTCCCTCCAGCACTTACTGGGGCCTGGCTAATCACTGGTGCTTGCCACCAACCACAGCCACTACACCTGCCCCCCACCCCCTTCTCCTCCTTCCTAACTGGTGGAACTGTCCCATCTGGGTCTTTGCAATGGGGGGTGTTTTCTTACTGCTCAAAACAGCTCAAGGTGGAGTGAGAAGAGAGGGAGAAGAAAAATAAGACGTCAGTGGGACTGAAGTCAAATATCAGCTGATAGTCTGGTGTTTTCATACTGTGGGAATGTAATCACCAAAACTCATACACAACACCCTTGAATAACAATACTGAGGTGGTTTTGGTAATGAAAGTGATTCTGGACCTTCCTGTGTACACCCTTGGCAGACTCTTAGCAGTCATAACAATCATCTTTGTGGAATTTGTTTTCTAAAAATACTTCCTGAGTTTATGTAAGCTGATGATTATAAAGGTTGGTGTTTTTTGTAATCAAGTCATTTTGATAAAAAAAAAAAGGTATTGTATAGATGACAATGCAGGACGGTATATGCTGATTGGAGTTTGTGCTTAGATAAGTCATCATCATTAGCAGGGACCAGATGGCAGATTGATCACGGACATTGCTTTTCTGCTCTGATTTCTGGTCTTCTCGTTAGAAACCGCTCTCTCAGACTGATACAACAGTGATTTGTTCAGCTTCAGTCTAACAAAGAGAAACAATCCTTGTCTGTTGTCATTTTACAACAGAAAGACACAACATAGGCACCAATGAGCACCGTAAAACTATGCCTTCAAAAAAAAAAGTCAAAACAAAAGACAAAAGAAGAATAGTTTCTATTCTAAATTCATGAAGCATCCACAATTCTTTTATTCAGAGTCAGCCTACAACCTTCTATAGCTTTCCTCTTTAATCCTCACAGTCAGATATTATGGGATATAACAATCTCACTCTTTCATCCACACAAAAATAGAATTTGCCTGTAGTCATAGTGCTGCTGCTGCTGCTGGTGGCCATTTAGGAGGTAGATCATATGGTAGGGTTGCCTGTCAGCTTTAAGTACAGAACAGGCGATAGAGATTCATCTCCCCTGACACGTAGCTGACATAGAAAACTATATTTAGCAGTTGGCGTCCGTGCGTAAAGTGACGCCGGAGCAGACGCACGCATACTGGTTGTGGACAGAATACTGATGTATCCACACGGGCTCGAGAAAAAACTGGACTGGATGTAGTCTGTTGATGTTGAAGCTTATGGTAATAAGCAATTTAGAGGAGAAGTGTCACAATTATCCACGTGTGACAGGGAAAGTTAGGAGCTCCATTTATGAAGCTAGCAATTCAGAATAAGATTTAAGGTTCTTTGATTAATCAAATTTAAGAAAAATGTCTCTGGAATTAGGTTTATAGGTGTTTATGTGTTAGTTATGGCAAAGCTAACATCCCTGCAGACTCCCATCCCATAGAACAGCCTAGTTTTTATACTAATAGAACAATATTAATAACGTCTTGTCGCTGTAAAAGCCCAACAGCGCGGCTCACCCTACCGTAGGCTACTTTTCTGGGTGTAGTAAGGGTGTAGGCCTACTGCACTTTATGAATAATGAAAAAGTGACGTAAACAATGCGGTCCTCTTTGCGGCTCGGGCTCGAGGCTCGAGGCGGGCGCACAGAGGCGTGATGCGGCCGTGACGTAGTTTTAGTCGGGGATCTTTAATCCTCTGCCGCAGCAGCACAGCCGGTTACCAGAGGAGGGGGTATCACGGTCGGACGGGAATGGACCGCACAGGCTAGGCTAATGTACAAGGCCGAAATATCTCGGTCTTTAGATAAATGATAGTATCACCGAGGAGAAACAAAGGTTAGGACACGAACGAGGCGACTACTTTCATTAGGCCAGACCCCCTCCTCGCTGTGCTTCAGCCTTCAGCCTATTCACAGACATTTTTGCTGCTAGAAAGACCACATAAAAACTGGGGTAAATTAAATTTTCATGAGCATATTTTCTAAATTCAAACGCCGGGTTTTAGTCTTTTTAGGCGGCGTACGGATACTACGCCTCGGTCCGGCCGGGTTTTTTTCCCCAGCGAGCAGTTTATTCCCCGGTTCGCCCTTCAGAAAGCGTCGCCTCGTCCCCTGCTTTTCCTGTCAGCTGCTGCGCATCAGCACAACATGCAGGATGAGCCTGTGGGGGTGACAACCACGCAGTTACCCCCATCAACCGAAGAAGAGGACCGCAGCTGCACTGGAAGCAAATCTGCAACGCAACCGAACCAAGCCGACAACCTGCTGAGCTCGTTCACGTCGGATTACAGCCATCTGAACCACAAGACAGCTTTCCCTGATTTCGATCGAGAACATTTTTGCCCGACGCAGTCCATCTGTGACCTTCAGCACAGCCGAAAAATACATCAGCAGTTAAGTCAGCACACTGAGTTTATCCCCGCAGAGTCGCCCCCACCCCAGGGACATTTCAGTCACCTGCCGCAGAGGCAGCCGTACTCCATACCCGACCCTAGCGCCGCTGACCCCCGCGGCTCTCCTGTGGAAGAGGCTGAAGCCGATGCCGCGTCGCCATCGCCCTCTTCCGTAAATCTAAACAAGATCCAAATGGACTCCCCCATCGCACACCATTTAAATAACGGCAATGGCAGCAGCGGCACCGGCAACATGTTGTCCGGAGGTCTCGGCGCCGCTTTCCCGAACCTCCCCACCCAGGAGATACAGAGCGCCAGCGGGGGGTCGTCTTCGCCTTCCCTCCCCGGATTTGGAACCCCTTGGTCCGTCCAGACCAGCTCCTCACCCCCACCCGCACCCAACTCCATCAATCCCATCCACGCGAACGCCATTAACCAGATGCCCAACACGGACTCTGAGAACAGCTTCTACCCAGGTATCCCTTCCTCCATCAACCCGGCCTTCTTCCAGAGTTTTTCGCCGGTGTCAGCTAATCCGTGCGCCGGGATTAACGTGCAGGGCTACAGCGGCCCCTTCTCGTCTCAGATAAACGTCCCTCAGCAGCCGCAGAGTCGCAGGTCCCCGGTCAGTCCCCAGATGCATCCCCAGCAGGGCGCCTTCCTGCAGCAGAGGAACAATTACAACCAACACCAGGTGAGCTGCTAGAGAGCACAAATCAACATGAAGGTGACACATTGGGAGGGCAAATCTCCCATCAAGTTAATCTCCATGTTAACCATTCAGTGACCAAAAATAGACACCCAAACCCTCCACAACTCAATTATTTGCTTCTTATTAGAATCAAAATGAAGACAAACACTTGGATGTCTAGATTACAGGGCCTCTTGTGACACAATAAAGCTAAAGCCTCAAAACGTGTGTGTTTATGCGTGTGTTATTGGGTACATGCATGTACAATTTAAAGCCGTGGTCTTTTAAGGATAAACAGTTCTTTTCATAATGCATCATGAAAAAAGAAAAAGGCATGATGCATTATGCATTATGCAAGGGCTCAAGTCACTAAGGCAAAGGGAGGGAGGGCTGGACACGGGGAACAAGGGAGCATCACTGAATCTAGCTGTTGTTCTTTCCTGGAAGCTGGCAGTGGGATGGAGTCACATGGCACCAGACCATCTCTGTCTTGTGGTTTACTAAGTGGGAATACAAAGGCCTGCAGGGTTCTGCGTCCTAAATGGGTGCTTATTTGGGTGAAATGAAAGCATCCAGTATGTTGGCGGTGTTATGGCAGACAGTTTCGGAGGATCCTGAGGAAAGACAGCAACAGCAGAAGCTTACATGTCTCTTCTGGTTATGCAGGAGCCTATAAGCTGGTAGCCTCAGCTTCAGGTTTCTTATGTGATTTGCACATTGAGTGTGTGAGCAGCATGTGTGTTTCTGGGTGTGCCTGGAGTGCATCTGCAGTGTTGTTTCACCCACCTTTAACCCCTTGCTTTGACTCCAATGTAAATATATTTGCATTAAACCATCACAAATAACACAGTCACGCGATTGTCTCCACGATCATGTGATCATGGAGACAATTGCGTGACTGTGTTGAAAAAAAATGGGAAAAAAAATATTTTCTACCTATTTTTTGTGCTCCAAGGCATTTTTTGCATATGGTCTTTTGTGCAGGAGTAAAACAGCTACTTTTAAAACATGTTATGAGTGGAGCAGAAGGGATAGACAGTGGATGATTTCCACTTGAGATTAAGCATGACGAGATTCAATGTATGATGCTTAAGAAGGGGACACAAAGTCCAGGTGGAGGGAGAGTGTCTAAGTTACAGTGGTGGTGTCGCAGGGCATGGGATACTTAGTATTAGTCTTAAAGCCTTAAATCTTCTTATCTACCCACCCGTCACAGGAGCAGATCAAGTTAGGCAGTGGCTGATGGGGGGGGGGGGGTAGAATTACAGGATAGGATGAGATGGAAGTAATATACATTTACATGTATGTGTGAGTGGGAAAAAAAGGAATATTTGTTCTATCTGACCTCGACCGTCCCTCTCTCATGCAGCCCATGGTGAAGCCATCTCCATGGGGCAGTCACCAGGGGAACGGCTGGGGCTCCGGTGGGATGTCTTGGGGCCGAGACCACCGCAGAGGGAGCGGCATGGGCGTACCCGGTTCGGTCAGTCACGTCTCACCACTGAAGAAGCCGTTCTCCAGCAACGTCATCGCTCCACCCAAGTTCCCACGCTCCGGAGGCTCACTGGGGCCTAAGTCCTGGATCGAGGAGAACATGTTCCGCACAGACAGCAACAGCAACACCTTGCTGCCGCTGCAGGTTCGTGCGCTGGGGTTGGTTGGCTGGTCTTGGTTGGCTTTGTGGGATTATTTGTTTGGTGTGTGTAAAGTGTGAGAGTGAATTGGGAGATCCTGCATGGTGGGCATTTCATTTTAATTCTGTCAGTTTCAGGAAACAGTGCTACTGTTGATACTGAGTACAGTGCTCCTGCTACTGAGATATTTCACGCTAACAAAGCGGCAAGAATTCCATCATTCCACAGTATATAATTAACTTCCTAACTTATAGAAACTAATAAATAAGAGTATTTCTCTTGTTTTATATGATGCGACTGGATTCTTGTGTTAGGTTCATGAGTCTAGGCTGCACGTAGGACGTTTTCACACATGCACTGCTCTGCTGATCTTTATTAGACATTAACAAGAGGAGCAGCATGTGAAAATGCAAATGCTTGAATAAGTCTGACTGGAAATTAAATAAACTAAATCCTGCCAGTTCCTGAACACAAAGTCTGCATAATGTCAAACTGACCAGCCCAGGTAACCGGGCACCATCGGTCCGAAACTCTAAACTCAGTCAGAGCACTGCTGTGGTTTCCCTTAAATCCAGTCTAAGAATAACAACACGCTGGACATGACTCATTGAAATTATCCTCTAAATATCACTTCAATAATTGTGTTGCTGAATTGTACGAGTGTTGCTGCGAGCTCAAATTATTGGCGGTATCAGTGCCAAGACGTGCAGCGCTTCCTATTCCAGGAAACAGGCCTGACTCGGTGGATTGTTCATTTCCATAAACAGTGTCGGAGCAAGAATTTTTCAGATTCCAAGTCTTTTCCTTCCTTCCTTTCTGTTTAATGTTCGGCAGCCAGTGTCAGACTGTATCTCTGCTGTGTCACGTTTTTGACATAACACAGGGGTGAGCTGCAGACAACAGGGGGGGGGGAGTCACTAGAGCGCTCTGAGAGCATGTTACGCCTTAATATATCTGAACAATGGTCAACAAAGCCACCATCCTGAAACAGATTTTAAAAGTAAAACTAAAAGCATCTACCTAATAGTTCCCATTTATATTTTAATTCCCAAGTAAGCTTTTCTGACTACAAATCCTTTGTCAGACTTCAAGCTGTCATGAAAGCTACTCAGGATTGTCTGAACTCTCTGGTTTAAAACAATCAGTTTACTGGGAAATAAATGAGATTTAGAGAAATGCAGGTTTTGTGCGACATCCTGTGTGAACCCATCACCGACTGTGTGAGCTGTCTCTGCCCGTTACGCTGATGATGTGTTTACCTGGAGTCAAAGTCACAGAAGTCTTTGGGGAGGACTAAATAGTTCAGAGGATTCCCTGAGGGTAAGGATTCACATGGAAGCTCCTTCGACTACCACATACCCCCCCCCCACCCCCCTCCCCCAAGGTTTTTTCCATTTGCATGTGCACCACCATCAGCCGAGCTGAAGTGATATAACAGCCAGCAGGTGGTTGGCAGATGAATCCGAACTAAATGTACCTCCACCATCGTGTATAGACTCACTGAAGCATGACATTTACTTTTTATTTCTTTAGTACATTATTGTTTACACAGCTGATATTTAGCTAACCTTCTAACTAACTTCTATGTTTTTTACGTTTACGACACTGCAGGTTTTGCATTTATGTGTTTTAACCCCACATTCCTCTCCTTGGCCCGACCCCTCTGGTTTGCAGAGGTAAGAGGCTCTTTTTTTTTTTTTTTAGATCAAGGTGGTAATGATCATCTAACCCTCTAAATGACCCCCAGCTCGAAGGCCACGTGAAGGTTCAAGGCTCATTGTATCGTCATTCAACATGTAAAAGACACGGAAGGACGAAATGTGTCACTCATGCCCAGCGTTAACAATGTATGATCAATAATATGTAAAATAAATAATAATAATAATAAATAGAGTATATAACAGATAAAAAACTTAAAAGAAGGTAATAAAAACACCTATAATCCTGTATGATGGCTATACGATCACTACTCCTTGATCCATGAAAAGGGGCACCTTATCTGTGCTAAACAGAAGGGTGGGGGGGAAGTGGGATTGTACCTCTGAAGGAACTATTAGTGACTTTGACCCAGAGTGTTTTATTTAAGGAAGAAGCTATTTAAAAGCTTCAATCTGAAGCTGGCAGGAATATTATAGGCAGCCCAGATAGCAGGCGTGTTTGGGCCAAATCTGGGCTGCTTTTGACACTTATGGCTCAGTTACGGTACTGAAAGGTGTTGTGTGGGCCAGATGTGGACCAGATGTCAGTTACCGGCCTGGACACAGATTGCGGGAAGCATTTTGTGGGTCAGAAGTTGTCCGACTCCGGGAAGCCCGCCTGGACATAGATTATGGAAATCTCCATGTGGGTCACATCTGGTGGTGATGTGGCTGAATTTCGGCAGTCACACTCACATTTAGTCAAGGCCGTAAGTTAAAGGCCGACTCTGGGCTGAACGGTTTGTTGCTATCTGGGAGTATCTTCAGAGAAGAACCTGCATAGACATTTACTGATTTCAGGTTCATGACTAAATACATTTACATGGAATTTCATTAAACTTTGCCTTCTATAAAACTCTTCAGTCTCTTTTAATTGTTGATAAATTAAAGATTTTATTTTTTTTTCAAAATCTTATCATGGCTAATTGATCACATATTTTCAAGTTGGAAATAAACAGATCTTTGTAGCTTCTCTTAGATGGCATGTTGTCTATCCTGTAAGCTAGAACCTGCCATGGTGTTTGGTGTAAATCTATTTATTAATCAAATGAATCTTACATTTAAGATTCACACATGAACATTTCAGGCCTCGTCAGGCTTCTCATTCACTTTGAACTGAACAATGTTGTGTGTTTTTGAATTGAATTGCAGATCCGTTGCAGGTTTGCTTGCACTGTTTCCAGCAGAAAGTTGAGAAGCAAACAAACTGACCTCGTGTCTGATCGTTACTACGCTGCATGCCCACCATCGAGTGTCAACGCATCGGATTTGTGCGAATCATACTTAAGAACTAGCTTGCTGGCCTATTTATGAAATGATAACCTGCATCCCAGTTGTGTCGGTACTAGTTTCCATTCCCTTTGTCTGCCTCTGGGAGCCTGTTCAAACATCACGGGGAAATCTATTGCATAGGCCCCTTGCAAGCGTACCTTTAGACCTCTAAACCGGATAAATACGGAAAGAATGTTAATCTGAACGTGAGGTACTCGCTTGCATGTTAGGACAAATGGCTTTGCTTCAGAGGCTTTATTAATCATGAGAAAAATCACTTAAGTGTGCTAGAAGTGTGCAGATTGAATCATACATCCCGATGCACATTTTTTGAGTCAGACTCTTAATATACATCCTCACACTTGTGTTTTTCAGGACCGCCCCAGAATGTACGACAGTCTGAACATGCACTCCCTGGAGACCTCTCTGATTGACATCATGCGTGCTGAGCAGGATCCTATGAAAGGTAAGATGGCCTTTCCCTTTCAGTGTACGAGGTCAGAGGGAGGCGATCGTGTTCGCGGAGGCAGTACCGACATTGTGCAGAGTGATTCGTTTGCAGGGGAGTGACAGGGCCCATTGATCCCAGAGCAGTGTTGTTTTTCCTCACACAAGCTTATTTTCTCCCCGCTGAGAGCTTAATACTCGTGCCACCAGCTGCACATTTACATGACCTTAAAGCTCTGATCCTGTTGCTGCTTAACCTGGGCAGCACACAGATCTGGGTAAGAAGTGGAGAACAGGCACGAGAAAAAGTACGGTGTTTTTCTTTGCTATTAGTCTCAGTTGGTAGATAATCCACGCACACATCATATCAAACTTTGGATTATTAATCTTAAAGAGATCCGAATATCCTGAGTATCCTTCACGGTTTGGCAGTGGCAAGCAGTGAATGCACTGTAGGGTGACACTGTCCCGGCGTCGGGTGCTCAGCTGCTGAACATCAGAGCAGCAGTGTCAAATGACTGCACCGCTCTTCCCCTCCTCTCCTACTGACGGCCGCTCGTAGCTCATTTACAGCCTCGCCGGCCAGATGCACTCTCGCTTTACAATATTGCAGAGAGAGAACATCAGAAATGCCTCAGGCTGTTACTGGTTTGCGATGCATGTTCAGCAACAAACGCCGACATTCTTTTAGTATTTTTTTTTTATCATTTAACCTCAGCTCGCCTTTGTTTGGTGGAGTTTCTTGTTTTTTTCCTGCCAGAACAGATGGAGGGGACATGGGCCAGCGTGCAGAGCAAAGAGAGGGACAGCTAGACTAATTTTAGATGTGATTACACTTTCACACACTGTATACGACAGCCAAGAGGGCAGATGAGAGGGAAATGGGGCTTGCAAGGGCCATTTATAGTATTGTGGTAGCTAACACCAGACAACAGAATCTAAAGCTAAATTTGCCATCATAAGACATTTCGAATTAGCCACTGAAGCTTAGAGGCCTGCAGTATAAACATTTTTCTGCTTTTTTTTTGTTTTGTCACCATATTTGTGATGGCATTTACTGGATGTGTTTAATCTGAAAAGCCACTGACAAGAATTTCATTTGAGAGTTTCCTTGTGATGAAGTGATGCTGTAAACGCTTTAAAAAGATCCATGCTGGGGATTTAATCTTTGTATTTTAAAGAAAGAAAGAAAGGATTTGTTTGTAGTAGTGACAAAGAAATGTGTTAGAAAACTGCTTAACATCGTAAGTAGACACATTTTATTGTTGACCATTTACACATTCTGGACTCATTCGCTCGATGAAATGACAGAAAAATAACTAAAAAGTCGAAACAGTTGATGAACTTATTTATTGTTTCAGCTGTGACTGACTGATGAATATAAAATAAAACTACTGATCAGGTAGCTGCGAGATCTGAACATAAATGCTATCTGTGAACAGAGAGTTTTTCTTCCTCCTCGAGCCGGCTCTAAAGTTGCTATATAACATTTCAAACACAGTCTCAGGGTGTTTTGTGTGTTGTGTGTCTCTCCCCACCTTGACCTCCTCCTGTCTTCTCCATCTGCTCCGTGTCTCATATTTATGTTTGAATCTAAGTGTATGTCTGTCTATATATATATGTGTGTGTGTGTGTGTGTAACACATGTGTGTTTCTCATGTCAGGCCGTGTGGGATGCCCTAACCCCGGGGCTGATGGCCTTCTCATGCTCAATGGTAATTATCTCTTAGCACCACGTCCCTCCGTGTCTCCAGCTCTCATGATGCGTCATCTGTTTCTATTTAACCACAATCGACACTCTCATGTGACTTAAGACCACAGGATGTGAAGCGTGTGTGTGTGTGTTTTTTTGTCTTAATTTAAACAGAAACGTCACCCTCTATAGTTGCACTGTCATCACATGATTGGTGCCATTGTTACGCTTAGTCATGAAATGCATTCTATGGGGGTCGTCATATTAACATACCATAATCAACGACCATGAAGTCGGCAGGTAGGAGTTCGCAGCACGAATCACTACTGTTCTTACTCCTCAGTCTGACACCAAGCCACTTTTACCACACAGGATATTAAAGTACAAAAGGTAAACAAAAGTTAGGAGAACAAGAAAAAAGGGGTGGGAGGTTTGGGTGTCACTTTTCTATTGCATTCATATACGTAAACCATTTTGACCAATATTTTTGGGCCTTGTTATGATTGAGTCTTAAAGAAAAGGTAAGCATTTCCATTTCACATATCTCTTCTACTGTGGCTGACCAATCTCTCAGTGTTGGTGAGTTCCCACTAAGCCATTTCCTTGTTATTGATTTTTTCCCAGCTATCAGTAGGACAAAGAGAGATCTTAAATGTTAATAAATGTTTGCACAGCTGAAATATGCATTCTTGTGCTTTTCTGCATGCAGCCAGGAGCTATGGGAGACGTCGAGGTAAATTCAGCTTTCTTCAGTGTGTTTGTCTTCTTGTGGTTTATTCTTTTGTGGCTGTCATTACTTACAGTAAACGAATACCAAACTGAAGCCTTTAGTCATTGTCTTTCCACTTTAAATTTGTAGAACACATTGAACCTTTTTTTGTATTTTGTCATAACATTAAGCTGAAAAGCTAATCAATAAATTATGATTTAGTAATTTAGAATACAGCAAAAATGCCATGTCTTAGTATCCAGACAGGCATGATGGCTAGGGTTTCAGGTTTGGTCATTTTAATCTTATGTTCTCTGGCTGCGCCTCCTCCCTCAAGAATCCCAAAGCATAAACTCTTTATTGTTGAACATCACCGTCTGTACAAGGTGTATTGGTTCATGGCTTCATTCTGAGATGTTTGATGTGCAACTTTGGGTTCAGCAGGAAACTTCTTCTTTCCGTACACCCTGTAAATCCATCGCTTACTCTCATGTCCATGCACTGGAGTAAAAGTTAAGGCATGCTAGCAGGGTTAGCCTTGAAAACGAAGGTCAAATTATAATCTGGACCAAACACCATATGGCGCTCACTCTGGTTGTGTAGTAAATACCAAAGCTGTGGTTGGTGTTTCCAGTGAGAGTTCTGCTACAGTTCTTTGAAACCAGCTCACTGCCTCAGAAGACATGATAGTGCACATCTGTTTTGACTGTGCATGGTTGCTAGCTTTGCATGTGCTAATAACCTGTCCAGTTGTCTAGTCGAACTGATCTAGGCTCCAGCTACTCAGCTTGTGAAATTCTAAAGCTAAATCATTGATAGGGTGCGGTATTGTCTGCATGGACAAAGAAAGGGGGGGGGGAGGCAGCAGTACTTCAAAAGATTTAGCTGAAACTGCACTTTCATTGAATTTTAATATAGTTATGTTGCACTTTTTGCTCTGGGTATTTTTATTTAATTGTTTACTTGCAACTTAAAGTTCCTTTGTGTTGTGTTTGAAACGTTTTCTTTTTCAAACCATGAAGAGTTAAAAAACAAACGAAAAATGTAATCACTGTGTTAAAATTAGTGTGGAATCCCCTCACAGTCTGTATTTCCTAAAACAAATATTTGCACAATTTTAACCCTAGTGTCATCCTAAAATTTTGTATCCTCTGGTTACCTTTGTAGCCATAAACTGCTATTCGACTCTAATTGCCTCCAAAGACTTAAACATACAGGTGGATTATTATATGGGAAAATATTTTTTAGCTTTTTTGTTTTTTTTTGATAATGAATAAGGCAGTAATTCAAATATTCAAACTGCCCTTTAAAAGGTTAAAATCCTAAAAATGATTGAAGTTTGGTAGTTTTGTGCTGGTCAGAGGTTCCTTTTAAGTGATCTATGGAAGGAAAAAAAAGCATTAAAAAAACATAGATGTTTGATGATTTTATAGCAGTTTTTGTGTGTGTGGACATTTATGGCCAAGAAGGTCACCAAAGGGTGCAAAATGCATCAACAGAGTATAAAAGACACGTGGGAGAAAGACACCGGATTAAAAAACAATTGACTAAAAAGAAGAATTACAACAAAAATGAATGCCACTAGCTGCAACAAAGCTGAAATGATCACCAAGGGGGAAAAAAATTTGAGAAAAATGGCCAAAAATGCCCGAAGAGGGCACAAGGGTTAATTATGCAAACTAGTCTGCAGTTGAATTGGAGTGCTTGCAGAAGTTAATGAGCTGTTGCACCTGCCTGATGGGCAGGAAACATCCCCCCAACAAGACAGCTGTCAGTAGAAACAATGGAATAAAGATTATAAAACTCCATTGATAAGGTCATTCAGCATAGTTTGTACAAAGAAAGTGGGAAGGTTGTAAAAGGAGAAACATACAGGTGGATCAAAGAAGACGTCCGACTCATTTGGACGGTTTTTCTCCTTTCCTTTGTCCGATTTAGGTTTGGTGATGATGAGGTCATTTTTGTCTGGCTGATGATGCAACTTGCCACATGGCAAAGAGCATTCAAACTTTCTAGTTGTCATCCAATTTCCTTGACAGTCTGGATCTCTATCCAATGTTTAAAGACTCCATCCTACAAATTTGATCTGTCGACGGCTACACGAGAATGTTGGTGCCTGATTGATAAAGATTATTGTTTTTTAATCATCAAAGTCCTTGACCCAAATAATTCAAGCTGTGATAAAAGTCAGAGGAGGTGCAACAAAGTACTTAATGTGATTTTTTTTGAGGGGGGGGGGGGTCATGATCGCATCTTTCTTTTTCCTTCCTTCTTTTTTTTTCCTTTTTTTTACAAAGCCAGAATGTTGAGCTTCTGTGTTTTTATTTACCTGTTTTTACTAAATAATAAGGCTGAGTGAAAGTCCTCGGTGTGGTGTGTCCATAACTTTTGCCATGTAATAGATTGTTTGCTGCATCCTCACCTGTGCTTTTTTTTTTTTTTTTTTTTAACCGTATCAGGCCGCTCCTCTCTCTTCCCTATCGATGACAATCTCCTTGACGATGGCCATGGCAACCAGGGTGTCCCAGGAGTCCTCGGCTCCCCTAACTGTTACCCCCACCAAAACGGGGAACGCATCGAGCGCTTCTCTCGTAAGGTGTTTGTGGGAGGTTTGCCTCCAGACATAGACGAAGGTGAGGACGGTTGAAATGAAAGATTTCACGAATGCATTGTTTCGATGCCCCGTGGTGCTTCGCTTCCATCATCTGTCTTTCTCTTCTCCTCACCCACCATTTATTAATGTTCCCTCAGATGAAATAACCTCAAGCTTTCGTCGCTTTGGTCACCTCGTGGTGGACTGGCCACACAAAGCAGAGAGCAAATCCTACTTTCCACCGAAAGGTACGGACACAAGCATTGAGCTGTTGTTACGAAGCCCAGCTCTATGTACATAGAGATTAGATGATTGGAAGATATATTGTAAATAAAAAGATGTAATTAATGTTGAGGGGTAGCAAGCTATGTGAAGTGTAGTTTTCTATGTATTGAAGCGCATATTTAACCCCTGGACGTGTGTGTTTGTCCCTAGGATACGCATTCCTGCTGTTCCAGGAGGAGAGCTCAGTGCAGGCTCTGATTGAGGCCTGCATGGAGGAAGACGGGAAGCTCTACCTGTGTGTTTCCAGCCCCACCATCAAAGACAAACCTGTGAGTTCCCCAGTTCACCGTAAAAATGAGTCATCACTAACATTTCTCCTGAATCCCCAGTCATCTAAGCATGAATTTGACTTTTCACACCAGGTGCAAATCAGACCTTGGAACTTGAGCGACAGTGATTTTGTGATGGACGGATCTCAGCCCCTTGATCCTCGCAAGACCATCTTTGTGGGAGGTGTCCCTCGTCCCCTGAGAGCAAGTGAGTACGCCCAGTTTGCTTGCCAGATGGAAGTATACTGCAAAGGATTCACAGGCGAGGATCACGCCTCAACAGTTTGGGTTTACTGGGTTCACGGAAGATATGGATCAAGTTATGGAAATGTTTTTCTGGAGTGTCTTTATGGAGTGTCTCGTGTTTCAAGGCTCGGAGGAGGAGACCCGGTGTGTGGGGGAGGGGGGTCCATATCAGGATGGCGGTGAAAAAACACAATGATGTGAAGAGGGACAAGAAAAGTGAAAAGAATGAGGGATGAAGAGGATGATGGAAGGATGAATGTGAGAAAGAGGCGGGATGGAAGGGTGAGAGAGGGAAGTGGGATGAAAGGGTGGGGTAGGGGTTGATGAAGGAGGGAATGATGGATGAAGGTGAGGGAAGACGGATGGATCAGGGATGGGAAGGACGGATGGGTGAGGGGAAGGAGGATGGAAGGATGAGTACCTGAAGGAGGGGATGAATGGATGAAGGAGAATGGTATGGATGGGTGAGGGGAAATGGAGGACACATGTATGAGGGAGGAAGCTTGGATGGATGAATGGGCAAGGGAGAGGAAGGGAGGATGAAAAGTTTAATGAATGAGGGAGGGGAAGAAGGATGAATGGGTGATGATGGATGAAAGAGGCAATGATGGGCTGATGAGGAAGAAGGGATGGAAGGATTTAAGGAAAAATGGTGATGTGGGGAGGAAAGATGAAAGGATGAATGTGGGAGGGTGAGGATGGATGGATTAGAGAGGTGGAGATGAGGGAGGATGAATGATGGTAAGAAGACTCAGCAGGTGGCCGGAGGTGTGGTGGAGGCGTGGCCAGAGTTGGACCACATCCTGTTTATGTAACATCTTCACCTTCTTTCACACCTTTTCTATTCAACACCCTTTTTTTTTTCTCCGCTCCTTGATTAGTTGAGCTGGCCATGATTATGGATCGCCTCTACGGTGGAGTGTGCTACGCCGGCATCGACACAGATCCAGAACTCAAGTACCCTAAGGGGGCGGGACGAGTGGCCTTCTCCAATCAGCAGAGTTACATCGCCGCTATCAGCGCCAGATTCGTCCAGCTGCAGCACGGCGACATCGACAAACGGGTACGACGTCGCCACCTTTAAAAAATTCCCACAATCTCTTCTTTATCTGACGCAACCGCCGAGGCTCGGCCCGTCCTGAGGGGTTCACATCAGCTGTTTGTGTTTACGTCTGCAGGTCGAGGTGAAGCCCTACGTTCTGGACGATCAGCTGTGCGACGAGTGCCAGGGTGCACGCTGCGGAGGGAAATTCGCCCCGTTTTTCTGCGCCAACGTCACCTGTCTTCAGTACTACTGCGAGTTCTGCTGGGCCAACATCCACTCCCGCGCAGGACGAGAGTTCCACAAGCCGCTGGTCAAAGAGGGCGCCGACCGCCCTCGCCAGATTCACTTCCGCTGGAACTAGAGATGTGACGACACGGTCAGTGGAAAGGGAAAGGAATCCCTGGCAAAACAGGAAAACAGAGCTCTGCCTCTCCTGTTTACCTAAGCTATCAGTATAATCAAGTGCATAACACTATACAGTATATACACAATATATATATATAGCTATATATCTTTTGTAGCAGCCAAACACCACAAGCCTCAGTTTTTCACCAAAACCCCCCTCACATCTCAGGCTCTGACAACTCTACAACTCTTTTGTGGTACTTTCATCTTTTCTAAGAGAAGATTTAAAAAGAGATTGATTTTTGTAGCTTTTTTTATTATTATTATTATGATTATTATTATTATTATTATTTTTGTATGTGAGATTTAAAGTAGATCCAGGAATGTTTTTGCATGGGGGCAGCTTGTCTGTCTGTCTGTCTGCTGCTAGCAACCACACGGTGCGTTCAGTGCACACTTTTTTCCGGGAAAACCTTGATTCTCTTACGTCGACGCCTGCCGCAGGTCATTAACCAAAGGTAGCAAAAAACGATAGGAAGCGTAAAAATTGACACAATGTCTGCCGCGAAACAAACCTTGTTTTTTTTTTTTTTTTGTTTTTGTTTTTTTTCAATGTTGCCACGGGCTCTTTCTTCTTTTTAGAGAGTTTATTAAAGAAAAAGATAATAGGGTTATTTTTTTGCGCTCATGCTGACCTGTAGAGTGATACCTCAAAATACAAAAATCTGGTTCCGCAAACTGTATTCAACATTTATACTTAACAAGCTACTTTAGGAGCTTTGCTGCTATATATACATATATATGAATAGATGTGTAGGTATATTTAATGCCGTTTATAAACCCGAATCATGTAAAATGAAATGCAGTATGCACTTGACCACTTATGGCGCCCATTGCCATAGAAAGAGAGTGCATGTAACCACGATAGGCTTAGCTACAATAAATAGCATGCAGGATAGATGTGAGAAAAACAAACAAACAAAAAAAAAGCAAACCACTGAAATCATACTTAGGCAAACCTAAAATGTTATAGTGAGTAGCATGATCAGTTACAGAAGCCTAAGAGGGAAAAAAAAGCTAAATAATTAAATGCCGTCAGATGTAAACTTGCATGCATTGATGTTTCTCTGTTGTTTGATCCGTTTACATACTATCAATACAAAAAAAGTGATATTGGTTCAACCGTAGACTTAGTGGACGCCATTATTTGGTGACATGGTGGCTTTTATGGCGAAAAAAAAAAAAAAAGCTGTTGAAAAGCAGTGTGGTGTTCAGTGGTTTGTGTTTGTGTCGTCCATGTGCTGTGTGACTGTTGTTAGTGTAGACTTAGGCTCTAGTTTAATTACCAACAGATTACAAAGAGGAGAGTCTAACAACTTGCCTTCACCCTTCCTCCCTTGTATCTTTGTATTGTTCCAAAGGTTAATCTGGTAACGCAGGACTCTTAAAGACACCCTTACACGTTCTCTCCATTAGACTGCTTATTTTATAACGTTACGCGGCTCCAGATCCATAAATCTATGGAAGCTCTGGCCCACTTACCCAGCGATGAAGCATCTCCTCACCACGCTCTTACAATGAGGAAGATGACGGTTGGCCTCTTGGCGAGCCAAAGACGAAGCTCTCATCGTTTCTATACTGTTTGTTTGATTCTAGAAAGACTCTTTACAAACCGTTTTCGGGACAATCTTTGTGTGAGGACGGCAGCCCCGGCCGTCCGTTCGGTACTGTACAAGTGTGTCGCTCTGGTGTCGTTTCTGTTTTTTTTAGTGTCCCACGGCCCTGTGTGTGCTCCTCAGTATCAGTGTTAAGGAGTCAAAAGTGTGTACTGTTATAAAACCTTAATGGGATGGAAACTTAAAGCTTATTTTCTTATAGCCGCGTCCGTTTTTATTTAAAAATCGTTTGTGTCGACTACTTACCCATCACTGGCCCTTCGATATGTTTTTTGATGATATATATTATGCACTACTTTTCTATAACCTTAACCCCGTTTTCTTTTCCCCCGCCTCCCTTTCTTCTTCACACCCCGGAGTGGTTTTAGTGCAGATGTGTGCGCCACCTATTTATAAATGTATAGATGATTTATTAAATTTTATTTTTTCATGATTACGTATTTAAGATGTAGCGTGAAGCAGTGGTCTTAAGTTATCTTTGTTCTGTGTGAGTAGAGCAAGAATCTGATATTTTCTAATATATTCGGATGTAATCTGGCTGTTGCGAGGACCGGGAGTCAGAACGGCATCGCAGGCTGCGTTCCTCAGCCCCCCCCCCCCTTCACCCCTCTCCTCCCCCGTCGTGGCTTTAATTCTCATGGCGTCTGATGATGTTTGAATATCGTCACCTGTAACACTTGACTCGTGCTGTTTTTTGTGAGGTTCTATTTTCTATGTTCAACACTGTTACTTTGTTCTGTATGTGTCCTTGTTTTTGTAAAAATCATATTTATTTCACTATTTTTGTAGACAAAAAAAAAGACTATTTGATTTTGATTGTATTTTTCTATTTAAATAGGACAAATATTCCGATTTATTTCCCCCCTAATTACGTCCAAAAAGTTCTGTTCAGAGACAAAGAATCATGTCACGAGTGGCATCATTGAAGTTTTTTGATACACAGTTGATTCTTCTTTTGGTACACATGACAAGTTTCATTTGAAGGAAGGAAACATGAAGGTTTTATTTCATTCTGGGAAGACACTTGAGATTCTCCCCCGTGGCATCGAGGCCCCGGCTGCCTGTCCTCGTAGATGCTCTGAAACTTGAATATAACACATTTTGAAAGGCTGACTAACCTCGAATCTGTGTTGTGATGTGCAATACTGTTTCTAATGTTTGTATAAAAAGTAAGAACTACAGTGTAAACCTTTTTAATGCAGATTTATTTTTTTCATTGCATATTTTGCAGATTTCTGATCCACAGTGTCATTTTTTACTGTCAGAAAAAAGAAAACCCCGTTTTTTCATTGCAAGTATTTTTAAATCCAGATATCTTTGTACTGATGTAAATGATTGTAGTTATTTTGGATAGTGTTTTGCTAACTAAAGGAGAGACTTTTTCATGCATATTTCTATTTCCTTTCATCTTGTTTTATCCCGCGTTTTTATTTCGTTTAATAGTAGCAAAATTCTTGGAATAATTTTTCATATTTAAATGTCATTGGTATTATTTTGTATTTTTAACGTGAAAACACACAATATATAATTTAAGATGCTAATTGCTAAGATATTATTTTGAGTTGGATTATTTCTAAAGCTAAATATTTGTAATTTTATTGTTAAAGTGACTAATTTCTAAATCAGAGTTTGTGTATAGATTCACAAAAGTGGTTTATGAGGTGTTTGGATTGTAATTATTACTGAATGGTTCTTTGATATGCAAAATGATATCATGTTTATTTTTATTTTTGTTGGTTTTGTATTTAAATGGGGTGTTGATTACAATCTTTTTTTTCTTTCACTTCCTGAATAAAGACCCATTCTGTTTGGACACAATTTGGCTACATATTGTTTTCCCTCTTGTTCCTCATTCCTCACCAGCTTACCTATCTGGGTTTTATGTTGCACATGTAGTCCTAAAACATGAGATGTGGTGACTGTGGAGGCCATTGGAGTACAGTGACCTCATTGTCATGTTGGAGATGATCTGAGCTTTGTGA
>JAOXYM010000015.1:25021367-25049065 GCA_028567055.1 Leptatherina wallacei | reverse complement strand
GGCTGCCCTGCTCAAGCTGCTGCCCCCGCGACCCGACCCCGGATAAGCGGAAGAGGACGGTACGGTACGGTACGGTAGACCACCAGGTAAGTTGAGGAATAAACTGCTTTAAACAAAAATAAATGCAAAAACATAATGAACTACTAAAATACATTTAGAATTAATACATTTAGAAATGCATTAATTAATCAATATCTCTGCTTTAATTTCTAACTGTATTTGAGTTACTTTGTCATATTTCTCCATCTTATTATCATTTTATTTTCAACTTCCTTTATTTATGTTTATTCTTTAATCCATGTTTTTATTTTCACATTTCCCTTTTGATTCCCTGAACTTGTGCATTTTTTTAATTCTCACTTTACAGTGTATTTTTAATTAAATCTTTGTCATTTTTAGTTGAAGATGTATCGATCTCCAAATCCTAAATTTGAAAAAAAAAAAAACACACACACACACACACACACACACACACACACAAAAAACCGATTTATTTCTGTCAAAAACAAACTGCACATTTTAAGACGCGTTTTGTTTTTTGGTTTTTTTTTAGACGACTTTACCTTCCTCGGACACCATAGTGGGCGGATACAAATATAAGCGTTGCTTTTTGATTGACATTAGATCTGGCCAATTGAAATCCCAATCTGTTGATGTTTGTGTGCACCGGCACGTTCATTCATGGTAGGTGTAGGAGTAGTTTATATCGTTACTAGGAAGCGCTAACGGATTAAATTTGCTTGAAAAACATCTTACCCTGGAAATATGAAGTTGAAGCCCAAACTACACGCAAATAAAGCCTTATAAATTATTGTAAAGTTTAATGGAAAACTATTAACCAGTGTCGGAGGAAAACTATTCGCCAAACTGGCTTCATCAAGGTAAATATATTCTATGAGCGATTAATGGCGTAAATCATTGATGTAGTTGTAGCTCTACCTATTTTATATTCTAAACTCTTTGGTTTTTATTTTAAAACAAATGTCGTTATCTCTTATAGTGATATTCGAGAAAAACTGCAAAAGAAACGACGTGCTTTGCAGGCAACCTTAGGGAAAAACAAAGATGAGGACGACGTCCAGGTAAAATAATTCACGTTTTTTGTTTGTTTGTTTTTTCAGCTAGGAAAAATCCTTAACATGTCTTGTCAGACAGCTGCTTAGTTAAGTTCTCCCAAAACGATTTGAACGAGCTCCAATCTGAACAAGTCTCAACATGAGCTGGAGGAGTGAAGCTCTCAGTATAACTCGGGTAGAAGTGTCGCTAACGCTTTGGTAAAACTATGACCCGATAGGCTCTGGTTCCGTCTGCCAGGTTGGGTGTGGGGAGGCGACAAACTCCAATGAAGGTTGGTTTTGTGTTTTCTAGCATAGCCTGTAGGTTTAAGCTGCTGTCCTCTGTGTGCTGCTAGCTGTTCAACACCAACCTGCTTTTCTCCTCGCTGTTTCCCAGCTTCCTTGTGTTGAATATCCACGTGGGTGTATGTTTGTTGTTGCCCTTTTCTCTAAACTATTTACCTTTGTTACATTAGGAACCTGAAGACAGTGAGGACGACCCGGGAGAGACTCTGAAACGCACGTTCATTGCTCAGAGACAAAGGCGAAGGAAAAGGGTGCATCTCCTTCTCAGTTGTCCTGTGATTACACATTTTCATCTCTTTCACTTAAGTCTAACACTTCTGATTGCTGTGTGTTTATTAGCTGCTCGAGCAGTCTTCAGCCCAAGAGTCTCATGATGAAGATGTGGAAGAGGTTTCTACTGTTCAGCACTACAGTTTAAATGAGTCATCAGCTGGGGGAGCAGATGATTCACTGGTTTTGTCAAGACCTCCAACCGGATCTCGGAGAGGTTTGTGTCTTTGGCCCGGTTGCACCAAGCATTTAAACACATCTCCACATGCTTCTCTTTCAAACCCTTATGATAGGACTTCATTTTCCTGTTATGCAAATAAAAACATAGCTTTTACTTTGATGCTGCCTTAATTAATCTGAAGTCATTATGGTTTCAGACATTTACAGGTTTCAGATCTGCTCATTAGCTGCATTGTTTAGATTTTTCTAATAAGCCAAAAACTGTCATACATGTGATATAAGAGAGGAGTAAACCTATTTGATACTGGAATAGCTTTGTATTAGTACAATTCAGCTGAACAAATACAGGCTACAAAGCACAGTTTGCATTCTGGACCAGTCTACATGCAGAAATCTGGTTCCTTCAAAATTATTCCATCCTGCCTAATGTTCCTCATCGTGTTCTGCTAAGGACACAGTTATGAGGAGCAGACATGAATTGGGATGGCTGTTTTAGTGGAAATGATCAGATGCAATGAGTGATATAGTGATGGATGTAATCATTGTCTCATGATGTACTTTTTCAGGTCTCTCAAAATCTCAGCATGCTTCCACTTCTCAGCATTTAGATGACTTTGTGACAAGACACCTTGAGAAGAAGCTACAAGCCGCAAGGGTACCTTTTTTTTCTTCTTTTTTGTTTCACAAAACAATTTTTTTCTGTTTGTGTTACGTCCTCACTCGGCTAGGGGTTTAAAAAAGGAGTAATAAAAAGAGAATTCCCTGCGAGATGTTATATAGATGCACGGTGTTTATTTGCATAGGTCATATACAATACAAAAGGAAAAGACAACGGAGATGGGGTTAAAAGTGCTGCTCAAAATAATAAAAGAAAACAGGGGCCTAAATAAATAAGAATCCAGCACAAATAGTAACAAAAAAGAATAAGAATTACTCAAAACACAAAGGGCTGGCCTACAAACGGAATTTACCATTAAGGGAGAGCAGCATGAAACAAACCAAATCAAAAGGCTTTAGGGCAAAACTCAAATAGCTTTACCGCTACACGAATAAATGCAAAGTCAAGCCAAAGATTACAAAGCAAGCAGGCGGAGGGCAAACTTTGAGCTGACCTAACAGTTGCCGCTGAATGAAGGTCTGGCAGGTCTTTAAGTATCTGGGTGCCGGCAGCTCGAGTGATGATTGATCGAGTCGGCAGCCAATGAGGAGGGAGGAGATGGAGAGGGAACCACGCCAGGCCAATCCCAGGAGAGAGTTGTAGCAGGTGGATTTACATATAGAGAACAATGAATTAGTCCAGCAAGTGACAGCCATAACAGTTTGATTAAAGCCTCGTCCATATGAACACGGGTGTTTTCATCAACAGATTGTTCTATATGTTTGTGGAAAGGGTGTCCAGGCAAACGCATCTTAACACCAACATATCTTAAAATTCCAGCCACGGTAAATACATTTAGAAACTCGGGTCAGAGTTTTGTCTTGTGCATGGGGCTGCAGGGGCTTTTTTTTTGGCTTCTGACGTCAGATTGTGTGCTGCTGTCTGTGGTGTTGACATGTCAGTAGGAGATGTTGGCAAGACCACGCCAGCATCAACGTTTAAGGTCTTTTTATGTGCTTGCTGCACAACGAACAACAAATTTAACAGGTGAGAGGAAATCACAGATGATAGCAGGCACCTTTGGACTGTAAAGACAAGTGGTTTGGAATATAAATTATAAGTAGCTGACTGTTAACCTGGAGTGAAATCATATCCTGTATGTATCCTGCATTCCAGTCTAAAGTCGAAGGCGCTCAGCAGGAGGAAGCCTCTGCAGAACCTGTCAGTCGCCTTCAAAGCCTCAGAGACCGAGACACTGTAACAAGGTTTGACAGAGGGGTGAGCAACTACTTCACTAGAACCAGAGCTGGATGCATGTTATCCAGTCCAACAGTGAAGGTTAATTCCCCAACGTTTCACAGGTTGATCCAGTCAGAGCAGAAGGACACGATGCCCCCTCGGCTCTAAGCACCAGGGTCACGTTCAGAGAAGCTGCGAGACAAGTAAAAGCTTATATTGAAACTGGAATCCTTCATGTACAAATCATGTATATGTGTTTTTATTTAGATGCTTTTTTTTTATTTTTGCTAATGCAGGTAGTTAAAGGCCTCCCAACTACAGAGGAGGCATACAATTTCTTTACGATGAACTTTGAGCCTGATCCACCTGATGATACAGAGAGGCTTGGCAAGAAAAGACAAAAACAGAGAGAAAGAGCCGAGGAGGACAGAGATGAGGATGGAGGCGAAGAGGCTGAGGAACAGGAGGAGGCTGATGCAGAGGAGGAAAATCAAGATGAAAATCAAAACCAGGTAACAAACCAACAGGAAGAGCTATTTTCACGTATTCTGTAGATGTTAGATAATAGTGAGTGTTCTCCATCCTGCCTCAGGACGAAGAAGCTCCTCTGGTACGAAACGAAGAGGATTTATTTGTCATTGAGCAGTCGCCCCAGGACTTCCTGGAAGTGAGGAAGGCAGAGTATGTTAGGAACCGAAAACACATTCAGCATGACAGCGAGCTCCTGTTTACACCGAGCTTTCGAACAGGTATCGTACTCTATTAAACTCCATTGCTTTCAGCTCACGGTGAAATTTGTCATTAACTGGAAATATGCATCATTTCCACAGTTCCAACCTCTGTTAAACTCCCTGAAAACATGAAGCCTCGCTACCTGGAGGACGAGGGTCTCTACGTTGGGGAGAGGCCCCCCGTTTCTGTGACCAATGAGAACATTTTAGAGAATCGCATTTTGAGAATGAAGGAGGTACCATCGGCTTAGACTGCTAAAATCTGCCATGCTGTAGAGTTGCTTTTATTCATAATTTTGTTTCTGCTTTATATTTAATAAGGGAAGGAAGTGGTTTGGAGATGATGGCAGGATTATGGCTCTGCCGGACCCCATAAAGGAATCATCCACCAGACCCCCTCTCTTCCACATGGAGGGGGACCTGGATCCTGCACTGCAAACTGTGTACAGGAAGGTCAGAAACACTCCCACTGTAACCGTCACTGACACCACTTGGCTTAATTGTCACATCATGCACAGACAGTGACGTAGCATCCTCAGATTAGAGCTTTCTCTGAACCTTTTACCTTAAAAAAAACAACAACAAAAACGCAAAAGGCCAGTACATGGTGGCATTTGGTAGACAGGAACAGGGAGGGGTAGGGCGGTTTGTTACCAGAGATCAGCGCTAAGGTGGAAGCCAACACATCTGTTATTCTTTTTTCTTTTGACAGTAACTATCAGCATTAAGAAACTCCAGCTGTGGGCTTTAAAAGTTATAGAGGCTGAGGAGTTGCCTTTTAAGAAGAACTGGAATTAAAAGGAAATTCGATCTTTAAATGTTTTTTTCTAGAACTACAAAGATGAATGTTGCTGCATTAAACAAATATTTCCATTACTGATTAAGCTGGGGGAAAGGGATTTATGATATATGCTTGTTCTCTGATACACAGAATCCAAACTTAACAAATCCAAAAATAACAAAACACAAGTATCAGTCTCAGCCTTCTAGCCGACCTTTTCTTTAGTTTCAGAAGAAGTACATCAGACATTAGAGTGCCATCTAATGTCTAAGCATGTTGGGTTGTAGAATTAATATTTAATTCAGTTTACCCTTTAGTCCTGTTTAGGGGTGAAATTATCCTAAAAATAGCAATTTGACAACGTCCACAGTCCCTTGCTGCACTCTTAAAATGTAGTTTAATTAATAATCATGTTCATGTCCACATAAACTGGTACATTAATGAGCTTAGTGCCAAATGTGGCTTAAGTCAAGTGGAGTCTGGAACATTTCCCATGTTTTTAGAGGAACAATTAATTTTAAGGAAAGAGTGAACTGGTGACGCATTTGAACTAGGGGAGGTTATTTTCATTCATCAACAATATTCTACTACACAACCCATAGATAATAACACTGTTGAAAGATAATCAGGTTTTTACATCACCTGTAATATGATAGACAGATAGACAGAAGAGGTGGGGTGAAGGGTGGATGGGCAGCAAACCATTTATGAATATGCTTTGAAGAAATTGGTATAAAGAGAACAATTAACTTAGTTTATCATTTTTTCTTTAATGAAAACCAATCAACAGCCTTTGAATCTGATAAACGAAGCCAACACAATGATACAAAAAAAAATGCAGTTCTTTGTATGACCACTTGTAAAGTGAGTCAAATGCCCAAATTCGCAGTTTAACCCTTTAAAGGGACTATCCCCGATTTAAAAAAAAATCTCGTTAAGAAAAATGCTTTTTACACAATATACAAGGTGGTAAAAGAGATAATTTCATTAAAAAAAACGACTAATTGATGTACAAGTGAGTACAAGTCTAGACCTTTTTAGTTGGTGGAAGCTGCTAATGCTAACTAGCTCCTAACTTTCCGTGACGGGTTGTTTCTGACAATCGCTAAACGAGGGGCGTTGCATAGCAACGATGCCGTCTCCCCTGCGTCTCCCCTAGCACGTGCATGACAGATCTTGTAAACGTAACAGCATGGCCACCGAGGGGAAAGCTGGGATACCTCCACTGGCTGTCACTGCAAAACAGCCTAAAATGATCAAAACGGAGAAGAGAGACTTGAAGCGCAAGAGTGACCAAAGAAGGAATAAAGGTAAAATATCAATACATCGTACTCGAGGTGGAGAGCTGTGCGGGACCACCTCGGACTGTATTTAGGCTGGAAACAGGCTGTAGTCCTCTCAGTCACATTTTATACCCGGACCACGTCCTCAGCTACTGGCTCTACATCTGGTGGTTTGACCTCTGTTTCTCTATAGCCTACTGTATATATTACATAATGATATTTACACCGTAACGTTGGCATTTAGCGCGCAGTCTAACTTTATATAAAACAACAAACACAAACCACTTTACCTCACATCACATTCAGTCGTAGTGACCGATTAAATACTTTATTAGGTTGGGAAGTCATTCTGTAATGTAGCCTATAACATCATAATCGTGCATCTGTGTACAAAACCGATAGGGGCGGGGCTTACAGTTCGAACTAAACTGTTCTCCTCGCTCAACTGCAGAATCGGGTATAGCTCCTTTAACTTCTTGCTCTACTGTTTGGAAGAGCAGATTTTTTAGTGATTTAAAATTAATCATACAAAAATATTGTTGAATTTAACCTGACTGAGCCATCTCTTCCACTTTGTTTGGGTTTTTAAATGTTTGCTATCCTGTTATTGTTTCATCTCAGCCATACAGGAGATGTGGAACGTATTAGCACTAATGCGCTCTTACCGTCCAGCCCTTGGTTTACTCCACATGTACATTTTAATTTTAGAAGCAGAGACAGCTGACATCTGTGGTTGTCTGGGAAACAGAGTGTTATTCGTGTATTTGGGTGTTTATGGTGCATCACTGTCATGCATGACTTTTCATTATGGCACTGCCTGATGGTGGAATTAATTTTTCCAGCTATCTCATTCCCTCTTCAGGCAAACACACACACATACACACACATTCAGGGTAGAACAAAGTGCCAAATGTATGTCATGGTAATTCTCTCTTTCCAGAACACTGAATGATGGATGATTTTATTCTCTACACCAGGCGCTGAAATCCAAGTATGCAAATCTGTACATTGGTGGTACAGCAGACCCAGAGGGAGACTACCAGCTTGATGTTGATGTCTCTGGTCTCATCTTCTCCCACCACCCACTCTTCAGCCGTGAGCATGTCCTGGCAGCGCGTCTAGCCCAGCTGTTCGATCAGTACCTCACCAGGCAGCACAATAATGTCACAGGACACCTCACGGACAAGGTTAGCTCCACCAGACAACTGTCTGTCTGTGGTGAATCCGTCGTCACTTTCCTTCTGTCATTCCCATAACCTTCATAACGTCCATTTCCCTCTTTTCTTTTCTGCTTCAGTTGAACGGCTTAAGGAACGCGCTGCGGAATATGGCGAGGATCCATGGCGGGCAGAGCATCACTCAGGCCATGCAGCAGAGGATTTCTGAGTACAGCCTGGAAGTGAGGTGAGGTCTTCCGCTCGCATCCTGCTCAGTGGAGAAACATGACCTGAAAGCTGAATGGTTTGCCTGAACATTACAGGAGCACTCGGCAGCTGCGAGATGCTGAGCAGGAAAAGGACAGGACTCTGCTGAGGAGCCTAATTAAAGTGTGGAAGGAGATTAAGGCTCTGAGAGACTTTCAGAAGTTTAGCAACACCCCATATAAACTCTACCTCAGAAGGTAAATGCTACATTTATTCAAACCTGAACTAAAAATTCACACGTTACACGTTTTATTTCTGATAGCGGTACTTTGAGTAGTTTCTCTCTGCTGTGGCTACCATATGCTAATAAATTAAGGCTTTTTTTTAATCTGAAATTTAGAACTGTTTCCAATCTTTTCCTAAAACTATATGAAGAATGTAAAATCTGGTCTTTGGATCAGTCTGTACGTTTCTATATTCATGTCATTAAAGTGACGTGTTTGTTGTTGCTGCAGAGACAACGTGGATCGGGCATCAGATGAGCGGCAGTATGAAGAGGAAATCGTGTCAGAAGTTTATGAATTGGAGGCAGAGAGTGAGGAGGACTACCAGAAGAGGCTGGCTGAGTACAAGAAACATCTGGAGGAGTGGAAGCTGTGGAAAAAGAAACAGGTGCGCGGAACAGCTACAGCTTAGCTTTGGCAAAAGCTGATTTTTATTTCTGTTTCATTGTTTTTCCAAATTACGTGTTTTCCATTGTTTAATCATGTGACGGATGGATGAAATTTCAACAGTTGAATAAAAAAAGTATCTTTTTCTTAAAGATATTATTTAGGCTCTAGAGGCCTTATTATAACACAGTTGCTGGGCAGGAAAGGGGGTCAAAGGGGATGACATGCAGTAAAGGGCTCCAGGCCGGGATTGAAACTGCGTCAGTTGCACGGAGGAGCTGTAGACTCTGTATGTAAAGGTGGCTGCTCAGCAAGCTGCAGCTCAAACACTCGGGGTAAGTGAGTCTGATGGAGGCTGCTCTCGTTTTCTGACCCTCCTCCTCTTTTATGATGGTTCACCAAAAAACAGAGGCAGCTTTTTCATATTTTCTAGAACCACTTGGTCTGATTTTTATTGTTCCGTGTATAGTTCCGTCCTTGATTTCTCCATCGTGGAAATCATCGGGCTTAGTCATTAGTTTCCTTGCAATTTCTTTCAGCAGTCTTCAGGAATTGCTCTCCAGGCTTCTTGAAGGACTTTCCAAAGCTCTTCTTTGGATGTTGGCTGCCTGTTGTTTGATTCTGTCAATAGGATCCCACACTGCTTCATCCCTCCATCAGACTATTTGGAATTCCTTAGTCTTTTCTTCCTGCTTCCCTTCCTTAAGAATTGCTTCCTGACAGCTGTTCTTCCATGGAGACCATTTGTGATGAGACTTCAGTGAACAGTAGACGGATCAGCTGAATGTCCAGATGCATCATTCAGGTCCTGTGTCAAGTCTTTCTTGGAGACTGTTAATCTGCTGCTTGTGTGACAAGGTTTTCAGTTAATTGCTCTTTAGGAATAAGCCTGTTGATGCAAAAATATTCTTGCATACCTGTCAAACTATGTTATCTTTGGCTTGTTTATGCAACAAAAAAAATGCAAACACATTATGTGTATTTATAACAGGCTTCTAGTGAAGACATAACTCTGGTTCATTGACTGAGTGAGTAGTGGTGGTGTCCGAGAAAAAACTTTGAAAGACCTTGAGGAAACCTGGAGAAGTATTGCTGAAGTCCACTTTATAAGTTTAGAGAGCAAAATATGAAGAATAGAATTTTTGCACAGGATTGTATATTCTGATGTCCGCTGTTTTCAGAAACCCAAAAAGAAAAAGAGAAAGAAAAAGAGGAAAGGCCAGATGCAGGATGACACAGAGGAAGAAGATGAAGAACAGGAAGGGAGCGAATCAGAGGGGCCTCTCGAAGACAGTCCCCCAAAGCCGGAACATCCTGAGAGGCCAGACTTTGGCTTCCTAGAGCAGCAGGTGAGAGAGAAAGCCTCCAGGATACGGAGGAAACCAGGAGAGGCCATCCTGATCCCAGAACTGTCTGCATCAGGAAGCATCACTGCCAGTGATCTCTGCCCCAGGTAGGGGTTCTGAAACAAACAGCAAATAAATTCACTTAATCCCAGAAAATGTGCCACAAATGATATTATCCCAAACACTTACAGGCTTTTTTTTTTTTAAATGTTCTGAGGAAAAAGTGAGGTCTCCATGGCAATTGAAACATTTTTTTTCTGCGTCTTTTAGGGCCGAAGTAGCTCGAAGAGAAGATGTTTCCAAGCGATCTCTTTTCATCAAAATCCTTTACAACGACAAGGAAGTCTCCAGAACAGACAGCCGCTCCCTCGGCACTGACTTCAGGGTTCACTTTGGTCAGATTTTCAACCTCAAGATACTGAACTGTCCCCAAAGTATTAGCCTGCAGGTACAGTGAAGAGAGAGGCCGACTGTGCTGCAACACATTAAACAGATGGCTGCTGTGTTTTCTTTATTTTTCACCATCCCTGCCCGTGTGTTTGTGTGTACCTGTACGAGCAGGTGTTTGAGGAGGTCGGATTGTCCTGCTCCCTCCTGGCTCAGGTGTTTGTTCCAGTGCCAGAGCCTTCAGTTCTTACAGGCAACGTCACTATTGAGGAATTTGAGTTCAGCAGCAATCAGAGAGTGATGTTTGACCACGAGGGCGTTGGAAGTGGTAAGTGTCTTTATTTTGACGCCACTGTAAACCTGAAGCCCCTTGTATCATTTTAATTATCCCTCTCTCTGACTCCCTGTCTCCTACACATCTCAGATGTACCACTCTCATTTGAGGCCGATGGCAGCAATAAGCTGACGCTGCTGACCTCTGGGAAGTTGTCGTGCTCTGTATCTTGGGGGATTGGCGAGGACGACGTGCCGCTCGCGCCCCCTGTTTCCCAACAACCCGGTGGCATGCACAGGTACTCTGTATAGAATTCTGCAGCTGTGATGGCGTTAAAGTCAGCACTTCGTGCTCTACCTGCAGTGTGTTATCCAAAGTGTTTATGTCTGTGTTATAGTGGCCTGGGCCGTCTCGATGCCGTGTCATATATCGGGGCATCAGGGTTGTATGACATGAAAAAAATTAGCGAGTGGGCAACACAGTCACGACTGGACCCCAACGATCCAAAAAATGCTTCCATCATGCAGCTGCTCAAAGTGGGTGTCCAGATAGTACTTTCAAAAATGAAAAAAAAAAAAAAACAAGAATCCGACGAGGAGCGCTTCTTTGTGATTCTCAGGTGGCCAGCGGCGGAGAGGTAACGGCTCCAGAGTACTTTCGCCTTGAACATCTGCAGGAGGAGTTTAATTTTGCGCGGGATGAAGATTTGGAGAATTCCAAAAGATTTCGTCTGCTCAGGCTGAGGAACCAGGAAGTTGCAGAGTTTCGCAATTACAAATTCGTTCCTGCTTTGGACAGAGAGGTCTCCAATAAGGCGTTCGTGGTGAGTTTTCTTTCTCTGCTTGTTAAGTAAATGACAACATGAGAACAAGTTGAATCAAGTTGAATTTGGCTCTGTTGTTTTTTCCTGTAGGAGTATGAAAAAAGGTTGAAAGACGGAGGGATAATTGACACCAAAGAACACTTGGATTCACACAGAGCTTTAGTGGCCAAATACCTTCAGAAGGTGAGCAGACGGCTTCTGAAGGAAGGAAAATTTCTTCTCCAGCACTGACCAAGTTTACTCTAATGTTGCTATTTTCCCATAGGTCAGAGAATCGGTCATCAACAGATTTCTTCTTGGCAAACACGACTACATCCTGTCTGACTTGGTGGTGGAAGAAGAGATTCCAAACATTGGGTAAAAGATTTCCACCAGGCATCATTCACTGACTCCATAATCTGATCTTTACCGTTTTTTCTATAGTCATGCTACATATTGGAGGGAAAATAATCATTTCTTGCAGACACAAAATGCTGATCCAAACACTGCTGTTTGCTTTATTGTCATTACTGATTTCCGTATAAACCGTCCTGTTCTTGTTACAAAGACCTCTTGATGCAGTTTTGATTACTTTGAAAAGTCATATAAGCTCATCAGGGAGAGGGAGGGCCAACAAAGGCTTTCTTGGCCTTTCACAGTCTTTTTAAACTCCTCTGCTAGCATGTTGTATGAGGATATGAAACGGAAAATTAAAAACTGTGATGTTTTGAGCAGATTTACACACAACCACTTACAACAAAGCCAGTCACGCTGTTGGGTGTTACCCTGCACATACTTTTGCCATAATTAAAATTGAATGTTCTCCTTTTTCTTTTCCATGTTTCCACTATTCTCCTCCCATTCATTTTTTTCAGTGGTGCGGGTTCAGGGTATGTTCATGGAGGTTTATTTTCTTACTCTCCCACCCTGTGTGTTCTTATTTTGAACTCCCACGTACCAGTACCTTAGTGATTATAGACGTTTTGCTGTAGTCAGTCCTCTCAGGAATTTGCAAAATTGTTGCTGTTTTTAATTATTTTACTTCTAAAAGATAAAAACATATTTATTTGGAATAATCAGGCTTTTACAATATAATCCAAATTTTAAAAAGTTGGAGCTCTGTGTTAAATATGAATAAAAAAAATACTTCTTTTTTTTCTTTTTTCTTTTTGATGTCCCAAGCTAATAACCAGACATAGAAAACATATCAAATGTTGGAAGTGTTACATTTTTGCACTCTTCTAATATGAAGCCAATGAGTTATAATAGAGGCAGATGTCATTTAACATTATCTTGCTGAAATGGTCAAGACCTTCCCTGAAAAAGACCCCATCTGGATGGGTAGATACCTTTCAGCGCTTGTCCTGGAAAGCCACTGTCTGTCAGGTTTTAAATAATTTCCCTGCTTGCACTTACCGGGGCTAAGTTAATGACTCATTAACAGGATTGAACAGTGCAGAGAACAAGCTGCTGAGAAGGTCGGCTTCATTTGAATCGGGGGTGTTAAAGCAGGAAAACAACTAAAACCTGCCGGGGACTGGCTCTCAGTGGAATCCCGACTTACAGCATCAATGGTGCCTTTCAAGATGAGCGTTGCCAGTTCCTTTGGCACCAATGCACCCCCAATCCATCGGAGATGCAGCCGTCTGAACTCCGTGCTGATAACTAGTCAGTTTCTTTGCTCTTTAGTCGAGAGGATGACGTACTCATGATTACCAAAAAGAGTTTCAAATTTTGATTTATGTGACCACGGACCCGAGATTTGGTACCTTTTGTAGGAGATTTCTTCATATCCAGTGATTTTACTGACCAGGTGCCAATTAACCTGCAACTTTTTTTTAGACATATAGGTACTATGAAGTTTAAGATGAGGTCAGATCTTTGGATATTAGCTACATTTTCAACATTTGATATGTTTTTTCATGTTCAATCATGAATGAATATTCATTCATTTGATTTACAAATCATTGCATTCTGTTTCAATTGACATTTTAGTAGCTGAACTATTTATTTTTTTAATTTGGGCTGCATATAGATTTTAAATCAGTTTTTTATAACAATATTAGTGTATGTTTACAACTAGATATAACAAATAGGAGTCCATCCTTTTATCTGTTGTTTCCTAACTAATGAAAAAGAAACTTAACGGGATGCATTTTTCTTTATGACCAAATACTGGTTTATATTTGGCTTCTGTGGATTTTCGGACTAGCTTTAACAACGACATACTTTACAATTTTAGTGCAGTGATTGTCAAAGTGTAAATACCTGGAGGTACTGAGTACTGCTCGTGTATAATTATCCCATCCAACAATATCTAGGGCTAAAATTAGTTTATTCACAAAGAAATTCTGATTTGTTTTACATTTACCAAGATATCATTTAAAATTAAGATTGTATTCCCTTCATCCTTCATAATGATGTTTGTTGGCACAATCAGGATTCTGGGAATTAACCTGTTCAAGCTGGCTGAACCCAAGCGACCACTAAAACCTCAGAGGAAAGAAAGAAAGAAGGTAACGGCTCAGAATCTGTCCGACGGAGACATCAAGCTGCTTCTCAACATCATCCGGGCCTATGACATCCCCGTCCGCCGGCCCCAGAGCAAGTGAGTACCAACAGTCGTACTCAATAATTAAGAACAAGCTGCAGACATGCAGATCTCTAACATGACTGCTTTCATTTCAGTAGACCAGGGCAGTCTTCTCAGAGTGCCATTCAGGACAGCGACTGGTACTTCAGCCAGGTACAGAGTACACATACCAGCTTCATTTTCTAATTGGCACCAGTGTGATTTATATAAATTAAAATAAGTATGTTTTTGTGAAATGCAGGTACAAGTGAGGCCATTCGTGGAGGTTTCCTTCCAGCGCACGGTACTTCAAACAACCACAGCCGATGGACCAAATCCGAGTTGGAACGAGGAGCTACAGCTGCCGTTTAGGTGAAGAACCTTGTTTTGTGATACATACATATGAAGATCTAGTTCACTTACCATCCACTTTATTAGTTCCACCTTGCTAGTACCGAGTTAGACCGGACTTTTGCTTCAGAATTACCTTAATTCATTGGCATTAATTGCATAGATTTAGTAAGGTGTTGGAAACACTCCTCAGAGATTTTGGTTCATATTGACATGATCGCAAGAAACCAGTTCAAGTTCTAGAAAGCAGTTGGAGATGATCTGAGCTTTGTGCCATGGTGCATTATCCTGCTGGAAGTAGCCATCAGAAGATGCTCCACTGTGTCATTTCTATCATCTCCAACCAGTCTGCCCATTTTCTTTTTGACATCAACAAGACATTTTAGTCCAGACAACTGCTGCTCACTGGATATTTTCTCTTCTTCAGACCATTCTCTGTAAACCCTAGAGAAAAATCCCAGTGCCTTTTTCTGACTGAGATGCACGATATTATTGGAAAGATATCAGCACCGGCCAGTACTGGCATCAAAATAAAATATCGGATCTCGGCCATTCCATCAATAAAATTAACCAATGAAATAAGAGGCACAGGAACATTATCTAAGTCTGTTAAGGATAGGATGCACACGTCTTCATATAAACAATTGTCATGATTTCAATTTGACATTTTGCAAGTTGATATATTATTATTCTGCACAAGGAGTGAATTTTACATCATTTTCAGCTTTTTTTCTATGTCTGCATTTGCCAACAGGCCGACATGACAAAGTATTCAGAATAATACTGTATTTTGTGTTAAGTTGTTGCCATGTGATTGGCTGATTAGATATTTATGCAAGAAGCAGTTAAACAGGTGGAGCTAATAAAGTGGTTAAGTCCATATCCATGCATTTTTTTACCTAAATGAGACTCCCGAAAAGTGAGTGAACAACAAAATGCACTAACTCTACTTATTGTCTGGTGTGATAAACTCCCCTCCAGTGCTCCCAATGGTGACTACAGCACTGCCAGCTTGCAGTCAGTCAGAGACGAAGTCTTCATCAACATATTTGATGAAGTGATTCATGAAATCGGAGTGGTGAGTTCGCATTGCCAATTCTTCTCTTGTCTCACTCAGTTTTCACATCCTGCTCCTCAAATTGCTTTAATTGTAACTCCGCTCCGCAGAATGACAAAGAGAGGGGGTCGTCCATTCACACCCAGATAGAGAAGCACTGGCTGGGCTCCGTCAAGATTCCCTTCAGCACCATTTACTCTCAGTCCAGGGTAAAATGAGTGGTTTTTTGGGGGGTTTTTTTTACAGGTAAAAGGTTGCAGCTACTCCCTGAACTTGTGGCTTACTTTTCTTCCTGCACCTGACAGATTGATGGGACGTTCAAAGTGAATACGCCAGCTGTGCTGCTGGGATACAGCAAAGAGCGGAGTCACGGCAATAATGGTGGTTATGACATGTTACGCAGCCTGAGTGAAGGAGCCTTTATCACACTCTTCATCACTATCGAACCTCAGCTGGTGCCAGGAGAGTCTGTCAGAGAGAGGGCAAGTCATTTCACTCCTGGATGGATCGTGTGACTCGTAGTTCATTCTGCATCACTGTGCTTGTTTTATGTTTGTCTCCATTTTTCTTTTAAACAAATGCTCATTCTCTAACAGATTTGTTTTTACTGAGATTCATTTCTTCTTTTTCTTTTAAAGTAGGCATTAATGCTTCAATGAATTAATTATTTCTTGTCATCCCATTTAATCATTTATTGGTTTTTGCTCTGCTGCATGCACTAGATTAAGGAAGGGAAGGTAATTGTTCATTAAAACTCAAACCCTTTGTTAAACCATCCATTTATGACATACATATCTCCATTTTATACTTATACTTTTTTTTACCCACTCCTGGTTCTTGTTCATCTGCAGTAACATTTGACCCTTTAATGCAGTTTGACAGTCAGGAGGACGAGCGTTTACTTCAAGCTTCAGGAAGGTTTGAGAGGGATGCAGCACTCGGCTACCCGGACCGCCCCTGCATCACCACGGTGACTGATCTCAATGGGAAGACGGTCTTCATCACTCGTTATATCCGACCACTCAACCCCCCACAAGAGTTCCTTGATGAATTCCCAAATAACCCCCTGGAAGCCACGGTGTGTATTGTATGTAGAAACATGTATTTCTACTTTATTTGCACCCTCTCAGTTGACACTTGTTCCTGTGCAGACACTGATCGCTCGATTCGTCTCCCTCCTCCCTTCTCTGCCGGACCAAGTGCTATTTTCTCGATCCTGCAGCCTGTGGAGCACCTGCGATGTGAGCGAAACCTCTTTTAGGTGTTAGAATAGAACAAAAAGGGGGGGGAGCCCATCTTTCAGTACCTTGTTTTCTCTTTCTGTTTAGCAATTCCTTACGCTGCTAGCAGGAGATGAGGAAGAGCATGCCGTGCTGTTGTGCAACTACTTTCTGTCTTTGGGCAAGAAAGCCTGGTTGATAATTGGCACAGCCATACCAGAGGTGAGGAACTTCTAAATATTACTTCAAATATTTAAAAGAAGAATGTTTTCTTTTCTTTTTTTTTTAATATAATGTTCCATGAAATTTAGATTTTAATTTCCTTTTCCCTTGTCAGGGACCCACCGCATATGTCCTAACCCACGAGCAGAGCCGCTACCTTATCTGGAACGCCAGCAGCGGTCAGTATTACGGCCAGTATGACACCTTCTGCCCGCTGCAGACAGTTGGCTGTTTGGTCAATGCTGACAATGTGAGTAAAGACAGAGCCGCTATGTAACATCACACCCCTCCACTTAACAGATTTGAGTTTGATCGTTTTTTCTGACTTCTTGTTTAGGTTTGGTTAAACATCCAAGAACATGCATTGCCGATGAGGATGAGTTTTGACATGACGAAAGCCAACTTCTGGAAACCCTTTTTCTCCCGATCTTTTTCCCACCCTGGGCTGTCTAGTGTCCAGGTGAGCATTCAGTCTGTATTTATAAAGTACATTTATCCAATTTTCCAATAACTGTGTTTGTCTTTTAGCCAGAGGAGCTGGTGTACCGGGGCACAGACACAGTCGCCGCCTCACTGCTTCAGAGCAAGTAAGTAAAAGCAGCGATGATCGTCGACTCTTATTGCTGCGTCAGGTTAAATACACACATCTCACTCTATATAGACTTGAGAAGATTTTGAAGGAGAAGATCATGGATTGGCGCCCTCGTCAACCAACCCGCTGGAACCGCTACTGCAACAGCACCCTGAAACAGTTCCTGCCCAAACTGGAGCTGGGCGTTGGACAGGAAGTGGCTGAAGGGCACCGCCACGAGTTGCAGAGCCTGCTGGGAGACTACAGGGTAAGTGTGGATAAACAGCTGAGTCACAGCAATACAAGCCCACTTCCAAAAGGGCTTGTTTAGATGGAATCATGTCAGAATGATCACTAATGGCATCCATTTCTGTTTAGATTTCAGGGTTCCCCCTGCATATGCCCTTCTCTGACATCCGGCCCATCATTGAGGCAGTGCACAGCACCGGAGTTCACAATATTCAGGCATCCAATGTAGAGTTTGCTCTGGCTGTGTACGTGCACCCCTACCCCAACAGTGTCCTCTCTGTGTGGGTGTACCTGGCTTCACTTGTCCGCACCTGATACGAAGACATTCTCGTAGTATTGCTGCCTCTTTAGATTAATTAACTTTATCTCATGTTTTTTATCCAGCACCACTTGAAAACCATACATATTGTATTGTTGTACTGTCTACAGATAAGGATATATAAATACATTTTTCCAGCTGTTTATCTGTATTGACACTATATTACGCTTTAGAATTCGTTTATGCAGATATGAAATGGATTAAAAGCTGTGTCCAAGTCTTTATTGTTATGAAATGAACATTTCCAGTAGAGCTCATGCAAGACTTTCGAACAAGAAAATAAATCCTGCTGCAATATGATAAAGCAGTAATGTACACAAGGCCCTCCAGTGTGACGTGATACTTCTAACCCCTCCGCCCAGCCTTCAACTTCTCTACAAGGTTTTCAGTGTTGAGCACATCAGATCTCTACTCTGTGAACATTTGTGCATTCGTTTCCTTTTTTTTTGTCCATTGGAGTGCATAAAGGGAAAAGCAAAATAGATCTTGGAGACTGAACACAGAGATTTACAAATCTGAATTAAACACCTAAGTCTATACCGCAATATCGTACCAATTCCTATGTCCATACCATTAAATCTCTGTACTCCACCAGGCTAGCTTGAGTTCACAAAGTTGCCAGTTTGATGCAATATCAGGCAACAGTGAGCTGAACATCAAACTGGCAGCACAGAACAGTCAAAAGTTGACTTTACAGACAACTGGAGACATTTGGAAACAGTCGGCTTCAATCAAACAGAGAATCTGCTTACTCAGGTAAAATTTTCCTCAACACCCTCTCCAATCAGTTATAAAAGTGGGGGGAAAAAAACAAACACTGATCCTACAGTTAACTATGCTGATTATGTCAAGGAAGCTGACTGAAGTAGAAATTTGAGAACAAAAAACAAACATGGCTTAACTACAGAAAACACTTAGTTCTTGGTACTCCTGTTTCTCTACCTTCTTACTTTTTCAAAGCCAACAAAAAAAAAAAAATCATTTTGCACACACTTGAAACCCGTCCCCCCCCCCCCCATTATGTTTTCCTTCTCTAAAGGATTATTTCCACTATGTGTGGAAATAGCAGGAGCAATTACAGTTTCATCAAGAAACATTTTTAAGTGACACAAAATACAGCAAATGGTATTCCCAGGATAAAGTGCAACAATAAGGAGAAGAGAGATTTTAGAGCGGAGCTGGGCAGGGTCACTCTCCAGAGCGACAGCAGGCTCTGAAACCACACTGCAGGTTCTGGCAGCCGCTGGCTGTGTCTGCATGCGGACCTGGAGACAGACACCACACAGTGGTCATCTACTGAGCTACACCATGTAAACTCATCCACAACATTATAGTGATTTAGTTATCATAGTGTACATTTAATAAAGCTGATTAGATAAAGTTCTGCCAATGAAACCTGAAAGCATCATAACAGCTACTGTAACGCTGACTTACCTTCCATCTCAGCAGCATTGGTTACTTACACCAGAACAAATGCTAAGCGAGTGAGGTTAGTAAAGTCTGTCAGAGCTGCTTCACAGTCATTAAAATTGTTTTTTTGTTTTTTTAATAAAGACATTTTACTAGATCAAAAGTGTCAGACAAAAATTTAACGCCCCCTGGTTGTTTCACTTGTGTTACCGTTAATGTTGTCGCAGTAATAGAAGTGTTCATCATTGAGGGAAGGACAGGCTGAAACCAACTCCTGCAGCCCCACTTCAGTGATGAAGAGGCAGCCAGACAAGTTGAGATGCTCCAGGACAGGAAGTCCTCCACGCTGAGACAAGGCCCTGAAACATACGGTGCAATGCAGCCTTATTACAGGTTCAGCAACAGGCAGAACATCTAGAGGAACGCTGTTAATCCTGACTTAGCCTAATAAGGGCTGTGCTGTTGAGTATGACACCTGCAATGTGGGACACTGGCAATATGTCCAACTTTATGAGCACATTTGCTATCCCCCCCCCCATTTAGCCAAGTGAATAAACAATCTAAATCTGTACTAAACTATGTATGTAAGAAAGGTTTCAGGTTACAGCAACGTCCAATAACATCCAAATAAGAAATTATACAACTGAAGTATAACAATGTAGACTTTTTTTTGTTTTAGTCACAACATGCATGATCATTACCTCAAGCCTAAATCTGTGACTTGGTAACATCCAGAGAGACTGAGAAATTTCAGCGTGCGTTTTGCCTCTGAGCAGTCAGTCCTGTTTGCAGGCTCCATACACTGCGGCCCCCCTAATGGGGAGCATTTAGTCCGAAAGTCTGCAGTGCTGTTTCTGGTGGTGCCTGAGTCGCTTTGGGGCCCCGTAAAAGTCCTGAGGGCCATGTCACTAGAGCAGCAGGTGGAGTGACCACAGAACATTTCCCCAGAGATGGCATACTGCTGATGCAAATAGGAGCCATCTGAGCCTGTCCTGTTCCCACACTTCCGGCTCCTCCTGCAACAGCACGAACCTCCCACAAACTGGGCCTCAACAAAGCTTTCGGGGAGAGACATCCCACCCCGGCGGCTCCACTCTGCAGCATCTTCAATATCAGCAAGGTTGGAAGTGTCCAGGACCCAAACCTGTGTTGGGATGCGTGCAGCGCCCCAACTACCAGTCCCATGCTTGAAAATAATGGCCTGCCGCTTTCGCCCCACTGCATGCAGGTTCCTCTCATCCCTGAGCGTGATGGGTACTGGAGAACTTTTAAGTAGCTTAGCCTGCCGCTCCAAACGTTTGTCTGAGCAAGACGAAGACGTGAGGTCGCCCAGCCCAATGGAGAGCTTCTTCAGGGTGTTATCAGTGATCTTCTCACACCCCGACAAATCCAGGTGGACCAGAGAGCGACAAGCTCCGAGAGATGACCAGCTGGAAAAGGAGGGATAGAAAGAAGACAGCAGTGAGAGCTGAGTTTATTTAATACCATTAGTGGGCCTATGTATTTTTAAAAAATAAACACTTTCCATGCAAAAAGCAGCAACAAGTGCTTTACACAATAAAAACAGCAATTTATGCACATTACCAATAAAACATAAACATTAACACAACAAAATATAAAGACAGCAATTTAACCTGCACAAACATGAACACCTGCAAGTATGAACATATAAATGTAGATAAACATCCGGCCTGACGCCGCTGTGAGGAAGTAAGCAGCTTAATCAACTGACTGGAGATCTGAGGAAAAAAATTTTTACCTGTCAAATGCAAAATCTGTAACATCAGTCTGAGTCAGGTCCAGATAAGCGATGTTGGGGCAGAGGCTGAGAATTTGACGGACCTGGGGATGAAAAAAGACACACACACAAAAAAAAAAAAAAGGATTTCATTTTCACAAAACAGCTTATTCTTAAATAACCATGTGAAAAATTAAGAGTTTGACTGCGTACCATTTTACTGGAGACTGTAGAGCTATATGCCAAAATAATGGACTTCACAGATGAACCCACAGCTGGGAGAAGGTTCTGGATAATCCCATTCAGGACCCTCTTTTCTCTTTGAGCCGTGCTAATTGCAAGGGAGCCTTCTTTATGGCTTGAAACCTCTGATAAGACAATGAAGAACAAAGATGAGGACTTCATTTTAACTATGACTTAAAAAAGAATGAAGTTCTTTTAGAAATTTACATATTTCCTTTTTACTGAGTGAAGACAGTAAAATAGATCAGTTTGATAACTAGCCTGCAGTTTGACTTTAACCTTATTGTCATCTACCCGGGACATGTTCCAAGTAGTTAAAAAAAGAAAAAAGACTGATGGCCACTATAAAAAAATCGAGAACGACGGGAAACGGGTGAATTATTTCTGAAAAGAAAAGTAGTTTAAGAAATTTATGTCAAAGAACAATTGACTCTTTGCAACAAGCCACTAGTACATGTGGGAAATATTGGAAGGAAAATGGAAGTCTTGTTTAGATCTGTATTGTCTTCTTTTCAGGTAAAATGTATTTGGACATCTTGGTTGGTCCCAGAGATTATTCAGAGAAATCCTTAAAACCCTAAAAATCTTGGATCAGCAAAAGCCAACATGAAAATAAAGAAAAGTTTAAAGACTTTACAGTTTAACAATAAAAAAAAAGGATCTACAGACTCTGAAACTGTTGTATTGAACATACTGATCTTGCTTTTTATTATATTAATGCACAAGAATATATTGTCCCTGTAATCTCTCATCTGTCATGAGGGTTTAAAATAATAAAGTTTAAAAGAGGAGAAATATTCGTACTCTTAAGTGTTACATTAACATAAGTTATGCACTAATATACGATGCTGTTTCAGTTTATAACAGAGCCTCCGCCTCACCCGACTCATCAACATCAGCGTCTTCATCCCACTCCTGATAAGCACGTCCCTCATTCTGTCGACTCTTCACCCATTCCTCATCTGGCTCCTGGTCAAGATCCTCGGGGGGGCCGCTGTAATAATCGCCTACATTACAGAAAAACATTTATCATTAATGTGCCCCAGAATACTTCAATGAATATAAATAAATTCCTAACCAGAGAAAAAGAATGATTACGAAACAAATGTGATCCTAAAGTGAACAAACATTAAACCAAATAATTTATCTGCTTATGTTTCATTAACAGTCTTCACTAAGTCAATGTGGAGCATACCTCTGGCCCAGTGCACAGGATAGAGATGCCTCCACAAAGAGCCGGTCTTGGCCAGCTGTGACCATGAGCTGCACACTTGACTGCAGCGACACAGATCGTTTGGGCCCAAATACCGGAACAGCCTCAGCATAATTTCTGTAGGAAGCTGGGAGATGTAGGTTGAAGAATTCCTGTTCTTGTCCAGCTCTGAAGTGGAGGACAAAACAGTTCAGCTTGAGGGACTCAAATACCACAAAGATAAAAATACACTATTTACAAATGTCATCCACTTTCCCAGAGAATGCATGCTTTGATTAGACTGAAAAATCATCATGACAGCAAAAAGGGCATCTTTAAATGTCGGACAATGCCCCTTAACATTCAAGAATCTGAGTTTATACAAAAAATTACAATGTGCATCCTAATATTGTTTACTTTAATGGGTAAACTACTTAGTATACTAACAGTAACAAACAGCAGGAGTACTGAGCAGAGGCATCAATAAGAGGAGACAACCTCAAGAACTCAGGCTCAGGTATGAGATAGAGGGAATTATGTTTTATGATACTTTTAATGATGGTCTTGCAAAGACATTTAAATGTTTGTAAATATACCAACTCACCATAATCTGTCTTTTCGTGATCAGCATATTTAAAGGCTTTTTGCAGCTCCTCTGCCTGCGTCCACAAACTGAATCCCTTCAGCACCTCAGCAGCGCATTCCAGTTGTTGCTGGTTGCAGTGTTGTGCTATCACCTGTTTTTTTATGTCCTTCAGCTCCTCGTAGGTGAAGTACTGCATAAGCATAGGCTGAAACACCTGAAACAAATCTCCTTAGTTTGAAAGCAGCTTGCAGCAGAGCAACTCACTAGGGTACATACAGATACATTTCTAAGAATGATGGTCATGATAATAATTTAGTCTTACCAATTCTTAGGGGAAAATCAACAATTAAAAGATTCTCATAATAAAAATGTATGATGGGATCTTATACCTCTTCTTCCTCCTTCATGTGAGGCAGAAAGTCTTGAGTGAAAGCTTCTAGTCTCTCCTTCAGCTGCTGGGCATAGTTAAGCTGCTCATATTCACTCTAAAAACACAAAACAGTTAGTAATTCATGGCCTGTGTCTGAAGTTAACCTTTTGTTCGCCCACACACTACTTCCTATGTAACGGACATAAGAGTTCAACAGTTTGAAATGAAAGAAATATACTTTATCTATCCCTCTTAGAGGGAAATTATTGTTGTAGCAGGGTATTATTCTTTTTTCTAGTTTACTTAATACTGAGTGGTAAATGTAAATTTCTTATAGGTATGATTAGCATTTTGCATCATTACTGACGGAAAATTTGTTGTGTAATGGACTTTCAGTCAAATCTGTAGACTGTGATACACTGAATTGTGGAAGAGCTAGCAGAAACTAGCGTACATGATACTTATTTTTGTTCCGTTGTGCCATTTTCCAGGGGTCAGGACCTGGATTATTAGCTTAGACACTGTAAACAAGACCTGAACCTTCTCAGACCCAATTTTCTAAACTTGTTTTCTTTTTTAATTAACAGAAAGGAATTCAGTTTGACTGAACTATTTACAAATACATCAGGCCAGTATTATTTATTTCCACTGAAACAATTTCTTTTGGACAGGAAGCAGGATCTTACACTAAAGTAAAATAAATCTTCTGTTTTAGCATGTGGTACAGCGGAAGTTCACATTTACACAATTGCCTGATTCTGGAAAGCCCTTTTTTTTTGTTTGCCAATCTCTTGAGAGAGAGAGAGAACAATAACTTCTGTCTCCGGCTAAGCAGATCTTAATAATGGCTCAGCCTCCGAAACACAGTTCAGCACATTAATGTACGCATCCAGACATTTCCTTCAGCTAAAATCTAAGTTGTGAACTCCATAAAACTATAGTAAAAATTATTTGATCCATCTTAATTAAAGTGTGTACTAAAAAGGCTGGAATATAAGTTTAGAATTAAAGAGGCATATCAAAAGTTTCAGTTTGTACAAATTATACATGAAATTAAATGTTGCTGGTGCTGCAATGTTTGTGCAGTAAGTTACATGATAGTTACTCTAGTGACATAGTGTCACCCCACCATTCAGCATCATGCACATTCTAAGCCGTGTACAATTTAGCATGATCTCCTTCCAAGTCAAATCAGGCATCTTTCTGCTGAGGCGTTTTTTTTTTAAGTGCGACAAGTACCATTTAAAGGCTATGACATAACCTTAAACTAGTGGTAGAAGCATCTCTGCATATTTACCTTAATGCTATGCAGCCCTTTTTCAAAGAGGGACAGCATTTCTGAAAGTTTGTTGTCAGAATGCACATTGTAGACAGTGCAGCAACGCTGTTGCAGCAAGCCAATAATGTACTCATTCTCAATTTGTTCATGCATCTTGAACTCTTTGAAGGTGGCACAGAGTGACTGAAGAAAGGAGCGGAAGTCATTGTTGTTGGAGAAGTTGGTTTTTGACAGCTGTAAAAAAAAAAAAAAAAAAAAAAAAACGAACTGAGTCACTAATAACAAAGAGATCATTTGTATCATTGACACGTATTATATTCCTATTCATGACCTTACCACAGGTACCATTAGATCGCAGTAAAGATACACTTACACAAGTTAAAGTGAAAGTAGCTAACATAATCGTTTTGTAGCCACAGTAGCTGATGTTAGCACACCCCGCAGAGCATTAGCTGGTGTCCTAAATGAGCTTACCTCGTAGATATTGTAAGAGAACCGTTTTAACAAGCAGCCTGCTCCTATTTTTTTTTTTTTTTCATGCAAGTCTGTTTGTTGGAACATTAAAAGCTGCGTTGTAGCGCGTAAAACGTGTTACATAACAAACATCTTGCAATTACCCAAACAGAAGGTACACTTTAGCTGAGTGGAGAAGTGTCTATTAAAGCTTTATTTAAAAGCACAATAACTCACAATATGAAATTACGAGGCACGTTAGCATATTTGTAATGATCTAACCACATATCTGCCAAACTATGTCGAAATATTCATAGATACTCATCCGCCTGGTCTCATTCCTCATTGCTACACGTACAAGCTAACGCCTGCTAGCTAACGTGCTAGCTCGCGTTCACCCCTCCTGTCAACAATATTACATTTTTCTTTTTTAGAAACTTCAAATTTACAACAAACCCCCAAGAAATCTATTATTTCTACAGACCTTTTCGCAGTAGAGGCCCACCAGCTGTTTCATTCGCCAGTGTGGGCCAGTAAAAACATCCACCTCGTCAGGAAAGGGAGCCATCTTCACTGGACCTCACTGCGTCATCTGCATCGTCTGCGATACAATCAAACAAGGAGGTGTGCGCGAGAGTGTCACGTGACTTCAAGTTATAAATAAGAACTCCAAAGTTTTTAACTATTATTTTACAAGTAAAAAAATATATCATTGAAATGTTTCTCTAACGAAGAAGCATGTGCTCTCCCTGTCCAGCAAATGTGTTGGTTGATCTCAGAAAATCAATTTGGAAGAAGTGACGTCAAAACGTCACAGTCAGATGTTTTTTTTTTATTTTTATTTAATTTATGCTTTAACTACCCTCTCCTGTTTACTTTAGAGTCCTCATTGTTAATTCAAAGTTTATTAAATAAATAGATACGTTGGCTCTGGGGTGTAAAACACATAAAAACAAAAGGAAATAACATTTAAAATGAAAAACACTATGAATTGTTATCAAAGTTTATTTAATCCAGTGTAACACTAGTTTTAAAAAAAATCTAAGGTTTAAAATGTCTGACTATATGATGTAATATCTGCAGCTATATATAGCTGCAGATATTACATCAGAATTCTGTGAGATTAATAATGAAACTGAATGAAAGTAATAAAACTCTAAAGTGAAAGTCATTGCTATAGAGTTTGAATTACCGGGGATAATTAAGTGAATTATCAATTGAATAAGATAAACAAACAAATAAATTGACAAAATGTTGGGAAATAAGAAGATTAGTATAGAGATAGCTTTTATAGGAACGTATTAAGATATCGTTGGATGTAACCTGGCAACAGCTGAGTTGATTATGTCACATTTGACTTTGGATAATAATACAGGTGATCTCTCCGTAGCATGAAGGAGAATTCACAGGTAACAATTCAATATCTTGTGGTATGGAGATGCTTCATCACAGGATGTCCAGGGTTAAGCCATGTGTTGTTGATTAACTTTAAAGGACTCTATCTGCCTTTATAGTCTGAGAGGTGTTTGGAAAGGTGGAGTCTGTAAAGTTCCTACAACACTACATTCCTAATATTCCTACTGTAACCTCATCAGCGCTCCATGCTCATCCATTTTTATTTGAGAGCGATCTGGTATTCCAATTGACAGTCAATGAAAGAAATTTTGGATTTTGCTCCCGCACAAAATCCTTCACATTTTTTCTTTCCCATTCAGGGTCTTATTCTGGCATCGATTGGGGTTTAGAAAGCTTAATCCTAGCAGAATGAGCAGAAATAACGTTATAAGCAGCACATTATCCAAACCTGGATGGAAAAATCTCTCAAAAACCATTGTTTTAACAGAAAAAAAGAAAGACAGGCAACCGGCTGTGGACACTGTGACAAATGCAATTTTTTTAAATAAATTTTTTGCCCACTGTTCACATGGGAATACAGTTCTTAGCACCTGAAAATGAATATGTGTGAAAGTTTCAGCCATTATAAACTTCTGGCTAATGTTTAGATAAGTGCAGGGTAGAGGAGGGTTTTGCCTTTCCATGTCTGATTATAATCTATCAAGAAAGTGCTGGTGCTAACCTTGAAAACAAGAATTTTAACTGCATGTAAAATGAACATTTCCTCTCTCACTTGACAAGGATCAGAAAATTGTGTCAACATTTTGACTTTGAGGGGGACGGTTGTCTGAAATGGACTTCCGTATTTTCACAGTAGTACTGTAACATTTCACAGTGTTTTCTTTTTAGTAAGATTTATTTTATTTTTTTTAGGTTTTATGTTTGGTTTGGACTGCTATTTTTTCTTGTTAAGTCTGTTTTCTGTTTCATTGTTTGTGTTATGTTTTTTTTTGTGTTTTCTCTGTTGTGTTTATTAAAATGTTTCATTAATATTTTACTTTGTTCTGAATTTTTTTTAATGTTGTTTTGCTAAATTTCATGGGTTTGTGATACGTTCCCTTTTGTGAGTTTTCGATTTTCTGTTTTCCAGTTCAGTCAAGGCAGGGGAAGTTTATTTATATAGCACATTTCATGTACAGGACAATTCAAGGTGCTTTACATATAAACATTAGAAACATTACAGC